>CM076579.1:986756572-987321766 GCA_034641835.2 Pinus albicaulis | reverse complement strand
CCTACTACTGATATAATTGGGATCTCAGTAGGGAATGAGGTTCTGTTCAGTGGAGATAGGGTTCTGATTTCTCAGCTCCTTCCTGCTTTGCAGAACCTACATGCTGCCTTTGTTGATGTTTAACTCGATCAGCAAATTTAAGGTCCCTACACCTCATTCTATGGCCATACTTTCTACATCTGCACCCCCATCTGCTAGACGTTTCAGTGAGAGTTTTGACATGAAAGCCCTGCTTGACTTCCTGCAGAAGATAGGAGCCCCTTTCATGATCAACCCATATCCTTACTTTGCTTATAAGAGTGACCCCATAGATCGAACCCTGGCTTATGCACTCTTTGAGCCCAACCAAGGGTCTTATGACACAAACACTGGCCTCAAATATACGAACATGTTTGATGCTCAGCTTGATGCAGTGTACTCGGCCATGAAATATCCGTGTTACACAGATATTGATATAGTGGTGGCAGAAACGGGATGGCCATCTGCAGGGGATCCTTCAGAGACAGGTGCTAGCTTGCAGAATGAAATTGCTTACAATGGTAATTTGATCAAGCATGTGACCTCCATGACAGGGACCCCCATGATGCCTAATCGGTCCATTGATATTTATATTTTTGGTCTCTTCAACGAGGCCCTGAAGCCCGGACCAAACTCGGAGCGCAATTTTGGGCTCTTTAAAACTGATTTGACAATGGCTTATGATGTGGGCTTGCTACGATCTCAGGTAAAGAAATTTCTTTAACATAATAGTGGAATAACCTGTTCAAGTGTATTAATGACCCAAAATACACTTGAACAGGTTATTCCACTATTCTGTTAAACCATTGCACCTGTATGGACTCTCTTTTTAAAAAGAAATTTCTTCTTTTTCTGCTTCTTTGTTTTCATAATATGTGCAGTTGGTATTCACTGAAAGTTCAGCGCTTCACAGAGTTTGTACAGAACGGCCTTATTGTGTTGGTCCTGATTGTGGTTTGTTTTGAAGGCTAGACACTCTGACATAGTTATTAATTTCATTGAGACTATAGCTGTTATTTCTAATTGAACCTGTGAATGTGGCAGAGTGCAGGTCAATCTCCTGCTGCTCCATGCGCTGGTGGTCTTGTTGCAGCTCCTCCTATAGGGAAAGCTTGGTGCATTGCTAAGCCCGGTGTTGATGAAAAATCTTTGAAAGGAAATTTGGACTACGCTTGTGGGCAGTGCATTGACTGTAGGCCTATTCAACAAGGGGGTCTTTGCTATTTACCAAATACAATGGCATCTCATGCTGCTTATGCCATGAATGCATACTATCAATCTGCAGGCTGGAAAAGTTTGAACTGTGATTTTGCTCAGACTGGAACTCTTACTTCCAAAGATCCAAGTATGATTGTCAAAATCTCTTTTCCATTATGCATGTCAAATTCTCTTTTCCATGCCATTAATTCTTTTTTTGAAAACTCGATTTTACTAGTCTACCAGTTCTCTGCATAGGATACTTGGATATAAAACAAGGAATTTCTCACCAATACAACAGTTGTTTTTACTTTAAACACTAAAAATCCATTAGGGAAACATGATTAGAAAATCTTTGCAAAATCATTTTTTAATTTTTAATTAAGTTACTGTTAAAATCAGGGGAGGAGTAAATATTGTTTACCCTCCTTTTCATTTGAACTTGTGTAACCTTTTAGAAGGAAACACATGTTATTACCCTCTTTTGCATTTGAACTTGTGGCCTTTTAGAAGGAAACACATGTTCTTAACCATTAACTCAGTAAGGACAAGATCACCTCCCATTCAACACTACTACACAACTAAACCTATCTATCTGACCTTAGTACCATATGTACCTAGAAGTTGCATATCCCAGGTTTCAATATTTCAGATCCATATGTTGATTTAAATGGGTTTGTGTTAACATTTATATTCAACAAGTCCCAGCTAACCATCTAAATTTAGTACATCATTACAATTACACAATACACACACAAAGAGTTGATAAATACACACCCTCTGTATAGTACAGAATTAGAATGACACAAAAGGTTGATAAATACCCACCTTCTGCACTTCCTGCAGCTCAGTTATCCTCCCTTGGGCATCTTGTTTGTATGTATATAATAGAGCTCATAATTCACAATGACACACATATACAAAGAGCTGATAGAATTCTCATGCTAACGTATTACAATGGCATCAATATACAATGATGATAAATTTTTGTTTGTATGTATGTAGCAGAGCACATAATTCACAATGGCACACACATATATAAAGAATTGATAGAATTCTCACCGTGATGTATTACAATGGAATCAATATACAAAGATGATAAATAGCTAGTGCAATTATCCTCCCTTGGGCATCTTGTTTGTATGTATAACAAAGCACATAATTCAAAATGATAGACACATATACAAAGAGTTGATACATTACCCACCCTGAGCACTTTTTGCAGTGCAATTATCATCAGGCATCCTGTCTGTATATATAACAGAACACATAATTCACAATGACATACATATACAGAGTTGATACAATTCACACCCTCATGTGTTACAATGACAACGATAGTCAAAGAGTTGACTGAGAGCACCCACCGTCTGCACTTCTTGCAGTGTAATTATCCTCCCTTCAGCATCTTGTTTGTATATGCAGCAGAGCACATAATTCAATTTATTTTTTATGATGGTTAATACTTTTCATACATTCCTTTATAATCCTTTATATTTCACTGAAGATTTCTTCTTGGATTTATGTGGAATTCAAGTCCTAGGTAATATGAAATCAAGTAGAGCTGATGCCAAAAACTCTCTGTTGGAAAGATATCTCTAGACTGAACTTTTGTATAGAGATTCCATCCATCACAAGACTTCCACAAGTCCTCATTCACAAGGATTATGTTATAAACATTTTGTAATGATCTTCCACTTCTCTAAAAAAATCATTTTTTTTGTTGGGTACACCTTTATGGTATCAAAACTCCAAACCACTATGGGACAATAGCCAGGAGAAGGAAACCCCTTTTCCTTGGTGAAAGGAAGAGCCCTAAACTATAGATAAGGCAAGGACCTTTCTTCAGCAAGGTTTACTTAGCTGAGGTAATGGCCATTTTAGGGAGGGTCATCTAGCCAGCCAATAGCTACTTTTTAATTATTCAAAAGCTTCTTTGATTTTGAATTAGCTAAATTTATAATTTAAACCCAAACTTGTGTTTACCACAACATTTTTACGGAACTCTCTTTATATTAGACAAAAAATTTCATCAAATACAACATTTTCTTTTCTCTTGCTAAAGTTAAACATTTCACACCCCTTTTCTGTATGTTACTAAAGCCATTGTTGCTAACTATTTATAGTTGCCTTACTATGTATAAGCAGGCAAGGCGTTTTCTTCTAGGAAGCTAAATGTGTGTTAATGGAGATTCTAGTTCTATACGTTCAAAAGTTTACATTGAAGAAGTGGTCAAAGAAATTAGTAACGGTGAATGAGGAGAGTGCCCAATCTATCTTGAATGAGTTGACGATGCAGTCATGGCTTGTTGTGTACATCATATGTGTCACCAATGCCTAGTAGCAAGTTGGTGTAGCTCTTTGGGTAGTGGTTGTATTGCTTGTGCTAATTCTAGTTAATTTTCTTTGTATGGCTAGATTAATTTGTTTGTAGATTATTGTTTATTATTAGCTTTTTGTGCAAGTCAAGTTACAAGGGTGTCACACTGAGCTAACTCCATTGAATTATTTTTTTATTAAGTTAAAAATAAGGGCTTGCATGACTATAAGAGCTTATACAATGATGTAATCTTGATGCAGCTTGCTATTTTCTACGCTGAATTTGGCAGGTGCGTTATGGTTCAGTTATGGAGTTGGGATTGGTGTTATGTTCATGATTTCATCCGGAAAATGTGAAATTGACAAGTTAAATTTATTATTACATCAGACAATAGGCTTGGTTCAGGAATTAAAAAGACAGCTTGATGAAAGAAAGGATTATCTACAAGACAATGAAATGCACAAGGGTTGTCATGCTGAAAATTACACATATCAACAAGAACATCCAGGAGCAGCTGCAAATTGGAAGTTAGAAAAAGAATATCCCAACTCTGTGGGCACCCCCTTTCAAGATAATGAATCTGCTGTAAGTGTTATCACTGATGAACCTGCACAACAGATCACTGGAATGGTTGAGATTGAAGCAGAATTGCAAGCTGAGCTAGAATACATACAAATGGATTTTCTCCAATCAAATTCAAAGCACCAAAGGAGTACATCAGGTTCTAGTGAGGTGAGTTTTATGGTGATTCTATACTTTAGATTTATCATGATCCTTTTGGGTTTGAGTAATTCAGTTGATGTCTAGTGTTTTCCAGTTTCCACACATTAAGTAGAATTTTTAATGTTGATTTTCCACTAAGAAAGCTAGGTGCCATTAAGGATATGTCTATTTTAGGGATTTTTAGGATTGTATACTAACTTGCAGGCTATTTTAAAAATCCATTTAGCATGTGAATGCCTCTAATGCTACCTTTTTTCAATAGAAGCTGTAAAAAGCTTTATATCTTCTAGCAGAGTGAAACAATGCAACTTTTTTCTTCCAGCCCTACTTTCCTTAAGAATTTTGTTTTTTGTTTGCATCAATGAACACGCATCAATGAACATCTCCAAACTAAGGGGAACATTATTTGTAAGTTTGCCTCATTTCAATTTTCAATTAAAGTTGGGACTTTTTGAAACTTCAATGTATTTTCCCTTGTTTTATCCTTACCCCCTACACAATTTTGGATAGAGTTTGAACCACCTAAAGCATTTTCCTTTCTTTTATTTACATACCACCTGTTTTGGACGAGTTATTTGATAAAGAGCACAACTTATTGAAATTATTTTAATATTATGTGTCACAATATCAAACATTTGGTAATGACTTCTATAACATGATTCTTGTTCTAGATTATTTCCTTTGTTGTGATATAATTCTTCTTCTCATGAGGGTAAATTGAATCATGCCAAACTCAGTTAGATGTACTTTGATCACTAAAAAAATTAATCATAGAGACATGTTTTCATGAGGGTAAATTGTTTGTTCTCATGATGGTAAATTGAAGCATGCCAAACTAAGTTAGATGTACTTTGATTACTAAACAGATTAATCATAGATACATGTTTGCATTCAACAGTTTCATGACAAGAGGAATAAAGCTGTTAAGAAGCTACAGGATAATAGAGATTCACGCAAAGAACATATTTGTGATGTTTTGAAGCTTAGCAGTAGAGCCAACAACAGTTTTTCCTTTGGGAGATTTTGGAGAATGTTGGCTAATAGTTTAGGCCCTGCAATATCACAATTTTTTATTTTAGGCCTTGTTCATGAGAAGGCTACTGAACAGTAAAGTTGCATGTGGCCTGGCTTTATATAGCAGTAGACTATAGTTGTAAATTACCTACATTTATCAATTTGAAAAAAAAAACTGTGCAGGAAAATAACCTTCTTATGGGTCTAAAGAGAGAAACAGTGTCTACCTCCAAATATTGTGGTGTGTTTGGTGGGCTGCACTATGTTAGAACTAAACACAACTAGAAAGGTGGCTTTATTATCATAATGGAGTGCTATTTATGGTAATCTCAAGACCAGGATCATATTACTCTGGTACAACATGGTGATTGGCGCCTGTTTTCTGGGTAACTAGAATAAATAATGTACATGATTAGTCCATTCAGCCACAAATATCACGTGTATTGTATGTCAAAAAATCTTCATTTGTATTTATATTGTAAAAATGTGAATTCTTTTGTACATATTTGGTGAGTCACCAAATTGAGCAATTGGGAAAAAAAAAATTGCGGCCATATAATATTTTTGTGTTTGAGCTTGCTAGAATCTCATATCACATTATGCCATTATGTGTTGAACATTTATTAAAATTCAATGCCTATTATACAATTTCAAAGACTGTCATAACTCCTCACATAATTCTTTAAAGAGTGCTAGCTCAATGGAAGAGCGCCTGCCATGCAGGAGGTTGGTGGTTCGATTCCACTGTACCCTAATAGAAATTATTCAATGATATTGTAGATTTTTTTTAATTAAATAATTTTATATTGACTTATTTTAATGGTGAGATATTTTTCTGGATTCATTGTTTTATATTGTCTCCATAAAGACAATAGATAGGATTAAAGACATTGTCTCCATAAAGACAATATGTCTTTAATTCCAACTATTGTCTTTATAGAGACAAATTTTAAGACAATAATTTGAGACAATTTACTCAAAAATTGTCTTAAAACCCCCTTTTGTGTTGTAGTGCTACTATTGTCTCTAGAGAGACAAAATTGAAACTGTCTCTTGAGAGACAAAAATGCTTGTGTTATGTATTGTCTTTATAGAGACAATATTTTCAGACAATTTAATTTTAAGACAATTTAATTTGAGACACCCGCTTAAAGACAATATTTAAGACAATACACAAGTTTTCTTTTGTCTTAAGTTAAGACAATTTACCCAAAAATTGTCTTAAATATTGTCTTAAAACCCCCCTTTATGTAGTAGTGGGAGCATATCTAGTTCTAAGTATTTAGCAACTAATTCGACTAAGCAAGGAGCAGTATTGAATTCATTCTCAATTTTCTTTTGTCTTGTCCTGTTCGTATTCTTTGTATTCTTATGAATGTAAAAATTCTAAAAATTCTGAGCATACATTGGCAACGTCCACTGCCTCTTATTCTATTCGCAGGGAATTGCTGCTCCACAACCATTCTTGTTTAAATTACATTCCTTTGTTTAAATTACATTCCTTTGTTAAGTTCGAATGTGCCCCAAGGTATGAACGTTGAGTGTGTAAGAGTTAAGATTTTAAATGTATGGTAGATAAGTTTGTTTAAAATATTATTTTTTTAATTTTTTAAATTTATATGTTATTTAATTTATATTATTTCAATTTCATATTATATTTTAATTCAATTAATTTGTTTTATATTAAATTTTTTAATATGGGTTGTATTAATTTATATATAATGTTATATTCAATTTAATATGTTTTTATTGATATTTTTAACTTTGGTGGTTGTTATTATTATTATTATTTAAAAAATTAATTTAAGGTTAGAATTTCAAACCTTCATTTAATGTAATAATTTTTGTAAGTTATAATGATTACTATAAAAACGAACTTAATGCAGAGCAAAGAAGAAAATTAGATGACGAGAATATGGAAGAAAGCACAAGGAAAAACTGACAAAAGGAGCCAAGAATTAATTAGGATCAAATTGGTGACAACACATACTATTGAGAACCCATTAAGGTAGTTAGCGAAATGTCTGAAATGATATTAGGGTTTGCACCAAAATATGATGATCTAGGGAATCTAGTGGTAACTATGGGAATCAATGGGACTTTTCTTCCAAACATTCTAGTATATTTGGGAGCAGCCATTAACATAATGACCGTTGATACCATGACCATCCTCCAACTAAAATAGGTAAGACCCACACCTATTGTGTTGGAATTAGCAGACGAGTCTATTTTCAAACCCATTGGAGTCCTGTAAGATGTGGTTGTATAGTGTCCTCTTGGGAATATCCAATAGATTTCATAATAATCTCCCCAAAAACCACTAAACCTACACACTCAATAGTCTTAGGGCGACCATGGCTAGTTGTTGTTGATGTCATCATTGGTTGTGGGATTGGAGAAATGACCATTTCTAATGGATTCCAAATCCAAAGATTGTCAAATTTTCCACCTTCTTAATGAGCAAATCAAGTCCCTCTTTGGTTGTAGAAACCTTATGGAGAGGAAGAATGTATGCTCCCTTTTTTGACCTTAGAACAATCAAGGGGATTTCAAGAGAAATCAAAAGAACATGTCTTGCAAAAAAATTATCTGATATAGTATGCATTGAATACCTTGTTTCTTTTAGTGGTTATAATCATGATTTTAGCCCCAAGTTTCAGGAAACCTTCTATCTTGTTGTTTTTCCATCATTCACTATTGCACCCATAGGTGAAGAAAAATAACTGGGCACCAACATGTTGAAGTTAGCCCTAGAAAAGCTTTGTACATAGGTAAAGACTTAAGTACATAACAACAATAGCAAGTGGTAGAAATGATTCAAAAAAAAATTGGGGAATTTTCTTGGGACTATTTGGACGTCAAAGGAATTCATCCTGACACTTGCATACACCACATATATACCAATGAAGAAATCATACATGTGAGGCAACCAAAAATGAGAAAGAATACAACTCTTAATGAAATTGTTAAGGATGAACTCCAAAAGCTATTGAGTGAAAATTTTATATATCCTATTTTTTATAGCAAATGGATATCTCCCTTAGTGTTTGTTCCTAAGAAAAATGGGAAATGGAAGCTTTGTTTTGATGATAAGGAGCTAAACAAGGCCACCTTGATAGATTAATCTCCTCTTCCTTCTATTGACCAAGTACTGGATACCTTGTATGGGAAACGTATCTCTTTCTTAGATGGATACAATGTCTATAATCAGATCCAAATATCCATAGAAGACCAAGAGAATACTATAGGTGCCTCTCCTTGGGTCACTTATGGCTACAAAGTACTTCATTTTGGCTTATGTAATTCTCCATATACCTTTGAAAGGGTTGTTTTAGCCATTTTTGTTGACCTTATACATGATTGTGTGGAGGTCTACATGGATGACTTTATAGCGTATGGCAGCGATTTTCAAGAGGATTTGGAACATTTAGAAAAGTTTTTGATTTTCCGTTAAGAAACTCATCTAGCCCTCAACAATGGAAAATGCAAAATGATGCAAAATACGGGAATTGTCCTTCGACACCATGTTTCAAAAACTAGGATAAAGGTTTACTCTACAAAAATATAGGTAATTCAACAAATTCCAATTCCAACTTCACAAAAAGAGGTAAGAAGATTTCTAGAGAACACAAGGTATTATAGAAGATTTATTTAATCTTTTACTAAACTTTCTACTCAAATGTTCAAATTATTGGCTAAAGATGTTTATTTTTCATGGGACACTAACTATCAAAATGTTTTTCAGGTATTAAAGGATAGGTTGTCAACTGCACCAGTAATTAGGGGGCCCAATTAGTCCCTCCCTTTTCATATTTGCATTGATGCACCATACACAACCCTTGGAGTTGTGTTGGGCCATAGAGATAATCAAATTCCTTATGCTATTTATTTTGTTGGAAAAAATATCTCACCTGCACAACTGGATTATATTGTCACTCAAAAGGAATTGCTAGCAGTAGTCGATGCCATTACCAATTTCAGGAATTATATTACTGGTTATGAGAATTTCATTCATATTGATCATTCAACCATTAGATTTGTTATGAATGAGCCCATTACAAATGGTAGAATCACCATATGGCTACTTTTTATTCAGGAATTTAACATTACTGTGATTGACATTCCTAGACAAGATAATTCAGTCGCAAACGTTTGGTCCTGGATGAACATTTCACAGGATGTTTCCACAGTTACAGATGGTTTTCCTAATTATAATCTATTTTCCATTTCTACTCATACTCCCTAGTTTTTTGATGTGGCCAATTACTTGGTGTCAGGTAAGTTGGCACAAAACTTATCTGCTAGGAAACACATAATATATTTTAGCTGAGTGATAAATATTCATGTATATAAGAGGATTTGTACTGCACTCGACCAAATCTGAACCATGTGATGGGAATTTTGCGGATAAAAGGAAAACCTACAAAATGTTGCATGCAGGCTATTATTCGCTCACCTTGTTTAAATATGCTAAGAAGTTTTTTTACAATTGTGATTCTTGCCATAGTATGGGAAAACCAATTTCAAGAGATGAGATTATTCTTCAAACCCAGGTATCAATTGAACCCTTTGAAAAGTGTGCAGTAGATTTTGTAGTGCCTATTTCTCCTATTTTTAGGAAGAAGAGGTGTATCCTAGTTTGTCCTGATTACATGACAAATTGGGTGGAAGCCAAAGATTTTTATTCTTCCATTGAAAATTCTATTTTATATTTTCTCTTTGAAGATATATTTACTCATTTTGGAGTACTTAGGGATATTTCCACTGATCAAGGGACACAATTTACTTCTAAACTAGTAAATTCCATCATTGAATAGTACCAAATCAAACACTGAGGGTCAAGTAAAATATACCAATAAGTACTTGGAGTCTATTATTACTAAAACAATTCAGCTGCATCATGGATACTAGGCTTACAGGTTACCATAAGCACTATAGGGTATATAATAACATGGAGAGATGTGACTAGGTATGCTCCATATGGACTGGTATATGGGAATCAGGTTCTTCTACCTATTTAGTTTCAAGTGAAAACCTTTGGAAATATTTTTCAAATAGGGATGGATATGGATGAAGCTAAAAAATAAAGAGTGCTACAACTAAACAAACTTGATGAGATTAGGCAGGATGCTCTCCAAAATACTATGTTGGTACATGATCAAAGGACTTGTTCACATCAGAGTATATAAAAATGAAAAAATTTCAACCAAGAGTGGGAATTATTATATGATAACAAGTTCAAACACTTCAAAGGGAAATTTTAAAATAGATGGCTTGGACCCTATTGTATCTAAAGAAACAATCCCCTGGCTATGGTAAGGAATCAATTCTTAAGACATTTTATAAATCTATGTCGCAATTTCAATATCACATGGCCTATGTTTAACACCTTTGGAATTTAATTACTTAATACCCTCAATAATACGATACAATGAAAGCTTTCACAATGCCATAAACTACTGATATTAGAATGGAATAAAAAGAAGAACTGTAAGGGAAACTCAAAATGATATGCTGAAAACACAAAATCTACAACTTTTAAGTTTTAGAGGAAATTCATGGAGAGATAGGAAACTAGAAATAATATGTTGTAAAAACAGAATCTATTACTTTAAAGTTTCATCAGGAATTTGTGAAGAGAGAAGAGATAAGGTGAAGGAGTGCAAATTAAGGTTATTTAACTCTTACTCACATATGTAATTAAGATACCAACTGCTACATTACTTCAGTTCATTCAAAGAGGAATAAACACATAGTGAAACTAGAAAGACATATCAACATCAACACGTGTAGGAAACTTGATCTCATTTCATTAATTTCTCAAAAAATTCAATACTAAACTAACAGTCATCGAGAGGTCCAAAACTTAGAACTCATTTTCTTTATTTATATCTACTTAAATATATCAAAGTAGTTTGTAACTGCTGAAATTCTTGAAACTACTCGACTACCTAAAATTATTAAAATTACTTGTGCAATCATATCAAGAAAACAAACTGAAACTGGAAATATCGTTCGTTTTGCTGAATCTGATGTTGCCAATGCATCTCCCCGAAGTACTGTGGTGTCCTTTATGGTTATGATGCAATAGATGCTTCGTTCTGTAACAACACCTCAGTGCCCGACTTGACCCGGCTGTCATGCTTCCCACAGTGACATTATACATTCTTCTGCCTGACTCTTCCTATGCCTCTTTATTCATTGGTTGCCCCTTCACATTACATTATTACATACATGGCTACAACTTTATACAAACCTTGTGGACCTATTTTTGACAGGACCACACACGACCTAACCAATCAAAAGAAATCACACTTCACAACTTTTTTGATATCGCACGTTGAAAACTATAACAAATAGCTTAAATGGTAAACAATAGCAATGTCGATGTGCGAAACCGTTTTTCTTGCTATTGAACCTCCATCATTGATCTGCGCCTAGATCCAATGGTCTCGCTATACTGTCTCACACCACCATCTCCCGTTTCTATTGCATTGCGATCAAAACAACTTGTCATGTGATGTCTAAACAATAAACTCTAATATCGCTGATGTGCGATGTGTGATTGAACTCTCTGCACGGCACGTGTCCACTTCGCAAATTTTCAAACACAACATTGCGATGCAACCTATTTCATCCATCTCTCACTTTAATTTTGCGATTTAATCCTTGTTGTCTAATCGCCTCTTTTGGTAATATCCTAAAGGCTTTCTACCTTAACCAATTTCTCTATTTCTTCGGTTGTCTCCACTCTATAGCTCCATCTTCTCCACACTACTCCCTGCGATAGTTTATTCAATGAACTCATGCCACTCTATCTTTCTTCGTGGTGTCAAAACACTCCTGAGATTTATTCTGGTTATCCAATCCTTCGACCTACCTTCACATATCATCACGAATGTTAATGTACCAAAATATAGATCAAAATTCTTCTTCACCATACAAACGTTTACATTTTCTAACATATATGCTTTTTTATTTTTTTGAAAAATATTTCAAAGGTAAATGAAAATGAGCCACAACATCTAGCTCCACTTGGGGATAGTGCTTTCTTCCACAGAAGTGCTAAGAACCACAGATTAGTGCCTTATCCATTGGGCATGGAGTTAAATATTTCTTGGTGACATATGAACAGTGAGAAATCTGGTATTTACAATGGTGGAATGCTGAATTTTAATGCTAGAAATATTGCTTCAGATACTGCCCATTCACAGGTAGTTGTACTAACTCTCCCTCTAGATCTTTCAAAATGAATGTGTTATTTGACCTTGCCTCAGAGATTCTGTATGGACCATACCAGGGAGGGTTAAATTTACCATGCTTCCCCTTTTCTTCTCGTCTAGTGTCCCATCCTAGTACAAAATCTCCTGCTTGAAAGAGAACTTATTTTTCTTTTTTGTCAAATATAGACCTCATCTTTTCCTGAGAAGTAATCAAGTTATCCCTGACTTTGTTTCTTTTTTCATTCGATTCATTTATTTTTTTGAATCTTCTTACCAGAGCACTAGGTTCTTCCTGAGCTTCTTGAAGGAAAGAAATCATTGGTTTGGCCAAATGAGTAGGAACTAGTGCTTAGGTTCCATAAACTAGTTCATAGGGAGAATTTCCAGTAGATCTCCTAGTAGTGACTCGAACTTCCCAGAGGGAAAAATTCAATTTCATATCCTAATCCTTCTAATTCTTAGTGATCATATTCTTCAAGATTCTATCAAATGTCTTATTGGAAGACTCTACCAATCCATTCCCTTGGGGATGATATGCTGTGGAATGTGATAAAATTACTTTATATGTTTGAAATAAATTAATGAAATGAGCAGAGTTGAATACCTAATAATTATCTGTCATAATTTTGACTGGACATCTAAATCTGTTGAAAATGTTTTCCTCCAGAAACTTCATCACTACTTTGTCATTCTCCTTCTTCGTGGATATTGCTTCAACTCATTTTGTAAAAAAATTAGTGACAGTCATAATCTACTTGAATTTTCCAGTTGATGGTGGGTTGATATCTCCAATAAAATCCAATCCCCATTACCTGAAAGGCTCTTCAATAAATATTGGGATGAGAGGTAATGGAGCAAGTTTTTTCTTTTCAGTAAACAACTGACACTTCTGACAAATTCTGACCAATCTATAAACATCTGCAAATAGGGTTGGCCAATAGAAACCTAACTTGAGAATTTTATGAGCAGTGACCTTCCAGCTATAGTGTCCTCCACACATACTTTCATGATATTGTTTGGTGACTTCAGTAGATTCTCCTTCGGTCAAACATAATAACAAAATACCAATAGGATATTTACAATATAGCTTTTCTTCTACGATAACATATGGTTGAGGCTTGAGCTTGAGAGCGATGTATTTTGTTCTATTTAGTGAATTTGGACAGGAAAAGAAATACAGGTAATGTACAATATCTTTATACCATTTAGAGCACAAAAATTTGTATTGAATAACCGTTTTGGACTTTCTTTGACCTTGTTCGTTGACAGCTCCATCCACTGGTGCCAACAGATTGATTCCCAAGACTTGAAAATTTGTCTTTATCAACAACTTCTCTAACCCCTATCCCTTGACTAGCTTGGTGCTTTTGATATCCAAATCATACTCTTGGATTTTTTTCTATCCACTTCCCCATTTTTCCTTCAACATCGCTTTGGACAAGCACATCTTTCATAGTAGAATTAGCAACATAAGTAGTTATTTGGGACTGTAACACATAATTCTTGAAGGCTTTCAATGCATTGACCAAATCATATACTTGTTTGTCTAGAATATTGTATTTGAGCTCGGCATCTCTGAGAAATTTATTGAAAAATGCAATTGGTTGCTCCTTACTATCTTCATTTTTCTGCAACAACACATCAACAATAGTAGTGGGGAATGCAAATGAGAATATCTTAAAGCCTTTTTGATATTCTGACTAATCAGAACTATAGCTTCCTGTAGTGCTTCCTTTAATCTAGAAAATGCATCTCTTGCTTCGATATCCCATTTCACTTCTACATTTTTCTTCAACATATCTATTATAATTCTCACGATCTCAACATAATTGGGCACAAATATCCTCAGAAAGTTTATTTTTCCCAGGAATATTTGGATATATTTCTTGCTTCTGGGTACAAGATTCATCTGAATGGCTTCCACCCTTGTTGGGTCAATATTTACTCCTTGTTTAGAAATTATGTGACCCAATAATTTACCTTCCTCTAAGGAAAATAAATATTTCTTGGGATTTAATGATAGACCAAATTTTCTGCAATTTAAAAAAAAAAAATTGCAAATTCTCGAAGTGTTCATCATCTGACCTTGAGAAAACAATTAAATCATCCAGATATACAACTACAAACCTGTCACCAACGAAGGCTATGTCCATGGCCCTCTGAAATGTTGCACCTACGTTCATAAGGCCAAATGGAATCCTTGCATACATGAAAGTGCCCCAGGGAATCGTGAAAGCAGTCTTCTTTTGATATTTTTTTTCTATTTCTACCTGATTATACCCAGAAAATCCGTCAACCATAGACAACCTGTGAGCTCCTGTCACCTTCTATAAGACATAATCCATTTTTGGAAAAGGATAATTATCTTGTAGAGATTCTTGGTTCAAATTCCTGAAGTCTACACACAATCTTATCTCTCCATTCTTCTTTCTTATAGGGAACACATTAGAAACCCAGTCTAAATACCTTAGAGGGACTATAATTTTTTACTGCAACAATTTCTTCACTTCTTTTTTGACTGGAGCTAGCAACAATGGATTGATCTGTCTGAGCTTTTGCCTGTGTGGTTTGAGTCCTTCTTCAATGGAATATTATGTTGAATTATGATTTCGTCATATGTTTTTAGGTCTTCATATGACTAGGCAAACACATCCATATATTTATTAAAAAGATAAATGTATCTTTCTTTGTAGTTTTCGGGAATACCTTTGAACAATTTCACTATTTTGGGTTCCTGCTGAGTTCCCAAATTACAATCTTCCATCTCTTCTTCTTGATGTATTTTATTTGAATCAACAACAACATCATTAGCATTGAATAATATTTCAAGGGGAACCAACCCTTTAGGGAGCACATTATATTTGAATTGGATAATATTTTGTTCACCTATTGACTGCTTAAGGTTTCTTATTTCTACTTTCTGCTCTATTTTTTCTTCCTCTTGGTCTATCTCAACATTTTAAAATCATTGTGAGAAACTGATTTATCTGTTCATCATCATCAAACACCTACCAATGTTTCACATTGTCAGGGATAGAAGGTCTATGTCTAATTTCAATTTCATACCTTAGCCTTGGATTTATTGGAGGTTTGAGGGTGCTGGTTGCAACTGCTAAAGAATCTGCCAATCTATTCTCTTCCCTTGGAATAAACTGAAGATTGAAAGCTTCAAAATATTTTTCTATCAGATGCCAAACTTCATTCCTATATGATCTTAACCTCGTATTCTTGGTTTGACAATGATTTTTAATCTTCCTTATTATCAATTCCGAGTCACCAAAAATTGAAATAAATTGAACTCCCATCTGTTTAGGAACTTGAAGGCTTAATATTAAGGCCTCATACTCAGCCACATTATTTGTTGAATCAAATTCAAGTTTAAAAGAGAAAGGCATGAGGTTACCTTCTGGTGATATCAGTAAGAATCTAGCACCTGCTCCTTCCTTGGAGTACGGACCATCAAAGTAGCACTTCCAAATCTTCCTTGAGTGCAACTCATTATTTACAACAGATGAATAGAGGTGCTTCCTTGTGTCTTCAGCAAATTCTACATCTTCATGCAGCATGAAACAAGAAATATCTTTTGTTTCTTGACTATAAATGAGGGAATTTCCTGCATATTTCTTGGAGGTGGTCTTTACAAACCTTGTTTCCTTGTACAATCTTCTTTCTTCCCCATTAAAAACAAAAATTATAGCATAAGTGAAATCTCATTATAGAACACCTCCCAACTTTGCTCCCCAAGATCTTGACAGGAGCATTCTAAACCTGGCTGGGATGTCAGCAACCACTACATCCATGACTATACTCTTTTCTGGGATTTCTGCCAATGAAACTTCTACATCTTTAATCAACCCAACACATTTCAACCTTTTGGAATCAAATGAATAAAAATTCCTATGAGATTTGGTAATCTGCAAGTTTAGTTCCTTCATAACAGACAATGGCATGAGATTATGGGACGCTCTTGAGTCTAGCATGCAGTTATGTAGAGTAAAATCATGAAGCAACAGAGAAATATAGAAGGGTGGAAAAAAAGTATCTACTTCTTATACATGAGGACCAAAGGTGACCACTGGCTTTTTTTCTTGTAAGTTCACTGTGTCACTTATATCTTCCATTTGTGTGAGATTAATAAATTCTAAAATTTCTTTCTTGTAACTTGGTATTTTAGCTATTTCTAGAAGAGGTACCTGAATTTTAACATTCTCCAACTCTTTTTCCAAACTGAAAGAATGATTTTTATTAACATTATTTTTAGGTTCTTCTTCACTCTTTCTAGAATTTGCCTCTTGTTCAGATATAGGAACAACTCTCTCCAAAATATTAGTTTCAACCGATTTGTTCGGGGAAGATTCACCGTGCTACACATTTTTTCTATTAAGTGAATTTACAGGTTGTTTCCCATTACTGGCCCGTTTTACAGAGTCCTTTTTTTGTGGAGTCGCCATTGAAGGAGGAATGGGACCTTGTCATTCACCTTCATTATCCTTCACTCTAGATCTCTTTCTAGACCTCAAGTCATACTTTTTATGTAACTTAGCTTGCATGAAATTTGTGAATTTCCTACAGTATCCATCCATTTCATCTTGATAAAAAGATACTTCAACTTCAGCATATTCTCCCTCACTATATTCCTCTTCATACTCTTCTATTGTATACATAGTAGATACCTGACCCTCAACCTCCCTTTGGTCATCTTCTACTGGCTCTACGAGTGTTGCTTCTATATAAAACGGTGCTTGAACCTAGTCTTGATCGTTTCTTTCCCTTTGCAAAATTTGCAGGGGATGTCTTCTAAATTGACTGTTGAACCCCCTCGGTTTTGTTGTAATTTTATTTCGGAGTTTTTATTTTCCAATTCCATCTTAGCTAGCTTCCTTTTCAAAATTTTCGTCGCTTTTTTCATATCTTCAATTCTTATATCTTGTGATGATTCTTCTTTTTCTTTCCCCTTCTCTTGGATTGGTTGTTTCCCTTTCGTCTTTCTAGCTACAGTCATATTAGCTTTGATCTCTAGAGCATCTTTTTATATCTACTCAAGAGTAGGGGCTCTTCTCTCTCAATGTAAAGCTAAAATTGGCTTCAAAATCCCCAGCAAAAACTACCTTTCTCCTACAGGGGGGGCTTCATCTCTATAGGTAAACCATTGTACAATTTTTTGAATCATTAATGCTTTCATTAGGCCTTCTTTTAATTGCATTAAATTATGTCAATGAGTAACCATGATCTCTCTTTTCTCCCCATCTCTGAGTGAATTGAGTTTCTAACTCTTCCTAGTTATTTAAACCATTTGGTAAACCTTTGAATCCTTTTCTATCCTCTCCATCTAGATACTGCACAAATAGTCTCATCACAACATCAAGATGTTCTAAATTTAAATTCTCAGCAAAAGTGCAAAACGAGGGTAAATATTGTTCTGCAGTTACTTAATCTTCTCAAGCGAAACGAGGAAGTAATTTGAGGTATTCTTGAGGTATGGAATTCATTGGTTGTGCAATATTTAGTGGAGCATATTTGTTCAGAATAAAGGCCGGTGCTGCCATATTTACACCTTGGTTAACTATTCCTTAGGTAGTTTAGGTTGATGAACCTATTGTGAAAGTGAATGAAGGTGGAGATAAAATTGATATGGGAGTGGGTTGATGAGTAATGGCAGAAGAATCAACAACTATATTTGTTTGAGCTTGAGTGAAGGTAAAAGAAACATACTTGAAAGAATGTTATTCTAACTTAGGTTCTTGAAAATGAATGGATGTGGAAGAAGAATATTGTTCCAAGAAAGAGATTTCCTTGGAAATATCTTCAAACAAAGGGTTATGAGAACTTCTACCAGGAGAAGACAATGTAGGATCAAGTGTTGAAGGAGTTTCATGTTTCTGAGCCTTTTTATAAGCCAATTTTTTCGGATCTTGAAAAGTAGGGACTATCTCCTATGAGGTATTTGACCTCGTGTGAGGCCTTTTGAAAGCCAGAATTTTGAAAATAACAAACACAGCCAAAATATTTCCTCCTCACTAAACAACCAGAGGAAATAATGTGAAAACACCAGGGAAAATAAACTTTATTTCATCCTCCTTGGCAACGACACCAAAAAATGTTGTATCTCAATAAACAATCCCTTGGATGTGTTAAGGAATTAATGCTTAAGACATTTTATAAATGTATGTCACAATTTCAATATCAAATGGTCTATGTTTAACACCTTTGGAATTTAATTACTTAATACCTTCAATAATATGATATAATGAAATCTTTCACAATGCCATAAACTGTTGATATTCGAATGGAATGGAATGAAGAACTGTAAGGGAAACTCAAAATGATATGCTCAAAACACAAAATCTACCACTTTAAAGTTTCAGAGGAAATTCATGGAGAGAGAGGAAACTCGAAATAATATGTTGTAAACACAGAACCTATTACTTTAAGGTTTCATCAGGAATTTGTGAAGAGAGAAGAGATGAGGTGGAGCACAAATTAAGTTTATTTAACTCTTACTCATAGATGTAATTAAGAGACTGACTGCTACATTAATTCACTTCATTGAAGATGAATAAACATAGAGTGAAACTGGAAAGACGTATCAACATCAACATGTGTAGGAAACTTGATCTTCTTTCATTAATTTCTTAGAAAATTCAGTCCTAAATTAACAGTCATCCAGAGGTCCAAAACTCGGAACCCCTTTTCTTTATTTCTATCTACTTAAATACATCAAAGTAGTTTGTAACTGTTGAACTTCTTGAAACTACTCAACTACCTAAAACTGTTAAAATTACTTATGGAATCATATCAAGAAAACAAACTAAAACTGGAAATATATTTCTTTTTGCTGAAACTGATGTTGTTGATGCATCCCCCTGAAGTGTTGAGGTGTCCTTTCCAGTTATGATGAGATAGCTGCTTAATTTTGTATCAATGCCCTAGTACCCAACTTGACCCATCTGTCGTGATTCCCATAGTGACACTATACATTCTTCTGCCTGACTCTACCTATGCCTCTTTATTCATTGGCTGCCCCTTCACACTACCTTATTGCATACACGACTGTAACTTTATACAAACCCTATGAATCGGTGGTTTACGGGCCCACACATGACCTGACCAATCAGAAGCAATCGTACTTCGCAAATTATTCAATATCGCACGTCGCCAACTATAACAAATATCTTAAATGGTAAACAACAATAATGTCGATGTGTGAAACCGCTTTGCTTGCGATTTAACCTCCACCATTGATCTGCACCCAAATCCAACGGTCCCGTTGTACTGTCTCACACTACTATCTCCCATTTGTATTGCACCACAATCAAAACAAATTTTCATGTGATGTATAAACAATAATATCTAATATCGCTGATCTGCAATGTGTGATTGAACTCTTCGCCCGACACGTGTCCACTTCGTAGCTTTTCAAACTTAAATTTGTGATGCAACCTGGTCGATCCATTTCTCACTTTAATTCTGCGATTTAATCCTCGTTGTCTAATCGCCTCTTTTGAAATCTTCTAAAGGTTTTCTGCCTTAACTGATTTCTCTGTTTCTTCAACTGTCATCGCTCTATAGCTCCATCTTCTCCACGCTAGTCCCTGCGATAGTTCATTCAATGAACTCATGTGACTCCATATTTCTCCACAGTGTTAAAACCCTCCTGAGCTTTATTCTAGTTATCCAATCCTTCAACCTACCTTCACATATCGTCACAAAATTTTAATGTACCAACATATAAATCAAAATTCTTCTTCCCCAAACAAATTTTACATTTTCTAACATATATGTTTTTTTGGTGTTTTTAAAAATATTTCAAAGGTAAATGAAAATGAGCCACAACACACCCAATGAAGTGGAGGAATTTTTTGAAAATGTCTCAGGTAAAATTAATACCACTTATGATGACCAGTCTCCTTTTGTGGTAAATGGGCAGAAGTTGAATCTTGACCACCGCCCACTTTCCAAACAAGATTTTTTTAAAATTGTCCCACAAAACCCAGAGAGGGAGTTGATTGATAAGGGGGATTCAACTCCTACTAGTTTGTCAAATTCATTTTTTGATTATTTTCATATATATGCAAATATCTGTACATATTATAAATAATAGTGTGATTAATTTTTTTTTCCTCCATCAGCCCACATAGAATAATTAGGAAATCGTTCAAGTGTAGTTTTATTCGTTTAAGTTGACTTGATGGATTATTTATGGAAAATGACTCCTTGGATTCTAATTTAAGCATATTTTGACTCTTTAAAACTGAATTCTCCTAGCACAAGATAACCTAGGCTCCTTAAAACCAATGGGATAGTAGTGAAGGATTTTCCAAGTAGAAATCTATTCTTTTCCAGACTTGGAAGAATACTTACGAAAATGAGTGCCCTGGAGTCTACTTTGAGCCTCTTCAGACTCCCTAAAAATAAAGAATCTGAGTAGAGACTGACCCTGGCTTGTTAAATTGGGTGGGGAAATAGTAGTTAGGGATCTACCAAGTAGAGAGTTATTTTTTTTGGGGATTGGTAGAATATTTACGGGAAGGAAACTTGTGGAGTCTTCTTTGGTGCATTTTATACTCTCTAAAATTGAAATGCCACAATATAGTATCTATCTAGGCCTAGCTAAATATCCATGGAATAGTGGTTCAAACATTTGGTTTGAGCAACAATTTAAAGACAGTCAGATTTCAGATTAATTGATTCTTCTAGACTTGTTCCAAGCTAATTTGAGGGTAATTTTAATAAAGCTTTCTCCATAGTTTTTGTTGCAACCCAATTTTAGTTTTTAAGTACCCTTTTTGTTGCTAGCCTTCATCTACATTACCTGGACCATTTTAGTATTTCAGTTTTAATTCAGTACTTAAACATTCTCTACAAGTTTTAGTACTAAACCAGTTTGGTAATATAGATCATGATTGGGACAATATTAAATTTAAAGTGTATCAGTATGTTCAACACCAGTTTGAGAACATCAATTTCAATGGAAACACCAAATTTAGAGGCATTAGTTTGGGAACATAAAAATTTTATAATTAAAAGCAGCAGTCTATCTACATCAAATTGAACAATTGCAAAATTATTAATATTAATTTCTCATAATACTAATGGTTTCCTATTACTCACTGTTTTCAAATATCTAGCCATTATTATAGAGCCAAACAAAGGTATGGATACACTTTCATTTATTTGGACTAATACAAAGAATGTGAGTAATAGAGACTGGTTGGTGCTCTTGTCCTCCATCCATTTAAATTATATGTTATCATGAATTAATATGATCTTCCCCCATGCCATTGAAATATTCCATCATGAGTGATCTAAATTTTCTTATATACTAGATAATTATGATTATGAACCTTCTATTATGATATATTATTTGGTACTTTAACCATCACTGTAAATCAACCCAATTATTTTCATAATAACAAAACATGGATACCCTTCCTAATGATCTCATTGTCTATTTGAAATGTAAAAAAATATTGGAATGAAAATTTGGTTACTTTTTATTTCATATCCTTTCCAAATTCCATATCTTAGCCCCCTGTGGATCAGCTAATAACCTCCTAATTCCTTAATTCGATTCGAAATTATTTTCATTGTCAGCATGGGGGCCGATAGGCAAAAACCCAAATTTGATCAGTTTCGAGCTAGCCCTGAATATGATGCATGTAAACACATGTTTGAAGAAAAGGGGAAGATGAATTTTCTCCATAAGTTTCAAGGGAATAATGATAAGGTAGCCATGGAATTTACTCAAAGTTTCAATGGGGAGACAACAAAAGTTGGAGATCTTGCGATAGAGGTAATATAAGAATGAATGAGAAAAGTGATGGGGTTACCTCTAACTAATGATAATTATTTCAAAGGGTTCCAGATCGACTACGAAGAGTGTTCGAAGTTCCTACATCCATCGTAAAAATATGTCATTTGGTCAAAAGGCATCCTCAAGGTCTGCATTGCAGAGGAATTTTGCTCACTTCTCACCATGTTACAAAGGTTTATAAATTGTGAAGGAAGGTATACAACCATATTTATTTACCATATAATAATTCTTATTCACTTTACAGAAGGTCATGATGTCATTTTTCCTTTCTTCCTCTGTCAAAGTCTGCATAATGTGGCTAGAAGTGTCCAAGCAACCTCTAAAAGGGATAAAAATAATGTATTCCATTATAGTTTTATTACACTGATTATTATTCTTGAGCTAGAGCAGAGAAAAGAAACTTGGGAATAATTTTTTGTTAACAATTTTCCTAGGAGGAGGACGAAATGAAATACTTGAAGAGAGTAATTAGTTGTAGATCAAAGAAGTCAGGAGAGGAATTTGAGATCCTGGTTAAATCACCTCATTAGCATGTGAAAATATCCATAAAAACATCGAGATCATAGGAATCAGAGGGAAGTGTAGAGAAATCCCCAAATGAAGTGTTCTCAACAAACCCTAACCCTCCTCTAGAGAAACAAACCCTAGTATCTCGAGCAAAGAAAATAAAAGGAGTCTGCAAACATAGTTTAGATATACGTAGTGGTGAAGAGAAATACATGTTGTATTTCCAATGATAAGAAGGTAAGGAGAATAAACCATAGAAAAATATTGCAGAATCAGTTTCCTCAACAAGAAGGAATCAAGAAGGTGAACAATAAAATGCATATACTAAGAAAGGGAGAAGGAAATTATTTCAGGAGAAAAAAGAAGCAGTATAGACATGAACCTCGTCTCTACCCACACAATCTGAGGAAATTCGAAATACCTTGGAAATATTGACATTGTATAAGTGCAAGATGTTTACCTAAAGTATATCACGTCAACAATTACCTCCACAAAGCGTTCAATCTCTTGGGTTGGTGCCTATTTTAACTTCTCAAGAGAAATATGTTAACATGAAGAGTTCCTCTCAGTAACCTATGAGAACTGATAAGAAAAATGAATCCTTACCTAAGGAGGAGGGACGTACTGATAACTTTTATTATCTCCAAAGTAACTCCCCACATAATGATATATTTGCACATGGGATTGCAATAGGAAAAGGAGTGGTTGAAATGATGGTGAGCCAAATCCAAGAAAAGTTAGTTTATGAGGGGAGTGGTTCAAGGAAACAAAGTTTGCCTCCTGAAGATGTTTTTGTACCAATTGAGCAATATTTATAGTAATGAGTTGATAAAATACAAAGGAATAACCTTAGGTTAAAGGATAAGTATCATAACCACAAGACTCTATATAGAAATTTTAAAAAATAAAATGAGTTGTATAAAGCCCAACACTTGGCTTTGACATTGAAGAATCACAAACAAATACTGAAAAACAAGAAACTACTTCACTGGAAAGTGAGACAGTTGAGGCCTGCCCAAGTGTATACATCTTATGAGAGGATTCAGAGACTTCAACAACAGACAACAAGGAGTGATCACAACCTAGAAATTTTGGTTAGTGCAATGGGAATTTGAAAGGAATTTTGGCCCCAATTTCGATGCTTGAATAGTTTTATAAGAGTACAATTGCATGAGTACATGCATCCTCTCTAGCATGGGGGGATGCTGGTGTCTATGTTTTTCTCTTTTTGGACACCTTATCTTACTACCTTCCATAATATCTTGTTTCATTTTTTACCCTTTTTGACACCTCAAAAGCCATCCTATCCTTGTCAAATGGTTTTAGTTAATGAATGGAGGTAAAAGTCACAATCAGGCCTATTTTCATGTGTATTTGGTTATTCTAGATAGATGTTAAGTGATTTCATTTTCTTTTGAATAAATTTGACTCTAATTTTACTAGGATTCTTAAGCATGAGGGTAGAAACTTGATGGAACTGGAAGGTCACTAGTGGTTCAACATTTAAGTTCATGGTGCATCGAGAAGTTTTTTGGTACTTGGTTCTACACTTCATTCAATTCCATCTTCCAGAATTCGATGCCAGTCAACTAGATGGTGATTCTAAAGTAGTGTCTCATTCTCTCTGACGGCACTAACAAAGACTCCCTCCCAAATATAGTACCACGAAAAGATCCCTATAGATATGATAGATTGTATAGTGATCTTCGAGGATTTGACTTACCTTAATTTAGTCCATATCATATTTGTACTATTTTTATTATTCATTTAGTTAACTTATATTTACGTCATGATCTCTTGAGAAGAGAAACCAATAGTGCTACGATGATTCACAAGTAAGGAGAGAATATTGACCTTGAACATTTTCCAAAAATATGTTCTATTTCATATTGGATCTACCTTATATATGTATTGTGGAAATAATTATAAATATATTAATATAAACTTCTATTTCATGAGTTCATGTCTTATTAATATGTAAGTCTATTGTTGCAGCTTAACTTGACTAAGGTCATGGTCAGGGCCCATCACTAACCTCAGTCAAGTTGTAATTTATTTGAGTTAAAGTAGGAATATATGTATAGTGATATAGCATACATGTAGTATGGTTGATGATATTATGGGTGTGATTGTAGTTAATTGAATTTCCCAGTTTTGAATTTTTTTTCTCAGATTTATGTTTCAAAATAATTCTCGTTCCTTAGATTTATAGTTTGCAGTTGAAGTATTGAATTTAAAGTCTGGAGGTTGAAACATTATTAATGAATAGTTATTGTTTTTAGAGCATTTCATATTTTACATTTTAAGACCTAAACTAAAGTATTCGAGTTATTTATGAATTAAATTTGTATCTTTCAACTCGAACATGGTACTTTATAATAATAAAAATTCAAGTGGATACTTGTTGATTTGACAACAAATTAAATTGTGAATCCCTTCATTATTATATTGGTTTTCTTTTAGTTAATTTCCAAAATATAAAAACAAATGTATGGCTAGTATTATAGTTTTTTATCTTTGATCTCTTACTTCTGAACTAAATGGTGCTTCTTGTATTCTAGATTATTTTTAGAGCTATAATTTGTTACAAGTTAGGGTTGAGAGATATTTGGTTTGATTGGAGACTATGGGATTAAAATTATCAGTGAATGAGTCTTTTGATTCAATTCATTGTGATAATTTCTTGATTAGGGTATGTTATTACTATATTTTCTTTGAATAGAACATACAAATTAGATTGATTTAAGAAATTATTCCAGTACTAGATATTTTTGTACTAACACAATTATTTTGTTATTTTTGTTATTTAGTGCTCTTGAGTAGAAGTTAATAGGTTTCTTCACTTTAGTAAGTTTGATCAAGGTAGTGAATGATTTTTATCTTGGAGTTAATACAAAGAATCAAGTTGAGTGTTTAGTACTTCATTTAGTACTAGGGTGATCTTAGGATTAAATACACTGTGAATTAGATGGTGGATTTGTACCTAACCTGTGATATTTTGCAGCTTTAAGATTATGAACCTCGGTTGAAAAATTAAGTGAAGGGAATTAATATAAACATATAAAATCCATAACACATTTATAATTGAAAAATATTCACAATATCACAAGTTTCAAGAAAAAAAAATATTGATTTGGGGACTCCCAACTCACCATAAAATGAGAAAATAGGAATGAGTGATAAATGAAAAAGGTATCAATGGGAAAATAGGAATGTGTGGAAAAAGGCAAAGGTATCAAGAATATGGAGGCCTTTGGGTCTCTGAGGATTGTAAACACTTAATAAAATGAAAAAGAGGGTTGAGTGGAAAAAGGAAAAGGTATCGATGGGAAAACAAGGATGAGTGGAAAATGAAAAAGGTGTAAGGAAGATGAAGGTATTTGGGGACTCCACGTAGGTAATAAAATGGGAAAATAGGAATTTAAGTTATTAGTGGAAATACTTCATATTATTTATGAATCTCTCTAGAGTTTTGAGTGGATATCCTTCATACGCACTTATAGATAATCAATAGAACAGGAAGATAAGCTTTGGAAATCCTTCAAACACATTTACAGGGAGATAAATGAAAAAACAGATAAGGTTTCAAAGGAATCTCTCCAGCTTAGTATGACATCCTTTAGCATGTAAGAACTTTATGATGCTGTAACAAACCCTTCTTTACCCCTATTTTTGGTAAATTTAATTATACTTTGAAAATTAATATATAATCTTCAGTTGGCTGAGCGAAATTATTGTAGACCATTAACTAATTAAATTTTAAATTTTGATAATGATTGAAGGAAGGGAAACAAAAAATCCATTTTTTAAGGGGAAGAATTGTTGCATTCATTGAAGAGATATGAGTAATCTTGAATTAGATGTTGAAGTTGATTGAAATCCAATTGCAACCTCTACGTGACTAGAGTTCAAGAGACATGATTGTGAAATGGGGATCATAGGACAATGCCCACTCCCCCTTGAAAATCGAGGCTACATGCATAAAATCATTGGATAATGTACTGGAGAGCCAAGGCTGAGAACAAACTCTAAGACTTACAAAAGAGGGGATGGATATTTAGGAGACAAAGGATATATCAAAACAAAGGGATGCAACAAAGAATTGAGAAGAAGAAGGATTCAACGAAGCATTAAATCAAAGATACACTGTTATATATTAGAAATGAGTACAATAAAAGATAAAAATAATGCATAAAGGGAGAGAGGGAAAGTTCTTAATAAAAGGAGGGTTTTTTTGGTTATAGAGTGAAAAATCTCTTGTTCGATCATGAATTGTCACTATCTCTCATTGGGGAGAATACAATGAACTTGTTGTTCTTTTTAGGAGAACTTGAAGGTGTGGAGAAAGGATTAAAAAAGATGAAACAACACTAAGTTGGTTGTTATTCATCATTCCAAAAATGAGCTCTAAGTATTTGGGTGATATCCCATGTATATTTTCTTGAGGCCATTGGACTGGTATTCTAAGCCTAAGTGATCAGTGGGAGGCTCAATGGATGAAAAAATCACTTTTTTCTTGTTGTATAGTTTAAAAATCAATTTTATAGTGGGTTAAATTTCTTGGACTGAGTAATACCATAGTTGGGCCTTAGGTGAAGTCCTATCAATGAGCTAAATGGAGTGAGTGGGTCATTTTGGTGCTTACTACTGGAGAGAATTTAATAAACCACCCAAACAATAGAATCCATCACCTAAGTGTTTACCAAGCTTTGATGTGAATTTTCCCTGAGAAAATATCCCCTCAAAATTTGGATCTGGATAAGGGGTAATTAATTGTAAGAAGGTTGGGAAAAGAGTGGAAGTCCCTCCTTCTGTTTACAACCATATTAACACATACATATAAGTATAATTATTTATGAAAATTGGATTATGAACAATGACATCCCTTGTTGTGTTTATGATTAATGTTAATGTATGTTTGTGGATGATTTCCTGAGATTCACTGCCATGCTTAGGATTGAAAAGCTATAATATATATTTATGGCTGCAATGAATGTTTCGATTTTCAAGTTTGTTTCCATCATCATGAAATGTAGGTTACCTTGTATACTAAGAACTAAATGAAAAACTATATTATGTTGGTAACTACATAGTTCATGAATAATGTGGTAAATTGTAGGTTTATGCACACTCATGTTACTATTATGGATGAAAACTATAATACTTAAATGTTTAAAAGTGTTATGTTGTTTGATGAATGGATCATAATTCTCCTTTAATAAATATGAAACCATGTGTTTCCCATGATTAGTTAATTGGTCAACCAATTTCCTCTAAATGTGTTTAACTAGCTTCCGTGAGGTCAACAAAGTTGGATTTCCTATCATGTTTTCTTTATACATGTTGAAATATGTGTGGATTTGGTTTTTGGGACCATCTCCCCTCTCTCAATTCTAAATAAGAATTAATTTGGACCCATGTTCATTACTGGTTATGACAACAAATAGTGAAGTCCATGGTTCTGGCACTTGGGGTCAAACTCACTGTAAAATAGAAATTACGATCAACCCTTTCCTTTTTCTCATTCACTAAAATTTGCGTTCTAGGACCATTGGCCTCGAACCATAACACCTATGTGTCAGGTGTGGGATACTCACCCCCTTTTTTTCCTTGTGAAACCATATCAAATGGCATTACGTTACTGATCACTGGACCAATGGGGAAAAAGTGTGGTTAATACATCTTTGCAAAGGAACAATGTAAACTATCAAACAAGAATTTTCAACGCAAAAATGAGAACTCCATCTAAAAAACCCCAAAAGAGTATGAAAAACAATGTGAAAATGGAAAGAGTTGATGTTGGAATAACTTTTTTTGTTGGGTTAAGTTTTTAACATTTTTTTTAAATGACAGTAAAAGCCAATGAAAGCCAAAAAAAATTGTTAAAAACACTCTGAAAATGAAAAGTGTTGATACTTTTTTCGGGGTAAATTTTCAACATTTTTTAATAATGACATTAAAGTTAAAATGTCACAGCTCTAAAAAACCTTAAAATTCCAACCATTTTCAGGAATGACATTAAAGTTAAAATATCACATCTCTAAAAAGCATTAAAATTCCAACGATTTTCAGGTATGATATTAAAGATAATATATTACGTCTTTGAAAAGCCTTAAAATTCCAACAATTTTCAGCCCTGACGTTAAAGAAAAAAATATTTATAACCATTTTCAATGGTAACATTAAAGATAAAATATCATGACTTAGAAAAGCCTTAAAATTTTGAAAAAATTTCAACTATGGAATTAAAATGAAAGATTGTGCCTACAAAAAACCTTAAGTTTTCAACATATTTCAACCGTGACATTATGAAAAAAATTTACGACTAAAATACTTTTAAAATGAATGCGTGAGTAAAAGAGTCATTATACCTAGAGTAATTCCTTTTTTAAATACTAAAAGTATATCAATTTGAAAAATTAACCTAAGACAACTTGACACATTGCAAAAAAAAAATAAAAAACAAATCATCAAATTGACACGGATTGTAGGCGAACTCCACCCATTATAATGAAAACTTAAAGACCAGCCATGAAATTGACACATTGTGGGGGCAGACTCGATCCATTATAACGAAAACTTTAAAAACAAGTATCAAAATGACACATAATGGGATAGGGTTGGTAATTGAAGATAGACATAAACCTTGTAGAAATAAATAAATAAAAAATAATAATAATAAAATGAAGAAGAAAAAGAAGAAAAAATAAAAATTAAAACATTGAAAAATAAAATCTAAAGAAAAAACACAAAAACACAAAAAATAAAAAAAATAATAAATAAATAGAAATATATATTAAAACATAAAAAATTAAAGATCATCACTGATTAATCTGAAAATTCTTTTATCTAAACTCAAATATAAAAAAAAATAAAAATAAATAAATAAATAAATATCAAACATAGAAAATGTTAAAAAAACAAAATTAACTTATAAAAAAAAAATTGAAACAAAAACTTATATATATGTATATATATATATATATATATCTGTGTGTGTGTGTGTGTGTGTGTGTGTGTGTGTGTGTGTATATATGTATATACAATAAATATTTCAAAAAAACATAATTTAAGAAAATAAAATAAAATCTAAACTAATAAACTAAAATAAAATAAAATATATATGGAAAAAAACACATTGAAAACAATTAAAAACAAATTTTTAAAAAATTAAAAACAAATTACCAAAAAAAATTTTAAAAACTAAAAAAGTGCGACCCCAAGGAATCAGACTGCATTCACCCACCACCCATGGGGTCGCGGCCGTGGGCAGAGGTAGTCCAAGTATGGGGTCGCGACACTGGGAGGAGGGGAGGAGTTGTGTCATAGCTCCTCCCCCCCTCCCATAGCCATGACTGCACAGTTCCTGGGCAAAGGAAGTTTGATTTAGGAAATTAGATTGCCTCCTCCAAGGGACTGTGGAGGCATGCCCTTCGGTGGGGGGAGGAGTTGCATGCCCCAGCTCCTCCACCCTGCCTAGGGTCACAACCCCACTAGCCCTAGGAAAAGCAAGTTTGATTCCCAGAATCAGACTTCCTTCACCCAAGAACATGACCCCGTGACCCTAGGCGAAGGGAGTCTGATTATGGGGATCAAAATCCCTCCTTCTAGGGCCCGTGGGGTTGCAACCCTAGGCGAAGGGAGTCTCATTATGGGGATCAAATTCCCTTCAGCAGGGGGGAGGATTTGCATTCCCTAGCTCCTCCACCCTGCCGAGGGTTGCAACCCCACAGGCCTTGGGAAAAGCAAGTTTGATTCATAGAATCAGACTTCCTTCACCCAAGGATGTGACCCCGTGACCCTGGGCGGAGGGAGTCTGATTATGGGGATCAAAATCCCTCCATACAAGGCCTGTGGGGTTGCAACCCCAGGCAAAGGGCATGTAACTCTCACCCCCCTCCTGCCTCCTCCTACGGTCGCAGCCCCATAGGCCCTCGACGAAGGCTGTATGATTCCCGTAATCGAAATGCCTTTGCCCAAAGCCATTGGGGCCAATCTTTTATTTTATTCTATTTTTTTCTAATTTCTTGAATTTTTTAATTTATTTCAATTATTTGATTTTAATTTCTTTAATGTTTTTCACTTGTTTTGTTTTTTCATTTTTTTTTCAATACTTTTTTACTATTTATTTATTATTATTATTTTTTAATATTTAATGTTTTTAATATTTTATATGTTTTTTATTTTCAATGTTGTTGTTTTTTTAATTAAATTGTATTTTTTATTTTATTTTTTTAAGAATTTGGTTTTGTTTTGTTTGCTTTTAAGTTTTATTGTTTTTTCAAATTGTATGTTTTTATTTTTTTGTTATTTTTACTTCAAATTTTATCTGAATCATTTTTATTTATTTTTTGAAAAAAAAACTTCAAATGTCATCATCTTTGGATATAAAAATCATAAAATTTTCAAAAAAAATTATATTTTCCAATTTTTTATTCAAATTTTTCATAAAAATATTTGATTTAGTATGTAATTTTTAGCAAAAGGTTTTGAAATATGTATTTTTTTAATTACTTCTATATGCAAGATGTGTGTTTTTTGTCAAGAGTTTAAAATTATTATTTTTTAGTGACAATTATTTTGTGTATTGAAATAACAATTAACGATATATAAATATATAAAAAATTCTAACCTCAAAATATTATTGTTATTATTTTTTTTAGCTTTGCAAAAAAAAAGAAAATTTTCATTATAAAACAACATTGCAAAGAAAAACAAAAACCACATATTTGGAAAACCCCTTAAAAAACAAACATTTTAGGATGAAAAATAAGAAGAGGAATAAAAAAGCTTGAAAAAATGTTAAATAATCAACAATTAAAAATAAATTGTGCATACTTAGGACATAAGAAAATTTTAAGTGTCAAAAATATGCCTTAAAAAAAATATTGATGTTTTTCAAGATCCGCATGAAAACCACCAACATTTAAAAAAAACTGTCCACATTTAATGCATTAGAAAATCTAAAGTGTCAAAAATATACCCTCTAAAAAGGGGGTTTATGTTGCATCAACACTTTTCCAAATCAACATGAAAATCACTAACATTTAAAAAAAAAAAAAAATACTTGATACATACGAAAATTTAGTGTGTCAAAAATATGCTCCAAAAAAAAGGTGTATTCTGAATCAACACTTTTCAAAATTGGATGATTATTTTCTACCTCAAAAAGATAGGTACTTGGTATAGTTCCCATTTTATAATTTATATTGTTAAGGGAGGAGACTGATCCCAACAGGCCATTGATGAGGTCCTGGTATAACTAGACCTAGCATATGTATATCACATAATAGTGTGGGGAAGGTTGATATTCAAAACCCCATTCATCATGCCCTCCAAGTCTAGTTGGCCACCAATCATGTGGGAGAGTTGAAGAATGAACGTGTAAGTCAAGTAGAGAAAGTGGTGGATCCGAGGTGGAAAGTTACCTGTTGAAACCCTATTATTGGTTGACTAGACCACTGGGACCCAAAAAATTTTGTGGAATATTTATTTATGGAAGACTGACTACTAGCAGAACCAACCCAATGGAAATTTACCACTAGATGATCAAATCTTCGAGCTTCCAAAATGAGTTAGGTAGAAAAATTGAACATCCACGCTAATATAGTGTGATGTATCTTAGGGGTGGACCCAATTAGCATCTTAAACTTCAACACCATGTTCTTTTTATAACGCGAACATAGTGGAGACCATATAAGTCAATCTAGTGTGAGATGTATCAGGGGTGGGCCCATCAGGCTCTTGTCCTCTAGGCACTTGAATGAGCTAAGTAGAAAACATGTCGATATACCTTGATTCCAAGGTGATGTGGCTCAGATGTGTACTCCAACAAGGTATTGTAACTATGGGATATCGATAGAGAATTATGGAGAATAGTGTTAGTATGAAGTGGGCAATAGAGGACCCCATCTAGCGTGCAGGTGTTTCAGACTTCGAAAATTTCAGCATAGTTTAATAGAGGAGATATGGGCATACCCAATTTAGTATGACATGGATCTAGAGGAATTTTCCATGGTCTAAGACCTTTGGACTTTGACCCTTTCTCTCAATGGAAACTATGTTTAACACACAGATGATCTGACTTGCCACAATTTAGCTCCTTATAGACTCCACGATGATGGTGTGGGAGTGCCACCTAGGCCAGGTGGAGTCCATGTGGATGTTACATGGCACCCTCATGATGACATGGCCTCATTTAAGAAACCAAACTTCTAATGGGTGAACCTTTTGATCTGGTACTAAGGTTGAGATAAAATATCATTAAAAATCTATCGATGAGTCGAATGTAATGGTGGTATCATTTTTAATTTCTAAGGACTTCAAAAAAATATATGGTGTAGCCCATTTTCTTGAGAGATCTTGGAGATTATGCTAGGTAACGTAACTCTCCCAAATCCCAAGATGATCAAGGGGGTGGGAGGTAGTTACAAAGTGGCAACAAAGCCTAGGTTGAACACTAAACATGAAAGGACTCACATTAAAAGAATGTAAATGTATATGGTAATTTCATTGTAATTCTCCCTCTCGCCCCCTTGTACTTCCTACGAGGATGGTAGGTGTTACCTTTAATTAATCCAACCTCTACGATCTCATTATGGAAATGGGGTTACAAATTTTCCTTCTTTCCCAAAATTAGTAGAATTAACTTTTGATAACACCATTTAATCCAACTCATCAAGATCTTTCTAGTGATGTAAATTTGACCTCAATTTGATTCCTACATTGGAATTTATGCTCTATTGAAGATCGACCAGCTAGACAATTCCACACCTCGCAGTATAAACCTTGACATGATTGATTGGAATTAGACTAATGACATGTGTTCATGTTAGGCCCCCCATGCCTTTCTGATAGTTAATAGGGTACACTAATGAAACTCTCTGCATTAGTTAACGATGAGATTTATCATGCCCATATCCATATATAGAACAAAGGAATATAATGGTATATAGAAGGAATGAAAAAAAACATTCTCATCTTCGAATATTAATATTGAAACTGCACCTTCTGCCAACCATGCTAAGATGCCAAGACAATAATTAAACATTATTTGATAATCATGGGTCTTGGAAGATGTGTCATCACCTGACTTCCATTTAACTTACATAGAATCCATATCATCCAAATCCATGTCACCTACCTTGATGACATCTTACTAACATCATGTTGATGTCAACATCATATCACCCTACCATGTGGAACCCTTTGGTGGTGGCATGTGTCATAAAAAAACTAGTCATCTTTCCATCCAAAAGAGTCTTTCTTCCTACTACATGCCACACTAAAAATTTTCTGTGTCATCAACCTTACCACATCATCCCACCCACGTGGCATCCATGTAACCTTAATAGGCTCTCCTAGCCTTTACCACCTTAGCCCGGATCATGGGTCCCATCAGGCCAAACCCTTTGTGAAATATTAACATTTTCACATTATAGATGGAAAATTATTTTATGTTATTATCTCTATCAATCACACCCAAGTCTATAAGGGGCTCCACCAAACCCCGATACTAAATAGGAAGCATGAACACATTAGATAACTAACAAATTTCCATCAATCATGAACACGCCCACAAATTCAATAATGCTTGGTGATAGGGTGTGGGTGTGATATTAATGTTAATCACTTAGATTAAAATTAAGCTCCACCATTAATACTAATCATTATCAATTATCATTAATATGATAATTTTGACAAGTTGTGCGTTCTTTTACATTTAAATGGGGTTTAATGGATTTCAAAGACTCTATCGAGCCTTAGTGAAGCATAATATTACTCTAAATTTACTCTTATGCAGGTATGAAACCTATGTTAGGAACTGCTTTCAAAATAATAGACATGGCTTTCACACATCCTAAGGGTTCTACCATCCAATTCTGTAACCTGCACCATAATGAATCAACTAGCTAATATTTTCTAATTTTAGGTACGAAAACATGATATAATCCAAACTATTAAATCCCAAAAAAAAAATCCTTTGTGATCTAAATGGGAATATTAGTGTTTGTTCTGCTAATATCCAATTCAGAATTTAAACAAAGTGCTTGAGGATGATGACGTTAATTCTAAGTTTAACATGATTTTTTATGTGTTTTTATTTGAATTTCATGAGAAAATTAACATAAAAAAAACATTGAACATCAATATCTAATAGATATGAACATCACCATAAATAGTAACACAAAAACACATGATGAAGTATTTCACCCTGCCTGCGTTACATCTCCTTGTTCCAGCTTCCAATGGCTTGGCCCTCTTCTATTATGCTAAAAAATGTGATTACATGTGTTTACAATGCTCAAACAACTCTGAAACATGTTCCATCATCTCTATAATTCCCAAAAATTCCTGTGTAGCCTCTTTTTGCATCAAATTTGGCCAAAAAATGACTTAGTTATGAATTCGCCAAGTTCCTACCCTATTCGCTCCACATTTTCACAAAAATCTAGCATCATCCTACAAATCTGCCCGTAATCTAGCTAACTGAGTACCAATTTCACCAGAAATCTGGCGAAATTGTCGTAGCGCTTAAATGCCCAATAAATCTTACAAACCATATGAATTATGGTTTATAAAAAAAAAATTACATAAAACTCGTCGCACAGTTTACTCCTAACCATCCACATTTGATGCTAACCGTGGGCACATGTCGTGGTGTGTCGAAATGTTATGTTTAATGGTTAAGGGGGGGGCGGTTAACACCGCAGCTTTCCACATGGCACCGATGAATTCTTTTTAAAGTTGTGGTTATGGTTATGTAATGGGGGACACGAGGCTAGCCTCCCTCCCATGGTCCCCACCCCCAGTGTGATGACTAGGGCTAGGGCTAGAGCCCAGCCCCCAACTCCAATTCCAAAACCATATGATAACAAATATATGTAGAATTCATATAGGTTAATAGAAAAAACTATGGTGTGATGGAAAAGGCTTGGAGGTCATCAGTTCGACCCCCTCCCACTCTACTCAGACTTTAAAAAAAAATTGTGGCCTCTTGTGTTACCACATGGTGGCCACCGTTTGGGCCATGTGGTAGCATGTGGTTAGCCATGTGCCCAAACAATCACAAACGCATCACAATAAACCAATAAAAACGTCACACATGGAACAATATGATTCAAAAAAGAAATTTCGCTGACCGAGTCAACCTGCTGTTGTGCATGCCCAATCAGCATTATGGACTGCTAACTAGGCTTTCCTTGAAATGCTTTTTCAAAAATTTGTCTATTTGAAAAAGTAGAAAATATGTGTTTCTGGGAGAATATGGTGTTGGTTTTTTTCGAAAAAAGTTGCAACAGATTCATAATGATGAGATATACACTTTCGTTCAGGTTCAATGCCATTCCAACAACTTTCATTTTTTAGCATAATTTTGAGCACCTAGGCACTCCTCCCCACTAGAAGCTTTTGGACCCCAAAATATCAACTTCAGTTGTTCAGCATATGTGGGTACAGTTCCCTCACCTTTCCAATCTTGATCTTTTTTGCCTTAAAAGTATTTGTTCCTTTGAGCCCCACATGATGGTAGTCTACACTCCCTCATTTTGATGTCCTTGTTCTTTTGTCAAGAATGGTGTCTTTCTGAAGGTCATCAAGGTATTATGGAATAAATTCATGAATAGAAGGAATATGAACTTTTTCTCCTTGATCTTCAACCATTGTAGGCCCATACAATGTCAAGTTCTCAACATTAACAAAAGAGTAAATTTGCATGAATGAAGGAAAATCTAAGTTGAAGGCATTTTTACCAATATTTTCCAAAAATTATGAAAGGACCATAACGGATTGGTTAAATTTTTTTACCTTCCCCTTGAAGCCTCTCTTTTCTAATGTGAATACAAACTTCATCAAGAACTTGGAACTTGTGATCTACACAATGCTTCTCGTGCCTTTCTTTGTACTTGCCCTGGCTCTTTTGAAGCTGATATTGAAATGTTTGATGTATCAATTGGATTTTTTCTATAAAATTCTTGGCTTTGTTTATGTTTCTATGGCCATCAATAGCAACATCCTTCCCAAAAATGAAATCCAATGGAGATATTGGAAATTATCCAAGATATGACTCAAATGGCGATGTTTGTGTAGAGGAGTGTTTTGCATGGTGGTAAGAATCTTGAATGTAGTGCAAATTTTCATCCCACAACTTAGGATGCTTGTTGCAGTATCCTTGAAGAAGATGTATGACTTTTCGATTGACCATGTTAGTTTGAACGTCTATTTTTTGATGAAAGGTTGTACCCTTCTTCAACTTGGTATCCATCAAGTCCCACAAACTTGACTGAAAATTCCCAATAAATCGAGAATCTTTATCACTAACAATAGATGTGGGAAAACAAAAATGAACCCAATCATGCTGAAAGAATAAGTGATTTGTCTATTCAGTTGTGATTTTACTTTTACATCGCATTAATATACAAATCTTGCTGAACCTATTCACAACTACATCCAAAGAATCATGACCTATTTTTGACAATGGAAGACCTCCTACAAAATCCATAGAAACACTCTCCCATGGATGTGAAGGTACACAACATGTTGTGTAAAATCCTAACTTTCTATTTCTAGGCTTACTGACTTCACATAATGAACAACCTTTAATGAAATGTGACACACTTTAAATCATACTAAGCCAATAACAATACCTCTAAAGATGTGCCACTATCTTGCTTACACTGAAATGTCGAGCAATAAGATAATTGTGTGCTTCCCTTATGACATTCAATCTCTCCCCCTATGGAATACAAAGATTTCCCAAATGGTGCAATAGGTTATTATTTACATGATAATCCTATTCCTCTACATCACTTCCTGGACTCAAGCTTTCATAAAAATCTTGAAATTCATTATCAAATGCATATTTCTCAACATAACTTTCATGAAAAATAGAATTATACTTGAGTAAAGTAGTTGCACTAAAAATAGGCCTGGAAAGCATATCAACAATATTGTTGTAAATACCTTTATTATACCTGATGACCAAGTAGAATTGTTGTAGAAAACCCATCCATCAAAAGTTCCTTGATTGATGCAACTTAGTTTGTGATTGCAAGTATTGTAATGGTTGGTGATCGGTGTGTATGATGATTTCATTTCCCATCAAGTAGTGTTTCGACTTTCACACTTTGAACCAACACATAAAGCTCCTTTTCATAAGTAGCATATTTAATCACTGCACCATTGAAAATTTTTGAATGAAATGAAATCAACTTACCATGTTGCATTTTAATATTCCTAATTAGCTTTCAACTAGTTTGAATATTATTTTTTTCTTTTGTCACTTACATAGATGAATAAGAGGGTAGGGAGACCCATAAATCTCCTTATTATTAATAAAACCACTTCTAATTTGAATGTCGATCATTTTATCAATTGAATAAAGCACCATTAGGTGTGAATAGAGGTTGAATCATGTTGATGTGGTCAAGTTTGACCAAATCAACAACACTGATATGGAGGTAGTGGAGAGTTATTGAGGGACAACTCAATGTTAGTGGGAGGGAGTCTCCATGAGAGTAGCTTATTTAATGAGTGGGACCATGGGTGAGGAGGCTCAAAAATCATATAAGGAAGGGGATGGAAGCCATAGGGGGCATTCTAAATATTGTTTATGTTAGGTATTTTATGAATTTCCTCACGCTTCAGCCGTTTAGTGGAGTTTGTTGTGTTGTTTAGCACAAGTGTGTTTCTGAGCAGAAATCCCACCCTCATCCTTGGGGGAATTCCAGTGCCCACTCAAGGGAGGTAAATTTGAGCTTCATTCCACCATCCAACATTATGCCAAGTTTCATCCATCTACCATAGTGCAGTCTCCTTCAGGAATTGCGTTATTGTTCAGGGTAGTTGCAGTGGACGGTCAAGTACCCAAGTGTGTGAGCACATTTTCCAGTGAGGGGAGAAAAACTTCATCCGGGAGATCTATTCGGAAGTTCCTTGAGCTTCATTTCAACCACCTGACATTAGTCCAAGCTTCAACCAATTTCAGCAGCACAATCTCCTTCAGAAACTGTGTTATTTTGTAGGGCAGTTGTAGTGGAGGGCTTAGTGCCCAAATTTGTGAGTTTGTTTTCCAATGAAGGGAGAAACCCTTCAATCAAAGGATCTATTGGAGGAGTATCAGCCATTTTTATATTAGATCAGCCACCTCCTATCAGACCTAGCCCTAGGGCTGCAACTTTAATTTTCTATATTTCTGGAAACCCCTTATGGGTTGTCTTGGATTGGTGCTAGAAGGCCTAGATCTTTGATCCCAACATTTTCTAAGAATAATATTAGAACTTATTTGTACTTTTAGTTCTACCTTGCAATTATTCTCGATAGTATTGAAAATTCATATGTCCTTCGGGATTTTATGTAGCAGCAGCATTTCATATTTTATGTACTGGGTCATTTGAGGCTTGTTTTGCCTATCTTGAGTGTCTTTTTCCTCAAGATCTTGTACTCATTTCTATGCTATAATGTGAAATAAAATGACTCTATGATCTGATCCTGTTGATGTATTGATATTTTACTGCATTTCCAAGTTTTAAATGTTATATTCTTATTTTTCCTAATTTGGAATACTGCAGTGGTATCAGAGCATAATCTTGGCTCAGCCTATGTGGTACAACAACTATGTCAACAGAACAAGGATACCCTCTCACAGAAAGGGAGAAGTGGTATCTTAATATAGACCGGGGATATGATTATATAGACAACAAAGGAGACAAAGGAAAAACTCCAATATTAGGAGAGATGGATGAAAAGGAGTTTGCCAAGCTTATTCTCCAAACCATGTAGGATATTGCCATAGAAATCAAGGAGATGAGGATGGAGAAACATAAAGAATCCCCTAGAGGGTTTCTACATGAAGAAAGCTTCAACATTTCACATCATTGGTATGAAAAACCGGTAAGGCAGCAAGTTTCCCAACGCTCCACTATGCCTACATTCCTAGCAGTGGGAAATGGAGGTGGAGGACCCCAAGAACAAGAGACTCTTGAAGACTATTTTATGGACAATGAGTTTCAATCTCAAATATTTAAAGATAATCTGAACTTTTAGGATTTTTTTCAGATCAAGGACAATAGAAGACCTAAAAGAAAAAATAGAAGTGGAGGGTACATGAAAAACAATGATTTACAAGGTACTATGGGTAGATTTTTTCTGCCTTCTTTTTATGGATCATCTAAGTGCACAGCCAAGTCTTGGGTGGAGAAACTAGACATCTATTTCTAGTTGAACCAAGTACCGTAGATTGAAGCCATTAAGATAGCATCACTGCACCTTGAAGGTGAGGCACATGATTGGTGGTTCCATGGTATTTCTACATTGGGGCATGCCAATGTGACTGCATATTCATAGTTCACCTAGAGGTTAGTAGAGAGGTTTGATCAAAGAAATCCAATGTTTCCTTTTATTGAGCTAGCCAAGCTCAAGCAGGTAGGTAATCCAAAGACCTATATCTCTAAATTTCTAAAACGTTATGTCATGGTTGTAGATTTATCTACATATAGGAGGGTTTATATGTTCATTCATGGGCTAGTAGAGCCTCTGCATGGGTTGGTTAAATCCACTAAACCAACTACACTCCAAGATGCTATTGAGAGGGCTAGAGATTTATAGGATGCTTTGCCAAGAGCAAGAGCTCCAGTTTAGCAAAGGCCACCCTTTCAGTCAAAGGGGAATATGTGAAGGTTCTTCCTCCAAAGGAGAACTAGAACAAAGGGCCTATTAGTGATGATGTCCAAAGAGAATTGAGGAGGAGTAATCTTTGCTTCACATTCCAAGAACCATGGGCACCCAGACACCGATGCGTTGTAGGGAAGGCACACTATATAGATGTATTCTCTAATAGTGAGGAGGAGGAAGAAGAGTAACCAGAAGGAGACAAAAATGTTGTGATAGAAGGAGAGGATCCACCACCACTAGGGGGTGGGAATGGGGCATTTAGCCCAATTAGATGGGCCCTTGCATATTTTCGGGGAGTACCCAAGTATTCGATTTTGTGTAATATCCCAAAAGGGACTGCTTAGCAAAAGAGGCCTGAAAAACACATTTTTCAAGGATGTGTGCTTCAGAAATCAAGATCAGCCCTTGGATTCCATATATATAATAATATAATACCCAATTCCAAGAAGATATCAGAAACCCAACAAACTAGGTGAGGCAAACAGGCCTCCCTCACCTAGTATGGTTTGATAAATGTCCAATGAGGGATTGTAGTAATATATAAACACTGTATTGGATTAGTAGCAAGCAAATAACACATGGGATATGATAATAAACACTTTAATAACATTAATATATGCAACAGCAAGGAAATTGATCTATCCCTTCAACCCAAAGTGGGGAAAAACAATGATTTATGACCTAAAAAGGTTATTTTTCAGAAATATGCATAAAAAAAAAATGAAAGTGATGGTTGGATATGTTACCTTAGGTCATGATGGAATCCCATACCAAATTTCAGCTTAAAAAAATCATCCAAGTTAAATTAAACAAATCTCCCACTCTCGGAATGGCTTAAAAATGCTGATTTCCCATGACCTAGAGTATGCAGAAATTACTGAATCACAAACATCATGATTTTTTGAAGGTTTTAACTGTAATAGGGTCTAAACATCAGTAAATTGGATCAAGGATATGGATCAAACAATACACAAGAGAAAAACAAAGGTTTAACATGAATAAACCCTCGAAATAGAGGTGTTACACCATGTATTAAGACTAAAGAACTTGACAGTGTAATTTTCAGAGGGTTGAATCCATGTTCTATTATATCTCAGATATAGGGAAGATATTTACATAAAAATAAAGATCTATTACAGATCTATATGCCAAAGAGGCTCTTCTTCACACTCCCCTTGGCGATCTCAGCAAAAGATGGATATCAATTAATAGATCTGAGATCTAAGCCACAGATCTGCAGTAATCTTCAGAAATTTATGAAGCATATGATACATAGCAGATCAGATCTAAAAATAACATTTATTGGTTGGCCAATCCATGGATCACCACAGTGAAGGGCAGCATCCCTTTCACTAGAAATCTTTCCTCCAAGCTGATACAAAAACCCCATTGCAACTTTGCCTACAAAAAGGATGCAGTCTCTTCAAGGAACTGCACAGAGGGTGCTGTAGAATACTTTGGCCTGATGCCAAGATCAAAAATGAAGCTCAAACAATGGATTCACTCTTCAAGGAGGTTAAAAGACACACTCACTCAGAAGAGGCTCCAATATAAGCTAGATCTGGACAGATCTAGATTTCCACTTACTGTAGCTTACAAAGTAAAGCAAACCCTCACTAGATCTGCATTGCAATTGGAATTAGAAGCTTGGTCTCCAACCAGATAGTGGAAAAGCAATACAAGCTCTCCCAAGAGCTCCTCAATGGGAAGAGATGGAACTCCTAAATAGGAAATTCCAATGCAATCTAGGCTAAGCAGCCAAGAAATTTGTTTGTCTAAACAGACATTAATTCAGAAATCAAATCATGAACAACCTCAACATGTTGTCTTCCCTTCCTTTTATAAGATGAGAGCTTGTCAAAACCCTAAACCACCTTCATTCATTTAACCCTTTTCACATGGAGGACCTCCTTCTAGAACTACACTGATCATCCAGGAGGTTCAATGCATTTGGACTATGTTGTGATTTGGTCCTATTGACCCAGTCAAATGGCTCAATCACGTTTCACACACAAGTGGATTTTATCAAGACAACCCTAATTTACCTCTGTTCACATTGGGCATGTATTTATTATTTTATTAGGATTTTTTTACCCTCCTTTACATAATTATTCTTTGAACAAAGAAAACAAAATGAAATTGAATATTCCTATTAAAATAGGAATATTACAATTTGAGGGCCTGAGGTACCATTCAGGAGCAATGGGTATCAGTGTTGATTGACAATGGGGCTACCCACAATTTTATTGATGCTCAGTTAGTGCGGAGGAGAAAAATACCCACTGATGATTTTGAGGGATTCTTAGTGTTGGTTCTAGGAGCCTGAATCATGCAGTGTATGAAGTATGTCCCAGCATTATTAGTAACCATGGGGACATATACTTTGATTAATCACTTCTTTTTGGTCGACATTACTAACACCAATGTGATATTGGGTGTGCAATGGTTGATTACATTAGGGAAGGCCACCATAGATTGGTAGAATTTGTAGATGGAATGGGTAGATAAGAAGAGTTGGAAGCATCAGATGATCAGGGGCATGCATAATTATCCACCTTAGGTAGCCTCTGCACATAAGATGGAGCCTGATTTGCATATTGGGAGCAAGGACACATCAGCTCACTTAGATATTCAATTAACTCTGAACCATGAGGTTATATTATTTGGAGGCATTTCACCAGGAAGGTCCTTGGACCATGAGTTCGCTAAAGATTTCTCACAATAGGTTGCACCATTCATAGATCTGGCTAAGATGGGAGCCTTGGGTGAGTCTAGCAGAGCACAAAGAGTCTTTTGTAGGCTCAAGGAGTAGATGGATATTCTCCGAGTATCAATATTACCAACTCTACCCCAACCTCTTGTGGTGAGAGGAGATGTTTCAGGAGTGGATGATGGCATAATCATGGTGCAAAGGGGCTACTCCATAGCCTTTTAGAAATAGAAGATACTTCCCCATAGGAATGAGTCTTCCATATAAGGAAATGGGTTATTGGTATTCATGCATAAATTGACCAAACTCAGGAAGTTTTGGATGGGAAATAGCTTCCAAGTGAAGACTAACCTCCATAAACTCCAACCCTTACCTGAGCAGAAGCAACTGCAAGGGAGGCAACAAAAGTGGGATAGCAGTATTCCGGCATGTGGCTTAGGCATTGAGCATGGAAAAGAGGGGAGCAGTGAGGTTACAAGTGCCTTATCACAAAGGCTAGCAGTGTTTCCATGGTTGAGGATGGATCTAGATTGGGAGTCCCAACTATTGGTGGAGTATTCAAAGAACCACTTCACATGTGAAGTGCTTGATGGGAAAGTGATGGATGAGAGATATAGAGTGATGGATGGATTCATCTATTACCAGGATCAGATCTTCTTGACTAGAGACTCTAAGCTCATGAAGAATATTTTACATTCAGCACATGGTTCACTCCTTTTGGGTCACCAAGGTTTCATTGGGACCTATCAGGACATTAGGGAGAGATTCTCATGGGAGGGTCTCAAGGAGGATGTGCACCAGCATATCAATAGATGTATGGTTTTCTTAAAGAATGATGAGGAAAACAACCACCATGCAAGGTTGTTATAACCACTTACCTTTCTAGTAGGGAGATGGGAGAGCTCATCGATGGACCTCATCACCAGCTTGCCAACAATACATGGTAAGGGATGTGTCTTTGTACTTATTGATCAAATAACAAAGTATTTTCATTCCTTTTCCATTTATTTACAGTGCATTTCTCCACAAGAGGGCAAGCCACTCTTTAGACTTCATGGTCTTCTTGGAGCTATTATTAGTGATGGGGATGGCCACTTCCTATGAGGCTTTGGGCAGATGATATCTTATTTGGGGTGTACTCAGTTGACACCAAACATTAGTTTACTACCAATAGGCAGATGAGAAGATAGGGGTAGCAAGCAATTGGTTGGGAAGCTACTTACCACATTGTATTCTGGGGCAGCAAGGAGCAAGAATGTGCCAGTTGCACTTGAGGGACTATTATCACCCTCCAGTATCTCATATGGCAGTCATTGTATCTCTAATTTTGATTCCATATGTTGATGATGTTTTAATCATTGTTTTTGGAATGGTTGGAGGAATAACACATGGGTTGGAGCTGCTCATTGGGAGAAAGACCTCTGACATTTTTCATGTCCCATGCTTCAATCAGGACATTAGACATCATATAGTTGCCACCATGGATCTCCTACTTCGTTATGATGTGACCCATTCGGTTTTATCATTAAATTCTAACTTGGACACTTGGGAGGAGCAGCTAAGGGGCAGATTGATTGGAGAACATTTGATTCAGTGGAGGAACTCATCGGATGTGTATGCCAACAGGGAAGGAGAAGAGATTTTGAAACATTCATCCTTGAATTTTCTTGAGGAAAAGCAACATTTGGGAGGGGAGGACTGTAATATTCCTAATTATCTTTCACCTAGTTGGAATATTAATTTTTTTTTTCACTTATATAGATGAATAAGAGGGTAGGGAGACCCATAAATCTCCTTAGTAGGAATAAAACCACTTCTAATGTGAATGTGGATCATCTTATCAATTGAATAAATAACCCTTTGGTGTGAATAGAAGTTTAATCATGTCGATGGGGTCAATTTTGACCAAATCAACAACATTGATATGGAGGTAGTGGAGAGTTATTGAGGGACAACGTAGTGTTAGTGGGAAGGAGTATCCATGACAGTAGCATCTTTAATGAGTGGGAACAAGGGTGAGGAGGCTCACAAAGCATATAAGGAAGGGGATGGAAGCCATAGGGGGAATTCTGAATATTGTTTATGTTTGGTCTTTTATGACTTTCTGCACGCTTCATCTGTTTAGTGGAGTCTGTTGTGCTATTTAGCATAAGGGTGTTTCCAAGCGGAAATTGCACCGTCATTATCAGGGGACTTCAAGTGCCCACTCATAGGAGCTTAATTTGATCTTCATTCCACCATCTGGCATTAGGCCAAGATTCATCCATCTAACACAGCATAGTCTCCTTTAGGAATTTCTTTATTTTGCATGGCAGTTGCAGTGGAGTGTCAAGTACCCAAGTCTGTGAGCCCATTTTCCAGTGAGGGGAGAAAACATTCATCCAGGAGATCTATTAGGAAATTCCTTGAGCTTCATTTCCACCATCCAGAATCAAAGCAAGCTTCATCCAACTTCAACAACGTAGTCTCCTTCAAAAACTACATTATTTTGCAGGGAAGTTGCAGTGAAGGGCTTAGTGCGCAAGTTTGTGAGTTTGTTTTCCAATGAGGAGAGTGTCCCTTCACTCAGAGGATCTATTGGAGGAGTATAAGCCATTTTTATATCAGATTAGCCACCTCCTATAATTTACCTAGTTGCAGTGCGTTATTTGGACCTAGGGCTGCAACTTTCATTTTGTGTATTTCCAGAAACCCATTCTGGGTTGTCTTGTATTGGTGCTAGAAGGCCTAGATCTTTGATACCAGAATTTTATAAGAATTATATTAGTAGTTATTTGTATTTTTAGTTCTACCCTACAGTTATTATCCATTTATATGTCCTCCGACATTTTATGTAGCAACATCATTTCATATTTTATGTATTGGGTCATTTGAGGCTTGTTTTTCCTAGTCTGAGTGTATTTTTCCTCAATATATTGTACTCATTTCTTTGCTATAATGTGAAATAAAATAACTCTATGATCAGCTCCTATTGATGTATTTATATTTTACTGCATTTCCCAATTTTATATGCTATATTCCCGTTTTTCCTAATTTGAAATATTACATGCATAAGGATTACGCCCATGGAATAGACTCTTGCATCACTTTGAATCTCAAAGGGTTGTCTCAAGTCTAGTAATGCAAGTAATGGGGCTAAACTAATCTTCTCTTTCAAAGAAATTTTTTTTTTCCTACTTGCTTCCCCAATGGAAGAATTTTTTCACACTATTCAATGCATGCAAAGGAGTTGTGATATAAGAGAAGTTAGCAATAAACTTCTTCCAATATTGGGTTGCTCCCAAAAAACTTCTTACCTCAGTAAATGTCTTGCGCATTGAAAATTTCACAATGACTTCAACCTTAGAGATTTCTATCCTCGACTCACCTCCTCCAACAATATGCCCCAAATACACTAAATAATTTTTACCAAACTCACATTTTGACATCTTCAAAATAAATTGTTCTTTCCTTAAGACATCAAGTACTTTTATTTCTTGCATGGCATGTTCATCAAGTGATTTACTGAAAATTAAGATATCATCTAAGCATATGATGACAAACTCATCAAGAAATGGCCTCAACACATCATTCATCACACACATGAAGGTAGATGGAGCATTACATAAACCAAAAGGAAAACAAGCCATTCAAAAAAACCTTTCTTGGCTTAGAATGTTGTCTTCCAAATGTCACCTTAAACAATTATAATTTGATGGTAGCCACTCCTTAAGTCAAAATTGTTAAAATACTTTTCATCTTTCAATTTATCATTTAAATCATCTATTCTAGGAAGCGGATAACAATTCTTTACCATAATATTGTTCAATACATAGAAATCTACACACATGTGCCATGTTCCATCCTTCCTTGGCACCAACACAATAAGTGACCTGCATGGTGAAGTACTTGGTTGAATGATCCCTTTTTCCAGCAACTCTTGAATTTTCCTTTTGATTTCAGCATTCTCCAACATCAACATCCTATACATGCCATGTCAGAAAGAGGACAATCTTGTTGAAACTGTATTTCATGCTAGATTCCCCTCTTGGGAGGTAACCCCTTTGGCTCCTGAAACATCTCATTATTTTGATTAACCACTTCAATAAAATCAAATCTAAATTTTTGATAACAACCTTAAAATGCTTCATAATCAACATTATTCTTTGGTTTAATCATAAGAAGCACAAAATTATTTCTTGAATTCACTAGTCTTTTCATTTTCCCTACATTAACTAATGAAAGATTTAGTTTCTTGCGATGAGCTCTTACAATATACTCCACACCATTTTTTAACAATTTTACTTGTTTTTATGGCGATAGAAGATGAATTTTCTATCATAGAGGTAAGGACTTCCCAAAAAAATTCCTAAAATATCAAGAGGTACAACATCTAATTCAAATTCGTCAATGAAGTTTGTTGTGATTTCAAACCGAAGAATACACTTTCTTGTAACCTTTAAATTTGTGTTCTTTAATATTGAAGCCAAAGGATATGGTTTGGGATGAGGAATGGATTCAATATTAAGTTTCTTAACTAAGCCTTCATATATCAAATTGGCTTGAGACCCACTATCAAATAGTGTGTCAAATTTTGTATGTTTTCAAATAACCCTCAAATGAAATAATTCAATCCTTGTTTCTTCATTTGGAGTACTAGTGTGAAAATTTGATGAACTAGTGCTAGAAATGGATTATTTTCCTTTCATACCCATGGCTGTAATTTTAGTTTCATCACCCTAGTCAAATACCAAATCATGTTGAGTGGTTGCAGTTGTTCTTTGTTTTCCCTTGTTGTTGAAATTTTTGGGCCTCATCTCTAGATGAAGCTTCCAACAACGGTCTTCATCATGACCCTCTTTGGAACAAGTATTGCATTCCATTTTCTCTCCTTCATTTTTAACATATGATTTTTTCTTTCCCTTTTCTTTCTCTCCACCCTTAAATGAATTATTTTTACCCTCTTCTGAAATATTTTTCCCTCTTGTCTAAAGGTGAGTAGTTGGCACACAAACCTCATTTAGACTAGTGCGATTGAAAATAAGGATAGTATGCCTTAGGTATCTATATAACCTAACTATATACTTAAGCAATGTGTCTTGTGAATGCAAATCAAAACCTAACATAAGAGCTATTTTTCTAAATTCTTGGGTGTAATCTTGCACACTTTGACCTTTAAGTTGTCTAAAGTTCTGCCAATTCATGATGCCTTTTTGCATATATGCTAGAGGGTAAAATTGTCTTTTAATTTCAGCAAAGAAATTATACCAAGAGAGTGAGATCTTATGATGTTTTTTAATCTCATATTTTTTCTTTGCTTCTCACCATACTAGTGTTGAACCCTCCAGTCCTAAGGAGGATAGATGAATATTTGTGTCATCATATTGAAGGTTTTGAATCCTGTTGTAGACCTCCAACTAACAAACCCAATTGTTAAGATTTTGTGCATTCACTTCACCATTATGCATGGGAAACTCAAATTTAATATCAAGTTTTAACAAGTTTGTTTACCAATTCCTTTTGAGGTAGGTTGATGAGTACGAGTAAGGGTTTTAGTTGTGGAAGAGGATGAAGATGAAGGTGAAGATGGTGGTGAGGATGATGGTGGAGTAAATGATGGCTTATCACCATTCCCATTACCTCCTCCTCTTCAAGAACCCTCTCCTCTTGGAGGCCTGGATATTTCACCTTGTAACCTTGTGTTCCTCTCTTCATAGAGGACCTTCACCATATCTATCATGTCAAATAAATCCTTCCTAAAATCCTTCTCATCCTCTGACATGTTATCATTTCCTGCTTCATGAGACATGCTTACTGAAGCTTATACTGCAACTAGAGGTGAATATTGTGGTGGAAATTGTGGCAACTATGCCCTCATTCTCCTTGCTCCAACTAGAGAACCTGCACCCACAAGCTTTCTTTCTCGTCCCTTGAGCTTCAACCATGAAGAATTTAAACACTTAAAAAAAAAAAAATCCTCATTGCATAAGAAAACCTAGTTCTTTGATACAAACTTGATCTGAATGGGGATATTAGTGTTTGTTGTGCTAAGATCCAATTCAAAATTTTAAAAAAATTTCTTGAGGATGGTGAGGTTAATTTCAAGTTTAACATGAGTTTTTATCTGTTTTTATGTGAATTTCATGAGAAAATTAACATAAAAAAAACATTGAACAACATCATCTAACAAAAATGAACATCAACATAAATAGTAACAGAATAGCACATGATGAAGAAGTTCACCCCACCTGGGTTGCATCTCCTTGGTCTAGCTTCCAATGGCTTGGCCTTCTTCTATTATTATCAAAAGTGTGATTACATGTGTTTACAATGGTCAAACATCTCTAAAACCTATTCCATCATCTCCATAATGCCCAAAAATTATTTTTTAGCCTATTTCCGCAACAAATTTGGCCATAATTTGACTTAGTTATGACTTCCCTAAGTTCTCGCACTATTTACTCCACATTTTCCCCAAAATCTAACATCATCCTACAAATCTGCTCAGAATCCAGCTAACTGAGCAACAACTTTGCCAAAAAATGGGCATTGTTAGAGCACTTAAATTCCCAATAAAACTTACAAACTAGATTTCAAACCATATCAATTATGGTTTATAATTGTTTTATTATATAAAACCCACCACACGGTTTAGTCCTAACCGTCGGCACATGTCGCGGTTAGCGGAAATGTTATGTTTAATGGTTGGGGGTGGGTGGTTAATACCACGGTTTGTCACATGGAGCCAGTGAGTTTTAATGTTGAAGTTATGGTTATGTAATGGGGGGCGCGAGGCTAGCCTCCTGCCCATGGTCCCCGCCCTCAGCGTGGTGACCAAGGCTAGGGCTGGACCCCAGCCCCCAACTCCAATTCCAAAACCATATGTTAATAAATATATGCAGAAGTCATATAGGTTAATAAAAAAACCTATGGTGTGATGGCAACGGCTTTGTATTGAAGGCTTAGAGGTCATGGATTCGACCCCCACCCTCTCTAGTCAGACATCAACAAAATTTTGTGGCCTCTCATGCTACCAAGTGGCAGCCTTCGGCTGGACCACATGGTAGCAACTGGCTGGCCACATGCCCAACCAATCATAGACTAGCCACAATAAACCACTACCATGCCACTTGGCACAATATGATTCAACGAGGAAATTTTGTTGACTGATTCAACCTACCACTGTGTGTGCCCATTCAGTAGTACAGATTGTTGAGTGGGCTTTCACTATAACTTGTTTTCAAAAATTTCCTTGTTTGAAAAAGTGGACAAAATACGTTTCTGGGAGCATATGGTGTCGGATTTCTGTGAAACGAGTTGTGCCAGATTCATAACGACGAGATGTATGCGGTCATTCAAGTTCTGCACAATTCTGACAAGTTTCATTTTTAAGCACCTAATCACTCATTCTATTGTTTTATATATCATTTCATACACAATGCAACTATAAACCGTCAACAGTCCCTATGAAATTATGATTCATGTTATCCACAAAATACTATATAGTGGGATTTACACATTGTAGTATGTTAGTTTAGCACATCAAAAATTCATATCTAACCATGTAAATAGATTTGTCCATGTGAACATAGCAGTAAACATAGAGGCCTCCAAGCCCTTCGTAGCCATGAAAACAGACACACACAAATATATATATATTTGTGTGTGTGTATGTGTGTGTGTGTGTGTTTGTGTGTGTAATCTCATCATATAAAAATTGGAATATCACATTCCTCCATGGATTATATTGATACATTCATCTATAGCACATGAAAACATTATTCATTATTCACAGTAAAATAAATGAAAAAGTAAATATAATTATTTTGTTAGCTTGTGTGAATTGAAACATATGGAGGGACTTCGATTATCCACCCAACCATAGGCCAACTACACTACAATATTTATTACAGTTGACTAACCCTGAGTCGGATTCAAAAACTGAGGACTTAAGAGCTTAAGAAAATTCACACCAATAAAATATAACTAGTTCACATGGGAATACATATAATGTCTCCACCTGATACATAGTGTTCAAGAGCACATAGTGTCTCCAACCATCAAACACTTTAGGGATCTAGAGCACACAATGTTCCACTTGAAAAACCCTACAAGGAACCAAAAATCACAATGTAGCCACAATTTAAACACTATAGGAATCCAAACCCTATGATATCTCCACTTGATTCAAACTACATGAATCAAGAGCCCACAATGTCTCCATTTTCTACCCTGTAGGAATCCATAGCACACCATATCTCCACTTGTTAGGTTCAATAGGAATCAAGAGCGCCTACTCAATGTCTCCACCTTTTAAACACCACAAAAATTACAACAGTACATAAAATCTCCACCCATTCAATAGGAATCCAGAGTTCACCATGTCTCCACCTTCTCAACACAATAGTATTCTCTTTACACCACACCCCTTTGCATGAATCCTAGCGTGCACATACACTAATATTTTGTTCTTCTTCTTCATTGAGTCATCTCGCAATTTTCATCTACACCTTTGAGATTGTTGTTCTCTTTGTATTTTTTTGCATACCACAGAGTTGTCTCTGTATGCGTCTCCCAAATAATTCACATAATCCATTTATTGCATTTGTATGTTTCCTTGCATACCTTGCATATCTTGCCCACCCATATTCCCCCCCTTGTCCGTTGACTTCCACAACATGTTCTACAAGATAGGTAATATCTTCAATTTTTTTCCTTTAATACATATAGCCCATAATTTACTTCAATTATTGCACTAGGAATTCCATTAGTTCATCAAGGATATAGGTAACAAAATAAATGCAGTGGCTTGGGATTACATTAAACATTAGAAAATCCTCCTCCTAAGACCTATAAATCATGTTGACTCCTCTTATCTAATGAATGTTTACATTTCCACATTATTTACATGAGTTAAAATGAGTAATGACATTTACAAGAGTGGTGGAAAAAAGGGTTGTCACAAATACTACCCCCTTAGAGGAACATCATCCTTAGTGTTATATGTTGAACACAACATTTAATAGTGTTCTATTCGCAAAAAAAAAAATTTAACTATGAGCTTTATATACATAGCGCTATTTACATTTACTTACATAATAAAAAAAAGTGGATATGATATCCTCATTTGATCAGCCATTCACCAAGTGGTCTCATATGGTTGAAAGTGCTTCGACTACAACTTGACCTTCTCAATTACTCGATTCAAAATGTGAGATACATTTGATCTATAAAGCACTATGGTTCTAGTTTGATTTCTCCCCCAAGTTCCACATGTATCATAGACCAATAAAAAACTTGATTAGCATCATGCATGTACCTTTTAAGGAAAGAAATATGGAAAACAACATGCGCTTTCACTGTGGGTGGAAAGGCTAGCTTTTAATCCACTAGCCCCACTATTCCTAAGATCTAAAATGATCCAAAAATAATTTGTGCTAACTTATCACAAGACCCAATTCTCAGTGAGCTCTTAGTCTGATGCATTGGTAAATATGTTCCCCCACTTGAAATTTATTATCCACTCTTTATTGATATACATATATATAATGTCTATGTTTATTTAGTTTCAATTTATGCATGATATAAACTACTTCATGTTCTATTGCCTTCATCATATCAGGTTCAAGAAACAATTTTTTCACTGGGTCATTTCGGCTAATGGGTGTATTTTATTTCCTACCATGTACAGCCTCAAATGACTCATATTCAATGATTCCTATACCCATTATTGTAATAAAATTATATCAAATGTATAAACTCTTCCCACTTATTATTTTGATGCATGAAATCCATCCTTATTATTTCTTGAAATATGTTATTTAATCTGTTATTATACCCATCAATTTGAGGATGATACATTATAATAAATGCTAACTCTATTCCTATACCAAAAAACAATGATTTTCTAAACTTTTAGGTGAACTTGGAATCCCTATATAAGATTATATTCCTGGGTACACCATCCAATCTAAATATTTCTTTCATGAAAATATAAGCAATATCAATTTCCTTGTGGTTAGACTTGATAGTTATAAAATGGGATACCTTAACAAGCTTATCCACCACTACCATTATGGCATCATGATGCCTAGATGTCCTTGGTAATATTTTGATTATGTCCATAGAGATGACTTCCCACTTCCACTCATGTATGGGGATTTTTTGTAACAATATTGTTGGATGTCTAAATTTTACTTTCACTTGCTGAAACTCCAAGCACCTCACAATATACTTGGAATCATCCATTTTCATGCCTGAATAATAGTATATACATAGGTATTATCACTTTTTGATAACCTAGATGATATGAATAATGTATTTCATGAAACTCATTACAAATTAGCTTCTTAAAGTTTCCCATACAAGGTAAATACCATCTACCTTAGAATTTCAGCATTCCATCATCTGGTAGTGAGTAATTCTTATTCAATGCTCCTTCTCGCTCTTGATACAAGCGTTTCTTCACTTGCTAGCAAGTAATAGCCCTGGTTAAAAATCCATGTAAAAAAAAATATAAGACCAAGGTCATGGGACACGTATTCCAAGATGAATGTTGGGAAAACATCCTGGTGTTGGTGTTCACTTGGTTTATTGTGGCTAAAGGAAATTGGAAAATCCAATAGAAAAGGATTTGAAAAAACAATAGATATTAATTAGCATTTTATTTATGGAAATAAAGGAAATTAGTTTAAAAGGAAGGTGAAAGGTCATAGGTTTCATGTAACAAGGAAATTGAAGGAAAATAATAGAAAATGAAGAAAATAGAGGCTTCATTAATAAAAAGCTCCTGAGGATAATTTGGTAAACTTTTTTAAGTTCTATGGTGGAGCTCTCTATATTCTCTCTCTTTCTCATACTCTTGAAAACTTAGAGTTTTATTGCAAATCCCTTGGAAGAGTGTGGCATACTTGGGATTTGGAGCAAGAAGGAAAAGGAAAAGCAGGAAAGAACAAGAGGGAAGTAGGATCATTAACTACAACAGGTTTTTCTTGTAGGTACTGAGTTTCATGTATGATTTCCTTTCTAATTTTGGAATGCACGACTCATGCATGTGGTTTCTTGGTTATGATGTGTCATTGACATAGAGGATTTCCTAGATTGATAGTGGTTTTGCATATCCTTTCCATACCTGGATAGCCATGGTGTTGTGGGTTTAATATTTGTTTTCTAGTTGGTTCTAATGTTCCTTTGGTTGAGGGTTGAGTTACTAGTTTCTAGAATCCTTGGTTGGACAAATGCTTTGGAAGCCCTCTAACAACTTGGGTTTAGTTACTAGTCCTAGAAGCCTTGGCTGGAAAACACTATAGAAGCCTTTGGTGGGTTGAGTTACTAGTCCTGGAAGCCCTCATTGGAAAAACGCTATGGAATCCTGGAAACAACTGTAGGTTGATTTACTAGTCTTGGAAGCCTTGGTTTTAACAAACACTTTAAAGCCCTGGATAACTTAGGTAGAGACCAATCTAGTGATGGTTAGTGATGTCTGGCTGTGAGGTGGAATCACTGGTTTAGGGTTGAGGTGCTTTGGCCTCTGGAATCCTTGGTTTATTCCATGAGATCCCACATTCATGCTTGGAATATGGGATGGAGATGATTGGCTGTCAAAAATATTTGGTTTATCCCAATATATGGTTGGGTGGGATGTGGAAGTCCTAGACCTAGTTTTGTTTTTCATATGTCAATAAGAGATCTTTTTCTAGGTCCCTATAATAGTAGTGTATCCCCTTATTGTTATTGTTAGTGTATCCCCATTATTATTATTGTTGTGCACATGTAGTCCCGATATTGTTATTATTGTGCCCCATATAAGCCCATTCTTGTTATTGTTGTTCCCTTACATTGTTATTGTTATATCGTCTTGGATTATATTGTGACCCCTTGGACTCCTATATATAAAAGGGAGGTTTTTTCATTTGTATCATCCAAGAATTGTTCATTTATGCAATGTAAAGGAGGTTCCCCCCTCAAAGAGGTTTATTGCTAAGTATTTGATATATATTTTATCTATTTTCAGAGTTGGTTTCATAACATTTGGTATCAAAGCTTTGGATTATAGGGTTTCACTGCTGCAAACAGGTCATCTTGGCATGTTCGCTATAAAAAAATTCTACGAAGGTTCAAAAGTTGGAAAAACAAAACTATTTGAGTTGAAATCCTTAGGAAATTCATATAAATATTTCATATATTTTTTCTCTACATGTTCAGAGATATGATCTTAGGAAGTTAGGATTTTTGCAGGGTCCATAATTTCATCTCAAATAGGTGTCCAAGGAAAAATTGTCATAAATTTTGTTTCGGACATTGGATTCAAATTCTATAAAAAGTAGTTGAAATTTGATAGACTGTAGTTCTTTTATATCAATTTCAAAGCCAAAGGTCGAAACAGTGACACGTGGCACACCGTACAAGTTCTCTCTATTGAACTAGTCCATAATTAGGTCACTGTGGGAGATCTAACATAACTTTATCTTGAAGAATCCAAATTAGGTATGACCTATGGAATTGGAACAAAGACATAGAGGGATACTACAGGACCAAATATCAAACATTAGAGATAAAAATTATACATATAGATCAGTTTCGATATCAAGCTCCTCAAAAGCAAGAAAAAGGTGTGTATTTGTTTTTAAAACTGCATAAGTCAAGTTTGAAAAATCAATTTGAAGTGATTACAAGGGCATGTTGAAGCATATATATTAGTATTTGGTTCTAAAATTCCCCCCCCCTCAAAAAAAATTCCACACACATTAATCCCTAATAAGGCTCTACTATGGCTCATGAAGAGGAAGTAGTGCAACATGATATATCAAAATTACGAGACCAAGTGCAACAAATTTCTCTCTCGTAAAGAGTAACATAAAACGAAATGGAAGATAATATGGATGGTTTGAAGAAAGACATGGATGGATTGAATAAAGTAATGGAAGCTAAGATGGATTTTTTTACGAAGGGTGTGGAAGCTAAGATCGATGGTATAGAAAAAAAAATGAAATGGAACATGGAATACATGAAGAATGACATGAGAAGTTTGAAGGAAGCTTTAACAAAGCTGCTAAAATAAATTATTCCTAATGGTGAAATGATAGTAGATGAAACTCATGATTAGAAAAAAATAAATGTTAATCATGATTTCATACACTCTAATGTTGGATTTAAGACCCACCATATTCCAAAGATCGATATGAGGACGTTTAATGGCAAGGATCTGGTAACATGGATACTATAGGTGGAGCAATATTTTGATCTCCATGTTGTGGAAAACACACAAAAGATACACATTGAAACTTTATATTTATAAAAAAATACATTTGTATGGTATCAATGGTTTTGTTGTCATAAAAAAATTATCACTTTGTCAATTTTTGTGGAGGAAATGATAGCACATTATGAGGATACAAAGAGTAAGAACTTCTTTATACAATTGATAAATCTAAAACAAAAGGGTTAGATGGTGGAGCACATTGAGAACTTCAAAAAATTTAATATAAGGGTAATTGATATTCCATAGGAACACATGATTGATGTATTCATAGGTACATTAAAGGATAACATCCAACATGAGGTTCACCTTTTGGAACCTAACTCATTGGAGAAGGCATTCAGGTTGGAAAGAAAAATTGAAAGAAAAATTATGGAGACAAGGAAGCCTACCACTCACAACTATAAATATGGAAATGTTGTTATTCCTAGACTTCCACAACCTACTAGGTTGAAACCACAAAAATTGGAAGAAAAAAGAGAAAAACGGTTTTGATACAGTTGTGATAGAAAAGACACTAAAGGTCATAAGTGTGCTGAGAAGAAATTATTTTACATAGATTTTGAAGAGGAGGAAGAAAAGGAACAAGAAAATTCAAAATAAGAGGATATACACTAGGAACCAGCCTTATAGGAAGAAAAAATGAATCTGATCATATCCTGTAATGCATTGGTAGGAATTACCACTCCTCATACTCTCAAGATAGAAGGACATATCAAGAAGGAAAATGTAATAGTGTTGATTGATTCAGGTAGTGTTATTGCCTATATCCACCTCAGGCTGAAGGAAGGCAGAGACAAGATAACACCAAACCACGCTCAGTCTGGTAGCTAGCCCTACCAGAATAGGAGAGGGCTCTCTCTGGGTCAATCTCAGCGAAAAGTATTCAATGGGGCTTGAGATGACTAAAAAAAAAACTAATATTAGGCTAGATATGAAAATAGGAGGATTTTTTTAATTTTTTGGGGTTTTGTTGGAAAAAAGGGAAAGGCAATTTTGGGCTTGGGGATGAGGCCAAATTCTTGCAGAGTTCAAGTTGGGGCGAGGAAGGCAACGACTTTGATGTCTTAGATTAATTTAATGGATTGAAAAGACTGCTGAGGAGCTGAAGAGGGCAAGGGGGTGCAAGGATCCTCTTCAAACTGACGAAAACATATAAAACTAAACAAAATTTTAAGGCACAGCACCAGCCAACTAATGAATTCTACCTTAATTACTCATTTGTTTAATTTCAGAAGCAAAGAGAAGGGAAATTGCACACATATAAAATTAATGAAACTTACAGATACATGGAGAAAACATCATCAAAACTCAGAGCCACAGGGATCCCAACAAGTGGTGCAAAACTCTGGTCTTTCCTTTGCCAAAAAGCTAAAATGAATATACAATGAGATGCCAAACTTTTCCCAAGAGTCCAACCCTGAAAATGTCTCAGAAAATACATGATATAGACCATCCTAACCCCTTCCCATGCCTATAGGGGTCGAGCTCATCCTTCTAGGATATTTTTCAACCAATTCTAAAACAAGGAACTGAAATCTAGGCAATCAAACAACTTGCCTCTATAAGGAAGGAAATTGATTCATTCATTTAATTTTCACCTTTTAGTGAATGAATCCTCTAGAACAAGTAAATATGGGCCAAAATTACACCATATTCATCAATTTACATCAATATAGATTAATAGTCACATCAAAAATTGAAACTAGTCAAACTGGGCGAATTTCTGAGCTGAAAAGTGAAAATGGGGCCAAATTTCTCTATGCGCTGCGCCAGAAAACTCAATGCGTCGCGCCACTTTGGAGCTGATTTTGAGGCACTTCCTGAAGTCCAAATTGAGCTAATGATAGCCCGTTGGAAATCCCTATCTATCTACTATCCAACCCAAGTGGAATTGGTGGATTTGGATGTCATTTGCCCCTCCAAAACGGCAATATCCCAAGACTGATTCCTGCTGGTGCAAAAAGTGGCAGAAAGGCCATTTTTGAGTGTTTTTGACCTTTTAAACCACCCAGAACTTGATGAAATCTCTCAGAAATTCCTGACCATGCATAATTTATCATAAAAAACTCAAAAATATCAAGTTTTCCTCCAGAATATCTCCCAATCATAAGCGCGCGCCAAGTGGCACGACGCGTCGGGCGGGAAAATCTGTTTTGCGACCAAAATTTCAAAAATGAAAAAATTTACTCCAAATTTGCTGAAATTTGGAGTGAAGGTCCCCCATCATGTGCCATGCTCAGCCAAAGAAGCTTCGGCCAATATTTGGAGTGGATCAGGCCTTTTCCGACGTTTCAGTGCTCTCCTCAGCCTCGCCTTCAGGATCTTCATCCTAGCTTTGCAAACATGTGTGCGGGCCCAATAGTGGTTCTTCATGTGCCTGAGCATGTATTTGTCCCTATTGGCCTTCGCCAACATCTTCTCAATATGGATGTTGACTCTCTCAAGCCAAATCTACCGCTCAAAAGGTGTCATGTCACCTGGTCTCTTTCGGGCCAATTCTCGATCTTCACGGATTCTCTGCAACTCCGTGAGTGTCTACTGATCCTCTAGTTGTTTATTCTATTGCTCCAAGTAATTTATAATCCACTGAGCTCTCTGAAACTTCATGGTCAATGTGTCGATCTCAGCTTTCTGTTCCTGGATGGTCTCTCTCATCTTTGAGCTAGGAGAACTCAAATCAACATCAATGAGTGTAATATCAGTGTCTTGGCCTCCTGAAAGGCCCTCATAGTGCATAGGCCTCTTGCCTCTGTCCTCTACCTGTACTGATGTCGAAGGTGAGACCCCTTCCATGCCAAGTGGAGATAGTACTCACGCTGCTGATGAAGGTAACGAGACCCCTTCCACCCCTCGTGGAGATAGTACTCGTCGTGCTGCTGCAAATAAGGCTCTAGGGCCTCTTTGATATGTAACACACACTGGAGCACTGACAAGCTCTGTCTCGAGAACCTCAAACTGATGTGAAGGCTCTCCTGCATCATGAACAATCTCAGGAGGAGGCTGAGGGGCTGTAAAGAAGTCACGAGAAATGAACTCCTCCCATGCAATGCCCTGCAATCCAAGCTAATGTACCATAATGATCTTGATGAGCGCATAATGATAAATGTTGTTATGTTGATGCTCTGGAGTCTTCTTATGCACAAGGGTAGTCATCTGCTCTATGTTTTGACACATGAAACATGGAATACTCATCAGTCTCACTCTCGTGAAATGCATCAAAAGTCTGATGTGGTATGCATAAAGGCGTGAGAACTGGCCCTCACAGCTGAAGTATCTGATAATAAGTCTCATCAATGGCGCATATGACTCCTTCAGAAATTGGAATGGGAATACCCTACTGAGCTGCCTCAAATAGCCAAGCCTGATGTAAGGTTCATAATATGCTCTATCCAGCTGTTGTCTCTTGTTCCACTCTTCACCTATGTTCGATATCCCGGTTGCCTGAGAAATGGTTTCTGGTGTCAAGGTGAAGTTCACTCCAGCAAGGTTTACATGAACATCACACAAATGTAGGACAAATAAGTGAACCAACTCCTGATGATGCTAAAATTGAGCAATCATCTCAAAATACTGAAAGCATGACTGTTGCTGAAAGCATGCCATTGCAAGCGGGCAGGCCTGCAATTGGGTCAAGGAAGTGGGCTCTTCTCTGACGTGCTTGCCATTTTTATGAGGCCTTCTCGATACATTCAGCTCTGTGGTTGAGTCACTGCCTTGCTCATATTCTTGCTCATATGATGAATCTGCCTCTTTCATGGTGCTGAAAGAAAGGTGTATGTTTGGTGTGTTGAAAATGAGAAATTGGACTTAGTGTCTTTGTTTTAAATGCCAAATGTGCTAAATAGGAAATGAGAGACTATGAGGAAATATGAACAGTGGGAAAAGTGGGGATTAGCCAAGTGAATTTAATGCAATAATAGTCACTTGACTATTGGGAATTAGGGATTTTTTGCAAATGATATGGGAGAGGGATGGTGATGGGAATTGTAGTTTTAGAGATAGGGATAAATAAGAACAAGATATATTTGAGTCAAGTGGAATTAAGGATGTGGAGACAGTCACTTGACTGTTTTAGGAATTGGGAAATTATAAATGATATGAAAGGGGGAGGGCTAGTAGGTTTTAGTGATAGGGAAAATGGGAACAAGGGATATGATTGGTTTTGGGACAGAGGGAATAGGAGAGGGGCCTTATGATAACATAACAGTGATGGGAAACACAAATGAACAATAGAGTGGGAGTGTTTAGCACCAAAGTTAAATTTTAATGCTTCAATTTCAAACCCTAAGGGAGCAAATTTTGATACAAATATAGGGTTTAGGTTTCACCAACCAAACTCTTATATCCTCCTCTTCAAATCACAGCAAACACAAGCTAAAATAAATGGCAAGGGCGCACAAACACTTACTTGGAGCAAAAGAGTTGAGTCGATTTGGTTTTTTATGAAGCCGTGATGAATTTCTGTCTTGGAGGCTCTGTGCGCCGCGCACAAGCCCAGTGCACCGCGCCTCATGGATTCACCGCGGAAGTGCAATTTAACACAATCAGACCTAGCCCAATGCACCATGCCTCGTGGATGCGTCGCACCTTCCTCCAATGCGCCGCGCACACTCCAAACACACAGTCTTGGCTTTCAAAACACAACTTTTCTCTCTCACCACTTAAGTCAACTTCAATCGATCCCTTGGCATAAAAATGGATGTTTGAAACAATGAAAATATCTTATAGTGATGGATGTAATTTTTTTTTCTTACAAACCCATTTTTGTAATGTTTGGCATTGGCACTTTTTCACATTTTAATACAAACTCTGTTTTTCAAGTTTCCTCTGATTTTTGACTGAATTGATGAAATTTTTTGTCAAATTTTTCAGGGATGGCTGGCATTGTATTTCGGAAAAGGATGACCAGGGCTGCATTTGAAGTACTTCATGACGGAAAACTTAAAAAAATACATATTTATTACAAACAATAAATTTGACAATTTCTTCCTCAAAACAGAGTTTTGAAGAAGAATCATCCTTGAGCATTATTGATGATGAAAATTTTGGAATAGAACTTATTTTGAACCTCCCCATGGCCCGCTGGCATTATTTGACATTCTGAAGACCAAACCCTAGACCTAAAAAATGAAATGACTCTTGTTTGACCAATATACCATCTATGACTATAAATGACTGAAATCAACTTTGATGAATTTTGATAAATTTTGACCAACCAGCAGGTACAAACATGAGGGAGAATGAGTGACAAAGCCCTTCCGTAAGATAATGGCATGCCCCTAACGGAATGCAAATGAATGAGCTGAATGAGACACCTAAAAATGAAATGCAATAAGAGAAATGATCTCTGACGGAGGGATGTAAAGACTAACTCTAACATTGGCTCCAATGGGGATGGTAGCTCCTGGGAGGTGCCAAGAACGGCAGATCTTTGGGAGAGTAAGCAGTGCCTTCATCCATTGGGCTATGGAATCCATTATTTTGACAAATCAACAAAAGATTGATGACTCAATTTATTGACTGAAACTTTGACTCAAACTGACTCAACTTTTAAAACTGAAATGACTGAACCAAACTGACTAGACAGACTCAGACCAAAACTGAAATCCTTCTTCAGAATTATAGCCTTCACTTCGGGCCCCAAACCGAAGAAAAGATCACAGTGCACTCTTGCGATGAAATTGAAATAAAACGATATGTAAAATGGCAATGTAAACAATAGAAAACATCTCAGAAATGGTACTGCTTGAGCAATCGACCATTGACCGGCCCTCCTGAACAATCTACCCCGTTCATCTCCTTCAGAAGAAAGGCATTCTGACCACGGTATGAAAAATTTTTAAAGGGACCTTTCCAGAGATTTTCAAACTTACCGTGTTTACCTTTGTCCTCATTTCTAGCATCCCACTTCAGCACTACTTCCTCCAATTGGAACTTGTCCGCCTTTGCTTTCCTGTCATAGATTTTCTTGATCCTCTCCTGCAGCTTAAATGTGTTTTGGAAAACTTCATCTCTCGTTTGCTACAAATGAATCATCTGATTTATTCTTCTCTACATATGACTTTCTTCACTGCCAGCTTCTTGAAGAAGTTTGACCACCGGAACGGCAAGGGAGGTAGGAAAAACTGTGTCTACTCCATATACCAACTCAAAAGGAGACATACCAATGGATTTCTTCTAACTTACCCGATCAGCCCAAAGTGCATTTACTAACTTCTTATGCCAACCTTTCTTATTGATTTCCAGCAGCTTTTTAATGATGTTAACCAAAGATTTGTTGGATGATTCCGCCAATCCATTGCCTTGCGGATGATAGGCGGTTGAATGTCCCAAAATGATGTGATAATTGTCACAAAACTCAATAATTTTTCTTGATTTGAAAGCTGCTGCATTATCAGTAATTATCTTATTCGGGCAACCAAAACGAGACAAAATGTTATTCTCAAGGAAAGAAATGATTATTGCATCCGTAGCTTGTCTGGTGGGAATTGCTTCAATCCATTTCGTGAAATAATCTATCGCCGTGAGGATCCACCTATGTTGAGCTGAAGAAGGAGGATGGATCTCCCTAATGAAATCCAAACCCCACTGCTGAAAAGGGGCACTTACCTCAACAGGCTTAAGTGGCAATGGTTCTAATTTCTTCCTTCCTTCGAAAATTTGACATTCGTGACAGCTCTTGATAGTCTTATACACATTAGAAAACAATGTCAGCCAATAGTATCCCTCTCTCAAAATCTTATTGGCTATTTTTTTCCAAAACAAGTGACCGCCACAGCCTCCTTTATGGAAATCCTCCATAACCCGCTTTGCTTCTTCTTCCAGCAAACAATTCAACAAAACACCACCAGGATCTTTCCAATAAAGTGCAGAATTCAAAATACAATATTTTTCAGCCTTCAATTTCAGAGTTCTACCTTTGTTTTTAGTCATGCCAGGTGGTGGTGACAAATTTTGAAGAACATACACAATATCTGAATACCATGGAGAAACAAAAAAAATTCTGATACCTGAAGTGGCGAATTCTCTTCATCCTCATTGTACATAGCAGCAATTAGATTTATATCTAAGGTGTGAAAATTTGATTCAGCCGTAAGTTTCGCCAGCCCTTGTCCCTTGATAAGCTTCGTGGGCTTTATCTCTACATCATACTCCGGCAAAGCTGAAATCCACTTACCTCGTCTTCCTTCCAGATCAGTTTGTACTAAAACATCTTTCATGGCAACGTTAGGAACATAAGCTAAAATATGAGAATGCAGAATGTATACCCGGAAATCCTTTAATGCTTTTACCAGTGCCAGAGCTTTCTTCTCAATGATGTTATATTTCAAGGCTGCATCTCTTATAGTCTGACTGAAAAAATCTATTGGCTTCTCATGCTCATCTCTTTTCTGCATTAACACATCTGCCATGGTATGCTCCGAAGAAAATGAAAACAAAATAAAATCTTGGGTGTAATCCGGGTTGATTAACACCAGAGCTGAAGATAGTGCCAACTTTACTAAATTAAAGGACTTTACCGCCTCTTCAGTCCACTTCACTTGGCTGTCCTTTTTAAGCATATTTTTAATCTCTCTTAGATGTTCAGCAATATTAGGCACAAAGCGGCGTAAAAAGTTCATCTTACCATTAAAAGACTGAATCGCCTTCTTGTTCTGGGGTGGATCAATTTGCTGAATTTCTTCAACACGTGCTGGATCAATACGAATGCCATATTTTGAAATAATGTGACCAAGTAGTTTACCCTCATCCATGGAAAACAAGCTCTTCTTCGGATTAAGTGACACACCATATTTTCTGTACTTTTGAAAGACAACTTTCAAGTGATACATATGCTCTTCATCTGAATTGGAAAAGACCGTCAAATCATCAAGGTATATAACAAGAAAAACATCCTTCTCATTCGCAAAATCCATTTCCATCGCCTGCTAAAATGTCGCACCATCATTCTTTAAACCAAAAGGCATCTTGGCATAGCGGAATGTCCCCCACGGAGTGGTGAACGTTGTTTTGTCTCGGTCGTCCTCATTGACCAAAATTTGGTTATATCCAGAGTAACCATCAAGTAGTGACATACGAGATGCTCCAACTACTCGTTGAAGTATATGATCCATCTTAGGCAATGGATAATTTTCCTTCAATGACACCTTGTTCAAATTTCTGAAATCAATACACAAACGGATCTCAACTGTCTTTTTGCGAATGGGCACCAAATTGGAAATCCAATCAGAAAATCTGATGGGAATAATGATTCCAACCTTGTATAATCAATTCACCTCCTTCTCAATTGAAGGCAACAACTTCGGATTGATTCTTATTAACTTCTGTCTGAAAGGCTTCTGATTAGGCTTGATTGGAATGGTGTGCTGAATTATATTGGTATCATACGTCTTCAAGTCTAAATAATCCCAAGCAAACACATCAGCAAAAGATGACAACAAACTGATATATTTAGCCTTTACCTCCGGTGGCAATGCTTTTGACAATTTTACCATCTTTGGTTTCTCAGTTGATCCAATGTTTACATCTTCAACTACCTTTTCAGTTGGCTGCAAGGTTGGTTTTTTAGCTACATCATCCTGATCAAAGATCTCTTCTAAAGGTATCAAACCCTTAGGAATAACATTATATTTCAGCTGCAACACTTCCATTTGATTGACTTGAACATCAGCTTCACCATCATCATATTCTACATCAATTGAGGTATCTTTGAACTTACCTTTGTTTTGTAGAAAATCATTAATCTCATCATCATCTTGGAAAACTTGCCAACATCTTTGATTATCTGGGACGGTAGGATGGTGCTTCACATGGATTTCGAACTTATTACTTGAATTCATTGGGATCTTCAAATTACTTGTTGCCTTAGCAAGTGCATCTGCAATTCCATTTTGAATGCAAGGAATACAAGTCAAGGTATAATCTGAAAACTGCTTCAAAATATCAAGAACAACATTTCGGTAAGCCCGCATTCGGGGATGCTTCGTTTGGTATTCACCCTTCACTTGCTTAATCACTAATTCGGAGTCACCATAAACTACAATTGTCTTAGCATTCAGCTTTCTAAGAATTTTTAGGCCAGCAATCAGAGCTTCATACTCAGCCTCATTGTTTGAACAATCGAATGCTAACTTGTAAGAACATACTCATACATTGCTCGGTACCTTGTTTGGAGCGAAAAAAGGACTGCGTACCCAAATACCAATTCCAGCACCATCACTCCCGACTGCACCATCGAAATCCATGGTCCATAGACCCTCTTCATCATCTTCTAAGTGCTGAAATTGTGCTAGCTCTGTTTTTTCTGCTTGCTGTCCACTATCTTTAGCTAATTGCTCAACTGTGCTTTCTGGTTTTTGACTTTCTTTCTGAAAAACTTCTTTGAAATTCTCAGTAATCTCTGGAATATCTTCTGCTTGAACTAACTAACTATCTACATCATTGAAACTATTGGCAAACAAAACAAAAGACTCTAAATCTGTATGTACATAATTAATCGGATGATTAACCGGTTTTTCCTTGGTTGTAATCATGTACTTCATTTTTTGTTCCCAGTACAACTTTCTCATTTGGCCAAACACAGGAATCGTTGCATAGGAGAAATCTAATTGTAATGTCCCTTTCAATTTTTCTCCCCAAGATCTGGAAAGCAGCATACCGAATCTGGGAGGAATGTCTACCACAACAACGTCCATCAAAACATTCTTTGTAGGAATCTGATCTAAACTAACAACCAAGTCTTTAATGAGCCCAATACATCTCACTCTGCTAGAATCAAATGAATAAATATCATGGTACTTCCTGGTGATGTCTAAACCCAACTTCTCCATGATTGCTTTCAGCACAAGATTATGGGAAGCACCGAAATCAAACATGGCATTATGCAATACAAACTCATGCAATCGAAGACTGATATAAAAAGGAGGCCCTTCGCTATTTGGAGACTCACCATCTAAAGCTGGTCCAAATATCAGTTCAGGTTGATCATCTTCAATATTCACCATATCAGACATAGGATCGAAATTCAAAATTTTAGAAACTTGACCTCTATAATTGTTGTTCTTCATTATTTCAGTCAAGGGAATGGATACCTTTAATTTAGAAATCTCATTCTCCAAACTAAAGGCTGAAGTATTTTTGATCTCTTTGGCTGGAAAATATTTCTTTTCAGCCTTCTCCCTCGATGTAATTGGTTGATTTTATTTTTCTGTTGATGATGACTTTGTGGCAACGGGATCAACTATCTCCTTTTCTTTCTTTTGTGCAACTGGTGAATCGTTTTTAGGTGTTGAAACTTCCTTTCTCTTTTGGATTGGATTGACAGGCACATCTATGTTTCTAAGATAATATTGCTTCTGCTGGGCTAACAAGGCATTCATATAACCTCTCTGATACTCATCCGACTCTTTCTCAAGAGCTGCATCATTGGCCAAGATAAAATCCTCATCTCTTTGTACCGCTGAACTTTCTACATACTCCTCATCTTCGGTGATATAAATGGGCAAATGATCAAGAGTAAAGAAGTGATTTTCCTCCCCTACTACATCATCTTCATCATCTGAATCTTGACCAACAAAATTATGCTGAAGAGGTGTCTTTACTTGCTACTGGACTGCTGGTTCTTGTGCTCGTTGCTCTCGTTGTTTGATCCTGAATTGGGGCTGCTGCTGACCACGGAAGTTGGGATTTCGAATCTGCGGTTCGGGCTTATGAAGCGTGAGCTTTTCAATCATTCTTTCCACCTTCCGGAGTATTTGATTTGATGTAGATGTAGAAGCTTCTTCCTTTATTACAACTTTCTTCTCAGCTCTCAATCTAGCTCTCTTATCATTCAAATTAGCTTCAACACTAACGGAAATTTTCTGCATGTCCTCCAAAGTGGGCGGATCTCTGTCTCGTAATGAATAGGCCATCTCTGGATCAAAACCATCTAGAAACTTAAGCAAAGCTGATTTCTTAGATGGCCTTCAATCATCAGGAATTTCATTATAAACCGCATTAAATCTGATACAATAGTCTTGGACAGACTCACCAGCATTGCGCTTGATCTTGGTATATTCAGAAGTGATTTGAAGTGGATCTTTATTTATTTCCCACCGATCTAGAAACTGTCTCTGAAGCTCAGCCAATGTAGCAACACTTCTAGGCTGCAAAGCTCTGAACCACTTGCGCACCTCACCTCCAAAAGTTTGCACAAACCACCTCATGGTGACATTCTCTTCATCAATTTCATGGAGATCAAAAAAGTCTGTCATTCTATCAATATGCTGCTGAGCGGGCACACTTTGAAGAGTACCATCAAATGAAGGAATTTTACTCTGATAATCAGAGGGCATGGAATCCAAGTTCTGGGGCAAGACAAGAGGTGCGAATCTAGCAGCCATTGCTCTTGGTGGATTTATAATCTGTCTTGGAGAAACGGGTGGAGTAGGAGCAGTAGATGTACGAGGTGTATGTGGTGGGGATGGAGGAGAAAATACAATTGATTGATGATCAGATGTAGATGGTTGTACGGGAATGGTAGGAATGAAAGAAGGCTTAGCGTGAACTTGTGAATCAGAAGTAACTGCTAATGGACCAAGAGTTTCAGATGCGGACTCTATGAATTCAGGGATATTCGTTGCCACAATAGAGTTTTGAATGTTCAGGATGTAACTATCAATGGATCTATTAGCTTTTTCAACCTCAAGATACTTGATAAACTCGGGATTTATGACAATAGAACCAGTAGCACTTTTAGACTTAGTTTCAAACAACGACAACTCGAATTGATCATGAAACTCAATATCTTCAAGGAATTCAAATACAGTAGGGCATGAATGAGATTTAAACAAAGGGATCACGGGACTTTCTCATCGGAGGATTCTTGGAATCAGATTGGGATTCTCATACACTGGAGGTGGATCAGGATCGAGATTTTCTCTAGTATGTCTTCTGGAAGCCAGTGTGTTGATCTATTCAAAAATCAAAGGGACACAACCGATTTATTTTAGCCTATCAAATTCTAGACTCAATCACCCAAAAGTCCAGAATGATTTGATATACTGGGGTAGTTCACAAGTCAAGTGTCACGTTCACAAGCTAGATTGGAGATTGACTGAAGCAGTGTTTATCTACTTCCGCTAATGCAAAGCAAAAGCATTTCGAAGGCTACCTAGCATAACTTCAGGCTCCGTATGTAGCTTATGAAACAAATAACACCAAAAATCAAACCATTTTCTTCCCCAGTATGGTCGCCACTATGTTATTGCCTATATCCACCTCAGGCTGAAGGAAGGCAGAGACAGGATAACACCAAACCACACTCAGTCTAGTAGCTAGCCCTACCAAAACAGGAGAGGGCTCTCTCCGGGTTAATCTCAGCGAAAAGTATTAAATGGGGCTTGAGATGAATGAAAAAACAACTAATCTTAGGCTAGATATGCAAATAGGAGGATTTTTTTTTATTTTTTGTGGTTTTGTTGGAAAAAAATGGAAAGGCAATTTTGGGCTTGGGGATGAGGCCAAATTCTTGCAGATTTCAAGTTGGGGCGAGGAAGGCAACGACTTTGATGTCTTAGATTAATTGAATGGATTGAAAATATGGCTAAGGAGCTGAAGAGGGCAAGGGGGTGCAAGTATCCTCTTCAAACTAACGAAAACATATAAAACTAAACAAAAGTTTAAGGCAAAGCACCAGCCAACTAATGAATTCTACCTTAGTTACTCATTTTTTTAATTTCAGAAGCAAAGAGAAGGGAAATGGCACACATATAACATTAATGAAACTTACAGATACATGGATAAAACATCATCAAAACTCAGAGCCACAAGGATCCCAACAAGTGCTGCAAAACTCTGGTCTTTCCTTTGCCAAAAAGCTGAAATGAATATACAATGAGGTGACAAAATTTTCCCAAGAGTCCAACCCTGAAAATGTCTTAGAAAATACATGATATAGACCATCCTAACCCCTTCCCATGCCTCTAGGGGTTGAGCTCATCCTTCTAGGAGCTGTTTCAACCAATTCTAAAACAAGGAACTGAAATATAGGCAATCAAACAACTTGCCTCTATAAGGAAGGAAACTGATTCATTCATTTAATTTTCACTTTTTAGTGAATGAATCCTCTAGAACAAGTAAATATGAGCCAAAATTACATCATATTCATCAAGTTACATAAATATAGATCAATAGTTACATCAAAAATTGAAACTAGTCAAACTGGGCGAATTTATGAGCTGAAAAGTGAAAATGGGGCCAAATTTCTCTATGCGCCGCACCAGAAAGCTCAATGCGTCGCGCCACTTTGGAGCTGATTTTGAGGCACTTATTGAAGTCAAAATTGAGCTCATGATAGCTCGTTGGAAAGCCCTATCTGTCTACTATCCAACCCAAGTGGATTTTTTGGATTTGGATGTCATTGTTCCCCTCCAAAACTGCAATCTCCCAAGACTGGTTCATGCTGGTGCAAAAAGTGGCAGAAAGGCCATTTTTTAGTGTTTTTGACCTTTTAAACCACCCAGAACTTGATGAAATCTCTCAGCCATTCCTGAGCATGCATAATTTATCATAAAAAAACTCAAAAATATCAATTTTTCCTCTAGAAGATATCCCAATCATAAGCGCGCGCCAAGTGGCGTGACGCGTCGGGCGGGAAAATCTGTTTTGCGACCAAAATTTCAAAAATGACAAAATTTACTCCAAATTTGCTGAAATTTGGAGTGAAGGTCCCCCATCATGTGCCATGCTCATCCAAAGAAACTTCGGCCAAGATTTGGAGTGGATTAGTCCTTTTCCGACGTTTCAGTGCTCTCCTCAGCCTCGCCTTCAGGATCTTCATCCTAGCTTTGAAAACATGTGTGCGGGCCCAATAGTGGTTCTTCATGTGCCTGAGCATGTCTTTTTCCCTATTGGCCTTCTCCAATAGCTTCTCAAGATGGATGTTGACTCTCTCAAGCCAAATCTACCGCTCAAAAGGTGTCATGTCACCTGGTCTCTTTCAGGCCAATTCTCGATCTTCACGGATTCTCTGCAACTCCGTGAGTGTTTGCTGATCCTCTAGTTGTTTATTCCACTGCTCCAAGTAATTTATAATCCACTGAGCCCTCTGCAACTTCACGGTCAATGTGTCGATCTCATATTTCTATTCCTGGATGGTCTCTCTCATCTTTGAGCTAGGAGAACTCAAATCAACATCAATGAGTGTAAAATCAGTGTCTTGGCCTCTTGCCTCTGTCCTGTACCTATACTGATTTCGAAGGCGAGACTCCTTCCATGCCAAGTGGAGATAGTACTCACGCTACTGATGAAGGTAACGAGACCCCTTCCACCCCTCGTGGAGATAATACTCGCCGTGCTGCTGCAAATAAGGCTCTGGGGCCTCTATGATATGTAACACACACTGGAGCACTGATAGGCTCTATATTGGGAACCTAAAACTGATGTGAAGAATCTCCTTCATCATGAACAATCTCGGGAGGAGGCTGAGGGGTTGTAAAGAAGTCATGAGAAATGAACTCCTCCCATGCAATGCCCTGCAATCCAAGCTGATGTACCCCAATGATCTTGATGAGCGCATAATGATAAATGATGTTATGCTGCTGCTTTGGAGTCTTCTTCTGCACAAGGGTAGTCATCCGCTCTATGTTTCAACACATGAAATATGAAATACTCATCAGTCTCACTCTCGTGAAATGCATCAAAAGTCTGATGTGGTATGCATAAAGGCATGAGAACCGGCCCTCACAGCTCAAGTATCTGATAATAAGTCTCATCAATGGCGCATATGACTCCTTCAGAAACTGGAATGGGAATACCCTACTGAGCTGCCTCAAATAGCCAGGCCTGATGTAAGGTTCATAATATGCTCTATCCAGCTGTTGTCTCTTGTTCCACTCTTCACCTATGTTCGGTATCCCGGTTGCCTGAGAAATGGTTTATGGTGTCAAGGTGAAGTTCACTCCAGCAAGGTTTACATGACCATCACGCAAATGTAGGACAAATAAGTGAACCAACTCCTGATGATGTTGAATCTGAGCAATCATCTCACAATACTAAAAGCGTGACTGTTGCTGAAAGCATGTCGTTGCAAGCGGGCAGGCCTGCAATTGAGTCAAGGAAGTGGGCTCTTCTCTGACATGCTTGCCACTTTTATGAGGCCTTCTCGGTACATTTAGCTCTATGGTTGAGTCACTGTCTTGCTCATATTCTTGCTCATATGATGAATTTGTCTCTGTCATGGTGCTGAAAGCAAGGTGTATTTTTGGTGTGTTGAAAATTAGAAATTGGACTTAGTGTCTTTGTTTTCAATGCCAAATGTGCTAAATAGGAAATGAGAGACTATGAGGAAATATGAACAATGGGAAAAGTGGGGATTAGCCAAGTGAATTTAATGCAATAACAGTCACTTGACTGTTGGGAATTGGGGATTTTTTGCAAATGATATGGGAGAGGGATGGTGATGGGAATTGTAGTTTTATAGATAGGGATAAATGAGAACAAGATATATTTGAGTCAAGTGGAATTAAGGATGTAGAGATAGTCACTTGACTGTTTTTGGAATTGGGAATTTATGAATGATATGAAAGGGGGAGGGCTAGTAGGGTTTAGTGATAGGGAAAATGGGAACAAGGGATATGATTGGTTTTGGGATAGAGGGAATAGGAGAGGGGCCTTATGATAACATAACAGTGATGGGAAACACAAATGAACAATAGAGTGGGAGCGTTTAGCACCAAAGTCAAATTTTAATGCTTTAATTTAAAACCCTAAGGGAGCAAATTTTGATACAAATATAGGCTTTTTGTTTCACCAACCAAACTCTTATATCATCCTCTTCAAATTGCAGCAAAAACAAGCTAAAATCAATGGCAAGGGTGCACAAACACTTACTTGGAGCAAAAGAGTTGAGTCGATTTGGTTTTTTATGAAGCCGTGATGAATTTCTGTCTTGGAGGCTCTATGCGCCGCGCACAAGCCCAGTGCGTCGTGCCTCGTGGATGCACCGCGGTAGTGAAATTTAACACAGTCAGACTTGGCCCAATGCGCCGTGCCTCATGGATGTGTCACGCCTTCCTCCAATGCGCCGCGCGCACTCCAAACACACAGTCTTGGCTTTCAAAACATAGCTTTGCTCTCTCACCACTTAAGTCGACTTCAATTGATCCCTTGGCATACCAATGGATGTTTGAAAAAATGAAAATATCTTATAGTGATGGATTTAATTTTTTTTTCTTACAAACCCATTTTTGTAATGTTTGGCATTGGCACTTTTTCACATTTTAATACAAACTCTGTTTTTCAAGTTTCCTCTGATTTTTGACTAAATTGATGAAACTTTTTGTCAAAATTTTCAGGGATGGCTGGCATTGTATTTCGGCAAAGGATGACCAAGGCTGCATTTGAAGTACTTCATGACGGAAAACTTTAAAAAATACATATTTATTACAAACAATAAATTTGACGATTTCTTCCTCAAAACAGAGTTTTGAAGAAGAATCATCCTTGAGCATTATTGATGATGAAAATTTTGGAATAGAACTTATTTTGAACCTCCCCATGGCCTACTGGCATTATTTGACATCCTGAAGACCAAACCCTAGACCTAAAAACTGAAATGACTCTTGTTTGACTAATATACCATCTATGACTATAAATTACTGAAATCAACTTTGATGAATTTTGATAAATTTTTACCAACCAGCAGGTACAAACATGAGGGAGAATGAGTGACAAAGCCCTTCCGTCAGATAATGGCATGCCCCTAACGGAATCCAAATGAATGAGCTAAATGAGACACCTAAAAATTAAATGCAATAAGAGAAATGATCTCTGACGGAGGGATGTAAAGACCGACTCTAACAGGTAGTACCTATAATTTTTCTCATTGTAAGGTAGCCAAGGAATTGAATTTCTCCCTATACCCAGCACCAGAGTGTCATGTGATGGAAAATGGAGGAACTATAAATTTCTATGGAAACTTCCATAATATCAAAATAACCATGGGATAATATGTATTCAATATTCCAATGCTTTCCATCCCAATGGGTGGTTTTGATGTTGTACTATGATAATGGTTACAATCTTTGGGGATGGTAGCTTTTAATTTTCAAGAACTTTCTTGAATTTTTTTTCAAAATTAAAGTAAGCTGAATTATGGGGTATCATATGAAATCCAAGAAATATAATCAGCTCTAATCTCATGAAAACACTTCTTAAGAACGAAAAACAAGGTGTTATTACACAATTATGATCACTATAGGTTCAAACATCAAAATCATCTATTTCTCCAGATCTCCAAAAAGTATTGGACAATCATTCCAAGTTATTTGAGATCCCCAAAGGACTCCCACTTATTTGTGATCATGATCGTGCTATTCATTTGATTCTACGAAGTGTTCCTCGAAACATCAGGCCTTACAAATATCCTATACTCAAAAGAGTGATATTGAACGTATGGTTACAGAAATGTTAGAGGCTGGTATAATTCAACATATTCAAAGTTCTTTCTCTGCTCCCGTAGTATTGGTGCATAAGAAGGATGGATCATGGCATATGTGTCTGAATTATATGGAGCTGAACAATATTACTATTAAAGGTAAATTTCTCATCCCCTTCATTGATGAATTATTGGATGAATTACATGGAGGAATTTACTTCACCAAGATTGATCTTCATTTTGGATATCATCAAATTAGAATGAAGACTAAATACATTGTAAAAACAAAATTCATAGCTGATGATGGCCATTATGAATTTTTGGTCATGCCTTTTTTCCTTACTAATGCACCTTCCACGTTTTAAGGTTTGTTGAATTCCATTTTCAAACCCTTTCTTGGAAAATTTGTGTTAGTATTTTTTGATGATGCAATAATCTACAACAAGTCTTGGAAGGATCATGTTCAACATGTTAATATGGTGCTCAAACTATTGGAGGAGAAACAGGTATATGCAAAAACCTCCAAATGTTTCTTTAGAGTAGAGGAGGTGGAATATTTAGGTCATATTGTATCTCATGAGGGTGTTAAGGTAGACCCTAAAAAAATTAAATCCATTAAGAAATGGAAAATCCCTACAACCATAAAGAATCTTCGAGGATTTATGGCGTTAACAGGGTATTATTGCAAGTTTGTTAAGAATTATGGGAGAATATCGACACCTTTAACATCATTACTGAAGAAGATGCATTTTCCTAGATTCCAGAAGCAACTAAGTCCTTTGAACATCTTAAAGAGGCAATGTACCAATCACTGGCCTTAGCTATGCCAGACTTCACAAAAACCTTTATTGTGGAATGTGACGCTTTGGAAAGTGGAATTGGTGCAATTTTAATGCAAGAAGGAAGACCCATTTCTTTTGAAATTTGTCTAATCAAAGGAAATTATTTACTGAAACCTATTTATGAGAATGAAATTTTGGTAATATTACATGCACTAAAGCAATGGTGACCTTACCTAATGGGAAGACACTTCAAGATAAAAACAGATCATGATAGTCTTAAATACTTTTTGGAACAAAGATTACCTTTTGAAGAGCAGCAAAAATGGGCCACAAAGATGTTGGGTTATGTATTTGAAATCATCTCAAAAAAGGGGAAGCAAAATGTTGTTGCAGATGCACTCTCAAGAAAGGATGAGGATGTGGATGCATTGCTTTTTTCCATTTCTATTATCCAACATGAGTGGATAACCTAAGCAAGGGATGAATGGAAGAGTGATGAAGAGGTGTGGACACTCATTCAAAACTTGCAGCAAGATCCTAGTACATTTGAAACATTTAGCTGGAAATATGGTTCATTGTGGTAAAATATCACTTATATATTTGTAAGAATTCCCAACCCAAACAAAATATTATTTTGGAATTGCACACCTCTCCCTTAGTAGGGAACTCAGGATTTTTAAAAAATTACCACAAGGTCAAGAAGGATTTTTTTTGGAATGGCCTTAAATATAATATTCAAAAGTTTGTGGCAGAATGTTTGGTCTTCCAACAAAATAAAGTTGATACAATTAAGACCCCAAGTCTGTTACAACCTTTATCCATTCCAAGTCAACCTTGGGAGGAGGATTCAATGGATTTTATCATAGGCCTACCCAAGTCCGAAGGAAAGACTATCATCATGGTGGTAGTTGATAGACTTACCAAGTATGCACACTTGTGTGCATTATCTCATCTATTTAAATGAAATACAGTTGCTAATGTATTTATGGAAACAATTCAAAAGCTACATGGAAACCAAATGGTTATTGGAAGCGACAAAGATCCCATTTTTACAGGAAAATTTTGGAAGAAATTATTTTCTTGTTTGGGTACTCAATTAGCTCATAGCTCATCATATCATCCTCAATCTGATAGGAAAACTGAGATAGTGAACAAATTTTTGGATATTGCTTTCTATCTGATAAACAAACACAATAGGTCAAGTGGTTACCTCTAGCTGAATGGTGGTATAACGTTTTCTTCCATACTACAACAAAAATGACCCCATTTATGGCACTTTATGGGTATCATCCACCCTCCATCACATCATTTTTAATAGAAACTTCTGAGGTTCAAGTAGTGGAAGATCACATCAAGCATCAACAACAATTTCTCCAACTCTTAAAGGATAACCTCACCTTAGCACAGAATCGAATGAAACAACATGAAGATAAACATTGCAGAGAAAGAAGTTTTGATGTAGGTGACTAGGTATTTTTACGGATACAATCATACAAACAAATTTCCCTCAAGCAAGTTCAGAAGGATAATAAATTATCACCAAAGTATTATGGTCCTCAAAAAGTGTTTCAAAATATTGGTACTATGGCATACAAATTGGAGTTTCCTGCATCTTCCTGAGTGCACCTAGTTTTCCATGTTTCGTGCTTAAAGAATGTTATAGTTCACAAGCTCCCAGTTCAAACAATATTTCCAGAACTTGATGAAGAAGGAAAAATCATATTGGAACCTGAAGCAGTCATGGAAGCAAGAACTTGACAACTACGAAATCGATCAACTTGAAGAACTTACCTGCTAAAGATTCGACATGGGAGGATGAGAATTTTATACAGAATCATCCAAAACTATTCAAGCATTAAGAAAAACACAATTTTGAAGGAGAGGGGCATGCTAGGTTCCTATAATACTAGTGTAACCCCTTACTGTCATTGTTAGTGTATCCCCCTTATGGTTATTACTGTGCCCATGTAGACTCGATATTGTTATTATTGTGTCCCATAGAAGCACACTATTGTTATTTTTGTGCTTTTAAATTGTTATTGTTATGTTCGCTAAGATTATATTGTGACCCCTTCAACTCCTTTATATAAAAAAAAGGTTTTGTCATTTTTATCATCCATGAATTGTTCATTTATGTAATGTAAAGGAGGTTTTGCCCCTCGAAGAGGCTAATTTCTAAGTCATTGATCTATCGTTTCTTCTCATTTGAGAGCTAGTTTCATAAAATCTTTCCCTCTTTTATTTGATGGGTTAGTATACTTGCTCATAAATGGTTTTTATGGTTGTTATATCCTTTTTATTTATGTTGGTTATAAGAATGTTTTTATGACAGTGATGATGTATGGCTCTCATCATGTTTTTATTAGAAAATGAATGTAGAATGAATATATGCCCTAATAGATGATAATGAAGCTATTGTGATAAGGAAAAAATGCTTCTTTACAAATCTCAGATAAGTATGAGACCCCTATGCTCATATCTATTATTATGACATCTAGATTACATGTTTTTTACATGTTTGAAAAAATACATGTCATGGCTAGTAGGGGTCATATCAAGTACTTGTATCAGTTATTGCATTATTAGCTTTTTTCCATTGTTTTCATTCACTTTTTAAGGTTTCATGAAGTTTTGGGAAGTGGCCTAAGACCTAGCCCTGAAAAATTGGCTCAGAATCTGGGGTAGTTGGCAAAGAACTAAATGAAAAATTCCAGATTCATTGGTATGCCTTGTTCTGGGAGCGACTGGAACGCCTTATTCGCATGCATGGCTTGTCATGGGAGCAGTTGAGGGTCTATATTAGTAAAATTTAAAGTCACCTCAGGGGTTGGGCACCTAGAAGGATTGGTTGGCTCCTAAAGGTTTTGTATCATGTGTGGAAGGTCAATTTGGTTTCATTATGTCGGTTCCACTTCCTTAACTATACATGGGTAGTTGAATCACATCATACTAGCCTCTTGTCACATGTTTACTCTAGTGGATTGGTTAGCCTAGGTAGATTTGGGATCAGGAGGGTTGTTACAGGGTGGTATCAAAGCATGGTTGCTCTATCTTTGGGTAAAATATGATACCACAGGGTGGTACCAAATCATGGTTGAGATCTCTTTGGGTAACATATGATACCACAAGGTGGTATCAAAGAATCGTTGTGCTTTCTTTGGGTAATATCTGATACCATAGGGTGGTATCAGAACATGGTTGTGCCCTCTTTTGGTAATATTTGATACCACAGGGTGGTATCATAGCATGGTTTTTTCCCTTTGGTTAGTGTTTGGTTTTCTTTCTCTTTGTGTTGTAGCTAATACCATAGAGTGGTATCAGAGCATGGCTCAACACTTGGAATGGATGGGCGAAAAGTCTTTGTCATGCATGCATGTAGGTTGTATATGTGTTTGTTATGTATGCATGGTAGGTCATACATGCATATTGGTGGTCATTTTTGTAGTTGTGTCGCCATGTGAAAGTTGATGGTGTTTTCATTGGATGTGGTCGTCATGAGTGTATGTAGGTTATGCATTGGTTATGCATGTCAGTGTTTATATGTTGTTATGCATGCATTTTCCTAGATAAGGTTTTTTTCCATGAGGTCATTATATCTAGTTATGTCATCATGATTCTCTTGGTATGTTATGATGCTAATATGTTGGCTTAAATAGAGCAAGAGACACAGATCACCAAGGTGAGCTTGCAACATTATACCTCGGGGTAAGAGGAGATCGACATACAAGTATTGTAAGTTTGGCATGCAGGTATGTTGGTTAATGGACTTATATATGCATTAGGTTATATACATGTTTTTCATTCTATTTTTGCTATGTTTATATGCATGATAAGTGTTAGTTAATCATTGTGGTCATATGCATGTGTGTCAGTTAGTCATGCATGGTTATAACATGTTGATGTATTCATTTTGGTCATACACATGATGACTATTTTCATTGCGCTTAGGATATTGAGGTTACATGTATCATGCTAACTTGGATTTTTCTATGCAGATGATTATTTTTATGACATCCAGGTATGATTCAACCTATTTGTGATATTGTGTTGTACTAATCTAGAAAGACTATGCATATGCGATTGTTACGCACAAACGGATTTGTTTAGGAGTTTATGATGTGAACATGTTCTAGTTACTCTTATGGATATCATGGCTTTATTTATGTTTGAGTTTATGTGTTGTGAAGTCATATCATGCTAATATAGATTGATTGTGCAAACAACATAGTCCCCTGAGATACATTAAGGTATGAGTTTTCTTATGTCGTCTACTTGGTGCTTGAATATTTGATTATTTCATATATTTTTTGTTTGGGTGTTTGGTGTCTATTATGTCATTTATCTGTTGTTTGAATGTTTTATTATTTGCATGATATTAGCTTTTATATATAAGATTGCATGAAGAAATGATATTGTTTTGGGATGGTTTCACTAACACGTATGTTCTAAGAAAAATTGATATGTATTTGAGTATAAGTAGGTGATAATTGTAGCATTATGTATTATGAATGTGAGTTTATTATGATATGTTTATTACTCTTAGTAATGGTTGATTTCAAATTAATAAATATGTTTTCTTGATCTTTGGAAGATGTGGCTGACATGCGTGTTTAGTTACAAGCTAGCTTGATTGGCACAACAAGCTGAGATAACTGGTATATTGTTATATTTGTTTATACAGTCACAATTATGTGTTTGTGGAAGTATGACACAAGGGATTGCATGAAAAAGAGACTGCCATGAAACCTTGAAGAAGGCTTGGGTTGAGCTTTCCTTTGGAAGCACTGGGAACCATGGGGATTGAGTCATGGTGCTTGTTGCTAGTCTTGTGCTTTTGGTATTTTGTGATTTTTTGCGCTTGATTGCAGCTTTTTTTATGTCTAGTGCATAGCTATGCCACTTTGTTTGTGGTGTCGTATTTATATTGGTTTTCATGGTTTTCTTCTTGTTTTTTATTTCTCTTGTCTTTTATGTTGTGAGAGTATTGGGGATTGGATGGGAAAGAGGAAAGTTAATGTAGTTTGGGAAGAATTGGATGAAGCCCAACACATAATGTAAGACCTAGATGAATCCCAATGCATGTATAAGGTTAGTTGAAGGCCAGCGTATGACAACAAGTTGAGTTAGTTGGGTCCATTGGGATAAATGGATGGTGGCGGGATAGTCATGAGAAAAGTTAGGTTGATTGATTTGAGGTGTCATATTCCTTGCTTAAGTTGGGAATTGTTGTTATCAATGTTGTGCATGTTATGCATGAATAAAGGGAGTTCTATTAACCTAGAACTTATGATATCTGGTAATTACGTGGTGATCATGATTATGCTAATAATTACGTGTATACATAGATATGTATGTATGTCATTTTCTGATAGGGCTGTCAAGGACCATGATCATTTTATTCTCATGTTTATATGTATATATGTATGTATGTGTGTCATTGTCTGATAGGGTTTCCATGGATCATTCTTGTGGAAAAATGATTTCTTATGTAGCTGAATGGCATGAAGAGGTTCTTGGTTTCTGAGGAATCAAGTGGAAAGAGTAGCCTTGATAAATCTATGAGGTTAGTATCATGTGGATATGAATTGGTATTATATGATTGTACTATGTATATGTTTATATAATGGATAGGTAATGCTAAGGGATGCATTAGTATAATTAAATAAGTATGATCTGCGACATGCTAGGAAAAGCATGGATGCTGGAAAAACAATAGAAGAAAGGTTTCCCAATAGAGACTGTGTGGTATCTAGATGTGTGGTACTACTATTGTATATATGTTGTACATGTTTCACTTGTGATGTTTGGTGCATGCATTGTTGTTTTTATATGGTGTTGTGTACATGTTGTTTATGAAATGCTATGTATAGATGGTGTTGTGTACATGCTGTTTATGCAGTGTTGCATACAAATGGTGCTATGCGCATGTTGGATATGTAGTGTTGTGTACATATGGTGTTGTGATCATGTTGGATATGTGGTGCTATGCACATATGGTGTTGTGTGCATGTTGGATATGTTGTGCTATGTACATATTGTGATTTGTGCATGTTGCATATGCATTGTTGTGTACATATGGCGTGGTGTGCATGTTGTACATATGGTTTTATGTACATATGGTGTTGTGTAATTATTGTACATGTTTTGATGTGTGCATGTGGTTTTGTGTCCATGTTGTACATGGGGTGTTTTGTGCGGCTGGTCATGTGTACATGTCTTGAACATGGTGTTATGTACATGTGGTGGTGTTTACATGTCGTGCATCTGGTGTTGTGAACATGTGGTGATGTGTACACGTTTTGCAGGTGGTGCTATGTACATGTGGTGATGTGTACACATTGTGCAGATGTTGTTTTGTACATGTGGTGATGTGTACATGTTGTGTAGGTGGTGTTTTGTACAGGTGATATTGTGTACATGTTGTGCATGTGGTATTGTTGTACATGTGGTATTGTTTGCATGCCATACATTTTGTGTTGTGCACATGTGGTATTGTGTACATGTTGTACATGTTGTGTTATATACATGTGGTATTGTGGTATGTGCATTGTGTAGTCATGGTATCATGACATTTGTATTCGTTGTGTTGTACTTTGTGCATGTATATGTAATGTATTGTGTTGTAAACCAGGTGTAGGTATATTTGTTTTGTTGTACACTAGGTGTAGGTGTATGTGTTGTATTTCAGGTGTAGGTGCATGCATTTTATGGCATTGTATGTCATGTGTGGTTGTATGTGTGTGATGCACACTATGTTTATTCATACATGGTTGAAAAGAAGGCACTAGGTTTTTGTCGGCTGTGGAAACCGATCTAGTATGAGTATGGAAAGGACAAAGGGTAGAGGTAGAATCTAAGGGTCGATTAAAGGATAAGTATCAACATTTTATTTTAGTTTTAATTATGCGTGTGATCTATGATTTTGGTTTATGATGGTTACATATTATCTATTATTTTTATTAGGATGGTTTTGTTTTGAGCTAATTGGGTGTGATATGTTTATACATGATGATTTGGTCAAATAGCTAGTTTAACTTCTTGTGAGAGGAAGTGAATAGAATTGAAAGTGTACCTTATTAACGAGCCACCAATGAGGTATGATTTGAATTTATTTTAGTTTATTTTGAATCTAATGGCCATTATGTTCTTGTTATAAGAGAGCATGAAAATGATCGTTTGGGTGGTTGGAACTGACTACAAGAATGTTAGAAAAAACAAAGGGAATTGGAACAGGAAACAATATGTTGGTAGAGAATTTCAGGAGTAGGGCCATTATGGGACACTAGTACCCAATAGCGTCCATTGATTTCCATGATCATGCTATGACTGGTATGATGATTTTGAGGCAGGTATATGCCTTAGTTTTTGGATCTTCCGATCTGAGGAAACCTCGCCAAGGGAGAGTTCGCTTGAGGGACTATATAACAGAGAAGGGGATGCTCTCAGGGCTTGGAAGGTGTGTGGTTTCATAGAAAGGGGTGGCCAAATTTCCTGAGAGACTGTGTAGCAAAGAAGGGAAGGTTGGGGATAGATTTTTTTTTGTTATTAGCATTGGCACATGGAATCAGGTGCACATTGGGAGTATGAACTGGAACAATGAGCTATTAACTGTTCACTAAGAGGACATGAGCACAATATTTTAGCATTGGACATTAGATTAAGATTTGACTTTGGTAGTGGATTCTAGATTTCCTAGGAAGGAGGTGAATCCTGGTACTACTTTTGTGGGTGGAGGTGTGAGCCTATAGATTCCCTTGTTGTTGATGCAGACATCATATCCTTTATTTGCTAGTTGAGAAAATGAGCATTTGTGTGTATGTGTATATTACTATGTATATTGTATCGATCTATATTTATAAATATCCATAGACATTATGATTATTTTTTGGTTGAAGAAAATGTGTATGAGTATATGTGGTTTTTATAGTAAATACCAAAATGAGTTGTGTTATAAAGCTCCAGTAAATGGTATGATTTTCAATTTTCAGTAGTGTTCATTGCAAATATTGCAACGAGTAGTTCTATAAAGCTACATAACTAGCAAGTTTTTCTTTTCAACGGTCTTTCTAGTTGTAGGTGTCATTGAACATCGAGGATAGTGTTCCCCCAAGGATGAGTGTTCTGTAACAACCCTGGGTAAAAATCCATGTAAAAAAATATAAGACCAAGCTCATGGGACACGTATTCCAAGTTGAATGTTGGGAAATACATCCTAGTGTGGGTATTCACTTATTTTATTATCGCTAAAGGAAATTGGAAATGGAAATTTCAAATTATTTGAAAAGGAAAGAGACATTAATTGGCATTTTATGTGTGAAAATAAAGAAAATTAGGAGAAAAGGATGGTGAAAGGTCACAGGTTGCATGTAAGGAAGAAATTGAAGGAAATTATGGAAAATGAAGAAAATAAAGGCCTCATTAATAAAAAATATTTTGAGGATCATTTGGCAACATTTTATCAGTTCTCTGGTGGACCTCTCTCTATTATCGCTCTCTCTCTCATATTCTTGGACACTTAGCATTTTATTAGAGCACTCTTGGAGGAGTGTGGCATACTTGGGATTTGGAGCAAGAAGGAAAATGAAAAGTAGGAAATCACAATAATGCAGCGGGTTTCGTAGCTACAATGGTTTTTGCTTGCAGGTACTGAGTTTCACGTATGATTTCCTTGCTAGTTTTGGCATGCATGGATCATGCATGTGGTTTCTTGGTTATGATATGTCATTTTCATGGAGTATTGTCTATATTGATAGTGATTTTCCTAGCCTTTCCCTTTCTTGGTTATCCATGGTGTTATGGGTTTTATCTATTTTTTTCTAGTTGATGCTCATGTTCCTTGGCTGTGGGTTGAGTTACTAGTTCCTGGAAGACTTGGCTGGAAAAATGCTCTGAAATCCCTGAAATAGATTGGGTTGAGTTACTAATCCTGGAAGCCTTGGTTGGAAAAACTCTCTTGAATCCCTTGGTAGGCTGAGTTACTAGTCCTGGAATCCCTAGTTTTAACAAAGGCTCTGCATCCTTCGATAACTTGGGTAGATATCAATCTAATGATGGTTAGGGATGTCCAACCGTGAGGTGGAATCACTGGTTAAGGGTTGAGGTGATTTGGCCTCTATAAGCCCTAGTTTGGTTTTGTTTGCTTTATTCCATGAGATTCCACATTTATGCGTAGAATATGGCACATGGGTGATTGTCTAAAATAAAGATTTGGTTTAGATTAATCTATGGCCAGGTCGTATGTAGAAGTCCCAGACCTAGTTTCATTTTTCATATGTTAGTAGGAGACCTTTACCTCTTGTATTTTATGGGTAACTATACTTTCCCATAGGTGATTTTTATGGTTGTTATATTCTTTTTATTTCTAGTGTTTATATGTTGGTTATAAGCATGTTTTTATGACAATGATGATGTATGCCTCTCATCATGTTATGATTAGAAAATAAATGTACAATGAATATATGTCCTAATGGATGATAATGTGGTTATTTTGATAAGTAAATAATTCTTCTTTATGGATCTAAGATAGGTATGAGACCCCTATTCTATGATATGTTGTTATGACATGTATATACATCATGATTGTGACATGTTTCAAAAAATGTTTTTCATGGATAGTATGGTTCATATCAATTAATTGAATCAATCACTACGTAGTAAATTTGTTCCATTGTTTTCATTCATTTCTGAAGATTTCATGAAGTTATCGAAAGTGGCCTGAGACCTAGCCCTAAAAAAGTGGCTCAGAATCTGGGGTCGTTGGCACAAAACTATTTGAAAAATTCCACAATCGCTGGCACTTAACTGTTTGAAAAATTCCACATTCATTGGCATGCCCTTCCATGAGAGCTACTAGAAGTCCTCAGTCACATGCATGACTTGTCATGGGAGCGACTTAGCGTCTAGATCAGTAAAATGTCAAGCTACCTCAAGGGTTGGGCACCTAGAAGGGTTAGTTGGATCCTAAATGTTTTGTAGCATGTGTGGAAGGTCAATTTTGTTTCTTTGTGTCAGTTCCACTTCCTTAATTGTACATGGAGAGTTTAATCACATCATAGTAGCCTCTTATCACATGTTTACCCTAGAGGACTATTTAGCTTGGGTAAATGTGGGAGGAGGGTGGTTACTTAGTATTGCTCATCTTACTGCATTAAATATTTGATCCTTTCATTAATATAAACTTCATACATACCTCAGCCTTCCATGATACAGAATTTAAAAAAATATCCTTCTTAGTAAATTGTTCCTCCAAATTTTCAATGCACGTAGTATCAGTGCTAGATCTAAGTCATGAGTGACATACTTTCGCTCATAATCATTCAAATTCCTTTTTTAATAATATACCACATGTACTTATTTCATTAGGTATCTATTAATCCCTTCCTTGCACACATTTATGCAAACCATAAAATATTTTTTTGGGTATGATATTCTCAATATTGGTACAAGTGTGAGTAGATGTGTGAGAAAATGTTTTAATTTTTGGTGTGCATTCAAATTTAATTCCTTTTCATACAATATTGTGACTATATGTCCAATATTTAAAATTTTTGAATGAACTTTCGGTAATACCTGGCCAATCCCATAAAGGATTTGACTTCTTCCACACTTTAAGGAGTAGGAATCTCCATGATGGATTTGATCTTCTTAGTATCCACGACTATTCCTTACTTTGAAACAATATCTCCCAATTTTTGAACTTATGATTGAAATAAATCACACTGGCTAAGTTTCACATACAATTTGTGACCTCTCACCAATTTTAAAACTACTGCTAAATGCTCTTCATGTTCTTCCTCGTTTTCAAATAAACAAATATGTCATCTATAAATACCAACAAAAAATTGTACAAATACTGGAAACATTTTTCATCAATTACATAAATGTTGTTGGGGAATTTCTAAGTCCAAATTTACCCACCACCAATTCATAATGGCCATATCTAATTCTGAAGGTTGTCTTGTGGATGTCCTCATCCTTAATTCATACATGATGGTACCCAGATCTCAATTATATATTTGAGAATGTTGTATATCCTTTTATTTGGTAACAAAAGTCATCAATCCTTGTGTTATAGTCCATTTTTTCACATCTGGTAAATATGCCTCCAAACTGGATCAATCAATATCTGTGAACATGTTGTGATAATCCCTACACAAATCCCTAAGCATGACCTTTCCAAAAAGTATGAGTTTCTAGGATTAACTTCTCAAAATCAATGTTTTAAGCCCCATTGCACCTTTTCCCTTTATACACCTACGCTCAACGTTAATTTCTCCTTTCTACACCTGTGTTGATCAGAGCTAGTTTCTCCCTTCTGTCGATTGCTAATTCTAGAAATTCGAGAAAAAAAAAATTGAAGCTTCCTCTTCCAAAAGCTTCTAGGGTTTTTTTAACCATTTATCATGAATAAGAACTTGAATCATATCTTATCTTACCTTCAATACTTCACCTCTTATCCCTTGAGATCATCCTCCCATCATATGTGGATCTCAAGTCCATTATGGTAAATCCTAAACTACCCTACCTCTCTTATAAATATAATGCCATCCATAGCATGAGGGTTGGCTTTTGGATATTGATTATTCCTTCATGTTCTTGCCTTGAACCTAAAGGAGACATCATCTTCATGTATTAGGGTGCCATTGAATTATACTTTATGGCAAAGAAGGACAAATCAACTTGGGGATATCTTACAAGATCATCTACTATTCTTGGTTGTAAAATCTCTCCTATTTCTGTTAATACAAAGAATATATTATTCTCCGATATCTGTTATGTTATGTTTACATTCATGTATTTCAATGCCTCGCTGATTCATCAAATAAAGTAATTGAATTACGTTGCATATATGTTGTATATCCTTGTCATAGTTTGCTTGTATGTGTAGGTTCTAATCATAACATCTAGAGCTACAATTGGAGCTCACAATGTAAGATCCCAAAAACCTAAATAATTAATATATTTGAAACATTTAAGTGTTCTAATTGAAAATATAAGAAGTGAAACATAGACAAGATTTGAAAAGAAAGGTGCAACCCTTATTTATATTATTATCTGAAAGTAATACATGTAAGAATGATCAAACATGAAATACCCTTGCCAGATGGCATGCACATATTCTCAACAAGACTAAACTAAAATTTGAAGCAAAATCATGGACCCTAGATGGGTCCAATAGATAATTACACCCACGGGGTTTTCGTCCCTAGGATCAAACTAGAAATGGCCTCATCAATTTCTCAGTAAAACACAAATAGATAGATAGACTCTGTTTGATCCAAATTCCTAGATTCTGTCTCTTTTTATAGGCTTGATGGAATCTCTATAACCTTATTTTATTAATTTCCCTCGAAAACCAAAGGAAAATAACATGTTATGATACCATGGGAAAATAACATAGTAAATACCATAGGAAGATACGTCCAATTTTACCATATCAAGAAAGGGAATATTAAAAATCATCTTGCCCAAAGATTTCTTGCCCTAAAGTAATCCACTTCTATCCACAATAGAATAATTTATTAATACCAAGATCCCCTACAAACCAGTGTTGTATCCCTTGTCTCCATGCTAAATGATCGTGAATAGATCCTTCAATACCTAGATACCAAACAATCCGCCGACCAATATTGCTCTCAATAGATCCACCTAGATCCCAATGCTACCTAAGTCCTCGAACCTCTAGGTTATGATACTGCATCATTCCTCCATCACTGCATGTGCCTAAGGGCCGATGTTGTGATATTTCCTTGGCTAATAGTGTCCTCCTTAGAATCATCCCATCAATTGACCACCAGCTCGTAATATCTCTCCAATCCATGTCGTGGGAAGGACGAATACATGGAACAAATCTAATATGTTTATGTTGCTTGATGCCCCACTCATGTTGCTCCACCTAGTCACTCAAAATGATCCATTGGAAACATTATGCCCTACTATCCCCAATGTATAAAGGTGGTTTGGTAGCATTGCAAGCCTTATCTATGTACTCATGTATAATTTTTCTCCGGAACTCCCAACTGTACTATTATTTATTCTTCATGAGGGACTTGAGTCGTTCCTCAACACTAGACAACTTGGCCATTGATTCGACACTTACCCCTATGAGATCTTAAATTTACCTATTCTCCTGTAAGATACTTTCTCAAAACTATCCAGACTCTCTGCTTCAACATCATAACATTTTTGTTGAAATGCATGATATTTTCCCAAAAGTCCTCTACTGGAAATTATGGTGCCATGTTGAATTAATTTCTATTTTTATGCACTATATTTTCAACTACCATAGCTCTAGCTTGAACCTTTGACAAACTCTCCAAAAATGGCTCATCCTGGGTACTATATTTTTCATGTTTCCCCTCATGATCATGCTCATCATACTATTTTATTAATATTGGCTCCTCACTTCAGTCTCCTTGAAAGTCTTCTTCCTTTCCTTTTCCACATGTGGGGAAAATCTATTTTTCACCCTCTCTAGTTGTCAAACATGGATGTATTGGTGGATTTCTATCCACACATGATCGCCCATACTCTTCATGCACATCCTCATAGATATATATGGACTTGACTGTACAAGAGTATACCACATACCTAGGAGGAAAAACCTCTTTCCTTTCCCCATGTACTTTGACAAGTTGACTGATTATCATTGACTTGTCAAGAAATTCTCTAAAAAACATTATGCTTCTATTCACTATTTGTACTTGATTGCTCGTATCCTTCATGGGTTCTCCCTTGAAAACCACTAAACCCAAATATAGCTGAATTCCCATGATTTGAAAGAGTCTCCAACTGTTCTTCTCGTGTTTCCTCATTCCTATTACCTGGGCATGAATGGTTAGGTGCCCAAGGTCCCTTGTAGTTAAAGCATAGTCCTCTCCATCTTAGTTCATTCTTGCTGCAAGTTTCACTACCTTTGTTCTTGCTTCCTCCATAAATTGCTTTAAGTTTGTTCTTATTCAATGCACTTTTGATCAATTTTATGTTTTGCATGGCCAACTCCTTAACTATATCATAAGCGACTGGTGATACAATTAGTTCCTTTCTCCAAATGTTCAAAATTTGGATCTCATTATCTTGCAGATGTCAGCATCCCCTTCTAAAAACAATGACATAATATTTTGCATGCTTTTTTTTGACATGGTCTAGAGGAGCTGATATAATACTTATGTAAAAGTCCTGGAACACCTGAAATATTAAGTCCTCACATTCCATATAAAACATGAATGTGCCAAAGCTAAACTCTTGCATGAGTTCTAATATTTTGTGCCACTTATGAAAGTTAGGAAGTATGATGTTTTTCAACCCCTGAAAGGATCCTATTATCAGCTGCAATACCTCTTTCATGATATCATTTTTTTAAGGCAGTAATTGAAATGTTAAATCTATGATCTTGTTGAGATAAGAAGAAATTGTGAGTCTAAACTCTTCACAAGGATGCTCCTAGACTTTGTGTTGTATTAATGCTAGCGTGGATGGCTTGAGAGCCCAACTGAGTTTCTTCCATTCTAGCTCTCCCACCCTGGAAAGACATGTGTCTAATTATTCCAATTTATGAAGGTCTATGTCTAACTTTGTTTGTTGCAATTTAGTTCCAAGTGCGAAGAGAAACTTCCTTTTTACATCTTATTTCCAAATATTATTTATAACATGGAAATTTTGGAAGAAACTCCTATTATTCTTCTCTTGCTTTTTATCTATATGTTGTTGCCATTTTTTATCCACAAAAGTAATATAGCCTAGAGAATCAACTAATGTATTATTATGTTGATTCCTATGGAGTTTCCAAAAGTAAAATTATGACATTATGGTTTTGCATAAATGGATCTCAATACTTAGTTTTCCTTCTCTCTCCTCGGTTCTATTAAATAAAATTGATTTAAACCTAATTTTAGAAATCGATCTATCTTGGACTTGAATATTTAGCCTCCATAAATAAATTGAACACCTGCAAAAAATAATAATGGAGAAAATAATAACCCAATGCAACAATCACTGGTGTAGAAGAAATTAAAGCCTCAAATAAATTCCCACAAAATATTTCTCCACACTCCTTTTCTCTCTCTCTCTTTTTATAAAAGCTCCTTCACAATAAATATTTATATCCAATATTTCTCCACACTCCTTTTCTCTCTCTCTTTTTATAAAAGATCCTTCACAATAAATCTTTATATCCAATCTCACCCCTCTCTCTCTCTCTCTTTTTATTTTATAAGCTTTATGTTATTTTTTGTCCACAGATAAAATAACTTTTTTTCTCTCTTTTTTTCTTTAAAAACACTACATGCTCTTCAAATTACACAGTCAGATAGCACCCCCCACACACCTTAGCTCTAGTGAAATCAAACCTAAAAATATGTACAATTTTCCATCCACCTCATCTAATTCAAGGCATTTTCAATTGACCCTACTGCAATATATATGACCCATCACCTAAATTTTGATGGGTTGGTCATTGATATGACCCGCAGAGTATGGTTATGTGCGATGCTTCACGATCTCTAGTGTGCTTGTATGTGGTTGGTGAGTTGGCATTCCATACCTGCCTCCCATGCTGCCATAATTACATGAATAAACTGAGGAAGACTGGAGCAAATAAATTGTATTTTGAGTCCTTTAACAGAATGCTACTGTTGTACCATCATTGATGACAACATCCAAAATTCCATTGTAAAATCCCACTAGTTAAATTTCATTGATTAATTAAAACTCCCCAATATTATTTCAATATGAAAAATATATATTTATATCAAATATTCTAACCAACAGGATAGACCAAACCATATAAATATGAGCACTTCCTTATCAATCGGAGGATTAACATACATTCAAGAATATATATCTATATATTGGTAGAGAGGAAAGGAAAACTTACAACTACATCGCAAAACCAATGGGCCATGAATAACACCAGTTGATCAGAGATCAAGAATCCACCAAATTATGTGAGGCTACTAGTTCACCTATACTCAAACAAGGGGGTCGTCCTTGGCTAACGATGTGGTGAACCTTCTAATTGGAGGCATTTGGTGGTGAAGGAACAACTGGAATAAAACATTGTTCTAACATCACAGTGAGATTTGTTCGATAAAAAGCACACTAAATAAAAAATTCCATTAATCATATAGTTTTGCCCAACCGAATTGATGTTCATGCCCACATCTCTTAGTCTACAAGTTTTCCCCCAACCGAATTGATGTTCATGCCCACATATCTTAGTCTACAAATTTGATGAAGGACTAACCCATGAGAACTAATAAAATCGGACCTCCACTCTAAAGGTTTGGTACTACTCAACATTCCATTAACTGTTCTATCAACTATGCACATTTCAAGAAATATTGCAATGTGTACTCAACGATCATCAAACAAATCCTGCATATTGTTTTCTCTAATCCTTGCACATGATGCCTTGACTTGAATCAGTTAATAACATTCCAGCAAAAGTTCATGGCTTAAGTGTTGGAGTTGTTAGTCTCCTATACCAATAGGAGTCATATTTCATGATTGACTTGATGGGCTATGTAATATGTTCATACCTTTCCTTGTTGCAAAGGTTTTCCATATTCTCGAAAAAAAATAAAAAATAAATAAATAAATAAAAATAAAAATAAAAATGTAAAGAGGGTATACCCTAAAAGAAAAATCAAAGGGTGAAAAAATAAAAATGGCCAGAAAAGTAAAAGAAAATGAACCCCAACAAAAGAAAGGCCAAGGAAAGTGTGCAAGTCTAAATGCCACTACTTTTTGCTCTGATGTAATAAATAAAATTGTGTGCAACTTGTATTTTATGCCACAATTGATGAATAGTCAAACAGTTTAAACTTGGCTAGTTCATCTTTCAATTTTATGTTTTAGAGATAGAGAATAAAATCTGACCAATCTGTTTAATCTTGGAAAATCAATAGATAGGTAGAGTGAATAAAAGGAGCTCAATAGTTTAATCTGAGCCCTTGGATGTAATAAGGTTAGAATTAGATAGATTTTTATATGTAAAAGAAAAAATGTGATAAGGGTTTGCCAGTCTAAGTGCACCCTAATAAAGAAGAAAAAATGGTAGGGTAAAGTAGGTAGGGTAGGTAGATGGTGCTACAGAATTACATGTGATGAATGATGGCTTTAGATGTGTGAAATATTTTATTTTCATCACAAGTGTAGAGGCAAATAATACACTGGAAAAATTTCAAACAAAGAAAATTCAGATTATTAACTTCCCCTCTCATTTTTTCCCTAAGAATTTCACTAATTTCCCCTAAGTACTAAGGTATTTGAAAATTAGAGGGGCTCAAGGCATTTCCTTGAATTTTGGAGGGACCGGACCCTCGGCCCAATAATTGGAAAAAACCTAAGTACTTAAAATCATTCATCATCACACTCATTCACTTCTAAAAAATCTTTTCTTAAGTAAAATCCCATTTTACTTAGGAAAATCATGCAATATTCCATAAAAACCCTTTTCATGCAAGCATAAGTTAAATATATTATTCTAATGTTGTACACTTAGTGCTTTAACTCATTTTTCATATTAATTTTTAATTTATTATGTAAATCCTTGTAAATTCCCCTTTTCCCGTATTATTTTAATAATAAAATTCCCAAGTAATAATATCCCACCCCTTTGGTTGAAAAATAACCATATTAATGTGTTAATCATGATTAATTAGTCAAATCTTTGATTAATCGTGAGCGCATTTCTCCGCCATATCATTAAGGGTTAATTAATCCTCATGATTAATTAATAACTTGTATACGCCAATCAAATCGCCCCCGATGTAATTAAATTATATTTAATTGTGTTGGTTTTTCCTTTCCTGAGAACCGTTCGATCGACTCACCTCAGATCAACAGTTATTGTCCATATCGCTAGTCATTCGTGTTTGAACGATAACGTGCGATGGTCTGGCGGTTTTCCAAACAGTGTCGCGCCACACATCGTTCATTGTATGGAATCTCTCACCCTCTGCTCGAAACCACATTTCCCCAAAAGCGGTGTGATAGAAACCACTTACCGCCTATCTCCTCTGATGAAACCTCGGTACTTGCTGATGTCATCAATCAAAAACCCGCCAAACTTTTGACTTTGTGAATAAAACAAACGATCCCATGTCATTTTCATTATCCAATGCAATAACCAGTGTCCCGGGAAACGAATTTCGAATTTAACTATCAAAGTGTACCAACTGCTACCTCGCTGAAGAAATTTTCAATCAAATAATCCAGAGTTCATCAGCCATAGCCAGCACCTGTTTAACCACTATTCATTTCTCGTAAATAGGTATTTACTCCAATTTCCCGCTGAAATCTATAAAAAATCTTGGTTTTGGTTTTAATTCCACACTAAATACTGAAAAAAAAGTTCAATTTGATCTTTTTTTTTCCTGGAATTGCAATTATATTCCCAAACCAGTGATTGTGCTTGTTTTTCACTAAAACCCCGAATTCATTTCTGAATCCACAAGAACCAGAAATGGAAGTTCCCGTGGCTCTAAATATAGCACCCCTAAATGCCCCTCATAGAGACTTAGATTATTTGCCACTAGTAGACAGAGATTTTCAAATTAAAGACCTGGTTCTCAGTGAAAGTCCCCTTCGAATTTTTTGCTACTGCAGAGACAATTACTTGAAAGGTTCTGATATTTTTGGATTATGGGAATCTAATATTTCCATGTACCTTCTCCCCTCAGTCCACATTTTCCCTGAGATAATCCATTACTGTCATGGAAACTATGATCCCAATCAACGAGCAGTTTTATCCCCAAGTCAGAATGTCCTTTTTCCCATAACTGCTCAGTCCATCAACGAGATGTTACAATTTCAACCTGGTCAAGCTCTCACTCCCCTGTCTATGGGAGAATTACTTGAGAAATCTACCAAATTATTCCATGAAGAGTTAAATCGCCTTTGCCAGACCTTCATGTTTCCAGAACATCAGCCCAAAGGCCCTCCCCCTTATGGTTATACTTTTTTCACTGATGAGGGTAGAATTATTCTAAACATGATATCATTTATAATGGGCTTCAATAGGAGTGAATATGTTGACCAATTAACCCTAGTATTGTTGTCTATTTTCACCCCTGGACAGCCCCCTACTATCAAGTATGATTTTGCTACATACATTGCAGACAAAATCCATGATCAGTTCATGAGATTAGAGAATGAGAGAGTGTTCAAGTATTCTTTTGTTATTTATCATCTCATACTCTATTACCAATCAGAAAATTTCCCTTTCCATGTCAAAAAGCTTGATGCCAAAGGAAATCCTAGGTCTGTGATCTTTTGGTCTGCCATCACTCATAATTCCCGTGATTCTCCTTATTCCTACAATGAGTTTATTAACCTTTTTGTACACCCTGCAACGACCTTGTTGACAGGATTCTCTCCTCCTAAGGTTAATAATGAAATCAAGAAGATTCTCTAGCTCTCAAAACAATACCGGATAGGTGATTGGTACCTATACTATAATCACACATAAATCAGAGTTTATGGGTGTGAGTTATGCCCATTCAAATTGTCAAAGTATGTCCCAATGAGACTCTTTGCATTAGAGTATTTCAGGCAGATGATCAACTTAGATATAGTACATTTTTGTAATGCAAAGAAAAAGGCTCAACTCAGGATTAAAAGCCAGCTAGGTCCCTTTATTTGTAACTCTAGAGATGCTGGAAAGGAAGCTAAAAGGATATTAGAAGATTATCTTAAGTTAAAAAAAAGTTTCTATTGGGTACCTTATGACCCAAATAGTTTTATTTGTGATAGAAGAATGAAAAACAAACTATCACCATACATTCATCAAAGAATCCCAAAAAATGAACAGTATGCCAATATGGATGAATGGATGGAAGGAACATTGGTAGAACAGGATAGTGAGCAGGTCAATGTTGAAAAAGTAATGAAAGATCTTGAAAAAATACTTGACCTGGACTCTTTTGGACAGGTACAGTTACCAGGTATTATTTCTTCTTCTGCTTGGACTTCTCAACAAAATCTACAAAAAATCAGTGCGTTGGCTACAGTAGCATCTAAAGGAAAGGAGAAAGAGGTTGATATCCAAGCTACAGAAAAATTTACAATGACAGAACAGCCTCAGACTTCTAAAGAACAAGGTCAAGTACAAGTTTCCCCTACTCAGACCAATGTAGCAGAAGTATCAATTTTACAGACTCCTCTGAATGTAGAAAAGGGCAAAAAGGGAGATGTTGAAGAAGCTACTCCTATCGGTGGATCTTCTGAATAGCAAGATGCTAAAAGACAAAAATTGAATCCTCTTCCAAAAGTGGGATCTGTTCATGAAATCCTTGATATTCAAGGGGAAGAACAATTGGGTAGTCAGCAAATAGGTGCAAATAGTGGGACATCCACTACTTTATAGAGAAAAGAGCTGCAAAGGCAGCAAAGTGCATAAGTGTCATCTTTCAAACCACCAGTGAAAGATGCTTGGGACATTATAAGAACATTCATAAATATCAAGGCCAGAAATGATCCTCTCAGACTTCAAATTTACAATCAGTGTTTGAAGATGGCTCCTAAGAATTAGCAAAGGTTTATGTCAGATTATGACATTCAACAAGGTAAAATGCTAATGAGTCACTTCAAACCCAAAGTGCAGCAACCTCAGAAAGCTGCATATTACATCAGGACTAATTTTGAAGTCCTAGCATAGGATATTCATCCTTTAGATCAAATTGAGCTGCATAAACATACAGGTGAGATGATTTATTCTACTCTGACGGATAAATCAATGATTACCCAAAAACTGTAGGATTCTTTGGAAAATACAAATGATCAATTAAGCCTTGAAAAAGCCTCTTCTCAGGCTAAGGATAACAGAATTAAGACTTTGGAGGAAATTTTTATTGGTTTGGGACATAATCCCAAGGATGTCAAGGGTATAGAAGCATTAATTAAGAAAAAAGATGATGATATTGTAGCTTTGAGAAAACAACTAAAGCTACCAGCCTCAAGACATCCCTAGACTGCCGAAATTATAAAGCAAAATTCTGAAGAAGAATTAATGGACTTGCTCTTAAAACTGAATGAGAAACTTAATGGAATAGAAAAAGAGCTTGAAAAGGCATTGAAAGACAAGCAACCTAGTGTTCCAGCATCTACACCAGAGGTAATTACAGGTACTACAACAATAGGTAAGCCAACAAAATTATCACAGGTACATATTTCCAATTTAAGTCCAGAAGAATTAACAAAGTCAATGGAGGAATTGAAACTCCAAGTAACTGAGCTATAGATAACAAAGGTGCAACTTACCTCTTTGGAACAAAAATATGATCTCTCGAAGATGAGTGTTGTAGATAAAACAAGAGAGGTCAATAGATTAGAAAAGTTGGTTAGAAGATTGGAAAAGGATCTCACATTGGAGAAACCTTTAAAGGAAATAAATGAAATTGTTTGGGACAACATCATCCAGTCAATAAATGATGTCTGGCCCTCAATTCAAATAATGTATGAATAGAATGATTTGGTCAAATTGGCTTTGGAGGAAATCCTAAAAGCAAGAGAAGAATTGGGAAACAGGCCTGAAGAAGCTGATAGACTTATCCTCTTTTTAAATACTCAGAATAAGCATCAACTTGAATAATTTGGTATTCAAGATAGGACAGGCACAATTTTGGAAATAAAGAGAGTTTTTACCAAAAGAAATCTAATGCAGAATTTGGAATGAAGATGCTCTGACATGCAAGAAGAAATCACTGCCTTCAGAAAAAGATTTGACATTTTGTTGAATAAAGGATTGCCAAGTCCTTTAGTTTCAGAGGATAAATTGATGGACCTTGAAAGTTATGTTGAGAAATTGGACAAGTATGCTCACACTCAGGCTAGTGCCTCAACTAGTTCGTCATCAGCAGCGTTGCCTACAGGAAAAAATCTTCATGACAAATTGGAAAATCTATTTTATCTCGAGCATGAGGTAAAGAATTTGTTCCCATTTCAACCAACTTTCTTTAGGTATACAAAGATTGATGAAACTCTCAGAAAACTTCAAAGGACTAGAATACTGGAAGAAAAATGGTGGGAAGACTTGCTATAACTTTTGTAAGAAATATCCTTACATTTTGATTATGTATTGCAGTAAGTCATGGTTATAAGGATAAAATGGTGAATAAAGGTCAAAGTGTATCAGAGTACTTAAAGAGTATCAGTGAAACGAAACAACCAGCATAGAATTACTGAAGAGGACAGCGGCAAGCCAAAACATAAGGCCTGCCTCCAACACATTCTCAAAAGAAGGAAACAACACAACATCAATTATCATTTTTCCTTATCTACGAGACCATTTGTCTCTATTTTTTTGTAAAATACTTATTAGTCATCCTAGATTATATCTCAATTTGTTATGAGATATTTTGTATAATTTTTTGTAAATACTCAATTAATTGGAGTATTAAGAGTGGATTCATATACTTTGCTGTAACATTGACTTTTTCGGAATAAAGTGTTGTTGGAGAAATTTTTTGTGGCTAGCTGGATGATGAATTGATGCGAAAGACTTTTTACAGGATTCATGTGTCAAACTACGGATCAATAAGTCATATTTCTCTTGTTTTTAAAGTCTTTATATCTGTATATTATATCACTGTGTTTCATTTCTAAATGATTAATGAAAAGGAATAAATCAGAAAGTGCTTAAGTGTAATCTGATTTTTATCATTGTTGTTCTAAATGTTTTCTTCTAAACTGGTTTAAACAGCGAATTCTTAATTTCTCCTGTTTTTCTAGTTTATGCATTTTGGTTATTTAGTAAAGAATACTTAATTGCTCTTTATTAATAATCACTCAATTTTCCCTCTTATAAATGTGTTGAAAGATTCTTAATTTCCTTTCATCCATTTTAGATCCATTTCATTCATTTTAGATTCATAATTTTTCCCTGTTTGATTATCTTGCCCTATGAAACCATATTTTTTTTAGAAACTTAATCCAGTAAAGCCATCTTTTTGACTCCATAGCCCAATGGCCTGAACTACTCAATATTGCCCTTAATTATCGAATTCCACCACCCAAATTTCAAACAAAACCGTTGGACTTTATAACTAGCCTAATATCTTCAAAAACAAAGCTAAATTTTATAGAGAGAGCCCTCTCTGGGTACAGATTGGCTAGATTCTGTACCTAAAATTTGGTTTGTGGTTACCTCGAACCCCTTTCCTCTTCCCAACAACTTCAAGGAAAATCTGAGTGATAACAGGAGTAATCAGCACACCTCTATGGAATCCATAATTTCCACCCTGGGGATCCTAGTTACCGGTTTGGAAGTTTATCAACACTTGTGAGTTTTGGTGTAACGACAAACCTCTACATGGTATCAAAGCCTAGACCCAGGTTCGATTCCTCCAAGCTGTGTTTGAGAGGTGTATTGATTCCCCGAGCTACATTTGAGGGGGGTTGTTGGAGCAATCACCGCACCTCTATGGAATCCATAATTTCCACCCTAGGGATCCTAGTTACCAGTTTGGAAGTTTACCAACACTTGCAAGTTTTGGCATAATGGAAAACCTCTACATTAAGCTCTGGTTATTCCAATGCCAAAACACACACTTAACTATGAACAATGCACTTAGTCGACCATCCTCAGATCGCACTTCATGTGCACTTATTTTTGGCGTTTGTACAATAATCTTCGCCCTAAACAATCAACCATTGCAGAAAATGGACTATCCTATAATGTGCCCAATCCATAAGTGGCTAAGCGGCAGAATTGATGCCTGAGTCTAGAATAGTCGTAAGGCCCTTACCTCCTATGTCCCACACTCCACAAATCTCGTCTTTGTCTCATAGCTTGGCAGTCAGATCCTCTATTTGACCATACACTCCTCCTTCATTTGAACCTGGTGGTCTGACTTCCTGGTCCCTCGGCTACACCCCCAAGACTCTCATGCCACAAAAAAACAATTATCTCAACCTCATGGTCTAGGGTTTGATCACCCTCATCAATGAAGAGTCTGTGATCCCCCACCCTTTAGCGTCATCAACAACAACGTGAAATCAGGGTATGAACTTGCAAACTTGCAACTAGATCTTTGGTGTGCGATTTGCCTTCCAGTGCTTCATGGTTGCGTAAATTGCTTGAATACCGCTTCTTTATCTGTAACCCAATTTTGTTTATGAAATCACCCTCGAGAGAAACACTCATCCATGGTGTAGCGACTTCAAATGATGCACTCCTCAGGGATGGTTCACATCCTCTATGTCCTGTCATTATTGAGTCAAATAGAATCACTCTATAATATGATGATATTTTGTACTATAGATATTTTGAAAGGGCCATGATTTGATAGATAGATTTGTCCCATAAACTAGAAAAAATGTTAATTTTTTTAATATATATGGAAATATTTCTACAAATATCAACTAAGGTGGATATGAATAAGCCACCGAAATTGATAGATTACTAGCTAGGGTAATTATGGCGGATCACCAAAAACTAGTCTCTAAATTTTTTTTGCAATAAACCCTCAAGATTATAGGAAAACCATCTCTATAGTACTATAAGATACCAAAAATCTAAATAATTAGTATATTTCGAACATTTTAGTGTTCTAATTCAAAATAAAAGAAGAGAAACATAGAACACACAGGATCTGAAAAGAAAGGTGTAACCATTATTTATATTATTTTCTGAAATTAATACATGCTAGAATGAGCAATCACGAAATCCCCTTGCTAGATTGCATGCATGGTAGCTCAACAAGACTAAAATAAACACTGAAGCACAGTCATGGACCATGGAGAGATCCACCATACAATTACACCGATAGGATTTTCGTCTGTGGGATCAAACTAGAGCTTCTTTGCCAATCTTCAATTTATCTTAGGAAAAACTTTATATTCTTTGTCTTCTGTTATTCTAGACTAATCGACTAGGTCTATGTAATTCACCTTTGTCCGCAATTGTAAATTCCGCATAAACAATTGGTGACTCCACTAGGGGAGAAATTCTTCCTTTAGTGGTTTCCTTGACCTTAGCACCTATTCAACCCTTAAATTGACAATAATTGACTCACTCAGATATTCATCGACCTTAGGAAACCATATCTTTGATTTTGGTTTGGTTTCTTGTGTCCTGTTTTCATTGAAACTTCCCCAGTGCATCTATTTATTATGAGACGGAGTACTCCATCACACTTGATCCTTATCTGTACCTACGCTGCAGTTCACCTTCTCATGTCTTGTACCTACACCGATCTAGTGTATCTGCACTGCAACACACCTTCTCCTTTTCTGTGTTTGTAGTACAAAGCACTGTCTCTTGTTCTACACATGTGAGGATCTAGTAGGATGAAAAAATATTTGCATTCCTTTCTGTTATTGCCTAAATCTACCTCAGGCTAAAGGAACGCAGAGTTTAGGGTAACATCAAACCACACTCAGTCTGGTAGCTAGCCCTACTAGAACTAGAGAGGGCTCTCTCCGGGTCAATCTCAGAGAAAAGTACTCAATAGGGCTTGAGATGACTGAAATAAAAGCTAATTATATGCTAGGTATATAAGTGAAGGACTTTGAATTTGATTTTGGGGGGTTTTGTTGGATCAAAGGGAAAGGCATTTTTGGGTGCGGGGATTAGGCCTAGTTTTTGCAGAGTTCTGATTGGGGCAAGGAAGGCAATAGTTTTGATGCTTTAGATTGAATTAATGGATGGATCAGACCGGTGAGGAGCTGAAGAGGGAAAGAGGGTTTCAATATTCCTCCTCAAACAAATGAAAACATGTAAAATTAAACAAAACTGAAGGCACAGCAAAGCAAGCTATTGAATTCCACCTTTAACACTGATTTGTTTAATCTAAGAAGAAAGGAGAAGGAAAATGGTACACATAAACATTAGTGAACTTACAATTACATAGAGAAAAACACCATCAAAACATAGAGCCACAAGGATCCCAAAGAGTGCTACAAACCCTGGTCTATTCCTTTGCCAAAATTGCAGAAATGAAATGTACAATGAAGTGCTAAGCAATCCCAAGTGTCCAACCCTGAAAATGACTGAGAAAATACATAATATAGACAAGCCTAACTCCTCCCCATGACTCTAGGGGTCGAGCTCATCATTCTAGGAGTTGTTTCAACCACATCTAAACTAGGAACTAAAAAATAGGAAATGAAACAACTTGCCTCTATATGCTAGGAAACTGATTCCAAGCAGACTGCGAAAGTGCAGGATAGATTAGTGTAAGAAGGAAATCTATAAAGGAGAAAATTTAAGGGCCCACCTAATGAGACTACTAAGTGTCTCTACTAAAGAAAAACACACACTTAGTAGTTAAAAAATAATTAGCTAAAGTGATTTCCTTTTATCTTTAATTCCCTCTTGCAAATGCATTCTTTCTTGTTCCAGTCTTAGATTATTTTTTATGGTTCAAGTTGCCTTCTTTTCTCTTTTTAATTTGATTTTTCAATATTTCCTTTAAAGAAAGTAGGGATTTATATTAGGGAGATTCATACCATCTCTGGCATTTCCTATGCTTCTTCTCTAATTTTACAGATCGCCCGGGTTGACAAATTAAGTGTTGAGGAGTTTTCATAAGTGTAATTCCTGCACCCAACATTTTGGTGCTGTTGCCAGGGAGGCGATTTGATTTGGTAAGAAATTTTTTGATTATACAATAGAGGTAATTTTTCCTTTATTCTTTGCAAGTATTGTTTGGAAAAAGATTCTTTGAAGGAATTTTACTGGTGTTAATTGATTTTTGACAGCATTTTTACTAGAAGTTATTGCTATTTTTTTTTTCTTGAAATGAATGCCTAGAAAAGGTAAGGGTTCAAAGCCCACTAAGGGCCAAAATAATTTTGAAAAAAATTCTCATATTGGGCCTCCTTCTGTAAGCAGGAAGCCCAATCCAATTCAAACCCATCACGCAGGAACAATACACCTGGATTCTGGTGTTAGCAACTCAGGTGTGGATCAACTTGTTGAGAGCGGTACAAGTAAAAGGGAAACAATGGTGGACCATGAAGATCAATTGGAAGGGACTGCTAAAAACTAGGTAAGTAGAGAACAATCCACTTTTGTGTTTCCAATTGTGAATCCTGATACTGTGGTGCAAACGAACAATATTCCACCATCAGCTCTCCCTCATTTCCATGTTAAATTTCATGAAGATCCTGACTCTTTTCGATTCGAGTTTGATATTCTGTGTATAAGCTATGATTATTCAACTAATGCTCAGAATTTAAGATTATTTCATGTTACTCTCAAGGACTCAGCTCTACACTGGTTTATGGGGTTAGAGGAAACACTATAAACTCTTGGGATCAGATGAAGAGAGTATTTTTGTCTAAATATCAAGAATATTGCAAAACTCGGGACATGCAGGATGAGATTTTTACAATCATACAAGATGATGATGAAACTATTGAAGATTACCTGGAAAAATTTCTATATATTTTACAAAGGTTGAAACTTAAGTTTGATCCCAATAATATTAGAACCTTGTTCTTAAGAGGACTTACTGATAATGCTAGAAATAATTTAACTCTATTAGGACACGGTGATATTTCTCAGCGAACTTTTGAACAAATCTATGAATTATGCAGGAAATTTTCAAGAAATTAGTATAGATCTGGTAGAGGAATTCGAAACAGAAATAGAAAAATTGAATCTACTAATGCTATGATTATTGGACTAGAAAATAAAATGGAAAACATGAAAATTGATATAATGAAGATTGTTACCAAATAGTTAGACTCTTTAAAATTTCAGCAAAAACTCATGAAGGAACAAGTGTCATTATGTATTTTATATCCTAAATGTAGAGACAAGCATCCTCCTAAAGAGTGTCCTCTTAATTTTAAAGAAACTAATAAGTGTGATATTTGTTCAGAAGACCACGTCACAGAAAATTGTTCCTCTATACCTGGACTTAAAGCTGTATTTACAGGGGGATAGCCTGAAGCTGAATACTTGTATGCTATGGGAGCAAGAAGGAATTGGCCTCAGGTAGGTGCAGGTATGGCTCCTGAATTTTCTCCACACTATTTTGGTTATAATTCACATGCATATTCTTATCCTATCACTAATCAGCAGTGGCAGTATGGGAATCAATATCAGCATGGGAAACCTTCTCAACCATGACAACAAGGTTGGAAAGGGCCAACTTATTCTCCATACTCCCACCAGCCACCTATGCAATCATATCCATCTACGCATACACCTTATTCAATGCCTCAACTTCTGATTTAGTCTACTCCACCGTTGCCTTTACCTCCACCCTTTCGACCTCCTAAGTTTCTTGTTCAACCTATGCCCAATCATAACAATAATAAAGGAGTGAAAATGATCTATGTAACAAACCCACCTTTACCATTTGAATACTAGTCTATTCCAGTTGGGGTTCATGATATTCAATTAAGATCAGGAAGGACTGTAACATCAGAAAATTAGAAGCAACCTATAGTGAATGTTGAAGAGAAAGGAGAAGAGGAAACTCTTAACCATTCTCCAAAAGTTGTCACTAAGTAGCCTTTACCCTCTGAATCCTTGCCATATTCTTCCAACCAGCCTCCCTTCACAGAGAGGCTAGTAATGGAAAGAAGTGAGCCTATTTCTGAGACTAGTTTGGCATCTGAGCTTCAGAATATTTTCATTAAGATACCTTTGCCTCAAGCCATTAAAGAGATCCCCATTTGTACTAAGATTATTAAGGAACTCCATCTCAAGAAACCTGGAAGGAAGAGATTGGAACCCCAAACCATTCAATTTTTTGGTAGGGCTGTAGAGTTGATGATGGGATGTGTGTCTATGGAAAAATATACTGATCCTGGAAACCCTATTGTCTCAGTTTAGATTGGTAATGTCCTTGTCTCTAATGTTATTATAGACCTGGGGGCAGCCATTAATGTCATGACTAAGCAAACCATGGATCAACTTCGGTTATCTCATCTTCGCCCTACTCCCACTGTGCTTGAATTAGCAGATAGATCTAAAATTAAGCCAGAAGGAGTATTGGACGATGTGATCATCTCATTAGATTCTTGGGAATATCCTGCTAATTTCATTGTGCTTCAGCCAAAGAACCCAGTAGGAGGAAATCCCTTGATGTTGGGTCGGCCATGGCTTGCTATGGCCGATGCATATATTGGATGTAGTTCCGGTGATATGTATATTTCACATGGAGATTCTAGGAAGAAAGTTACCTTATACGCCCCTGCCAAATCCATTCAGGACCTTCGAGATAATTTATGGTTGGAACAAAGAAGTGATGAGGAGACTCAACCCATTTCCCTTATTCATCATTATACTGGGTCTTCACAAGAAGCTGAGATTCAATATTTCCTGAATAATCTAGACACTATGCCTAATTTTGAGCCATTGAGCCAGATTTTCAGCCTAGATTTCAAGATAATCATGATTCTCATTCTTTTGTACCACTGCATTTGACCACTTCCTTGAGTAATCCTAAGATTGATACAACTCTTGTTGAGATTAGCCCTGGTAAATCCTTGCATATTAGTTCAGATTTGGACTCATCTCATCAAGAGCAGCTTGTGAATTTGTTGCAAAACCATCTTAATGCCTTTTCTTGGGGCTATGAAGATATGAAGGGTATCCCTCCTGAAACTTGTACACATCATATCTATATTTAGGAAGGAAACCGACCTGTCCGAAAACCCCAAAGGCGAATGAATCAAGCTCTAAGAGATATTCTGAAGGAAGAAGTACAGAAACTATTGGATGTCAGTTTTATCTGTCCTATTTCCAACGGTCAGTGGGTCTCTCCATTAGTGCTAGTACCTAAGAAAGATGGAAGGTGGCGTATTTGTATTGATTATCGAGAATTAAACAAAGCCACTCTCAAATATTACTTCCCTCTCCCTTTCATTGACTAGGTGCTTGATACCCTTGCAGGAAAGAAATATTTTCCTTTTTGGATGGCTTTAGTGGCTATAAACAGATACAGATTGCACCCGAAGATCAGGAAAAAACTACTTTTACATGTACATGGGGTACATTTGCTTATAAAGTGCTTCCCTTTGGTTTATGTAATGCCTCGGCTACCTTTCAAAGGGTAGTCCTGGCCATTTTTGCTGATCTAGAATTTGTAGAAATTTATATGGATGACTTTTCTGTGTTTGGTGATTCTTTTCAAGAAGCTCTCAAAAATCTGCAAAAATTACTTCTTCATTGTCAGGAAGCCCATCTCACCTTGAGGGACAAGAAATGTAGATTAATGTGCAAAGCAAGAGTGGTACTTGGCCATTTGATTTCTGATAAAGGTATCCAGGTTGATCCAACAAAGATTGAAATCATTCTACATCTTCCTGCACCCAAAGCTCAAAGGGAAGTAAGAGGTTTTTTAGGACATTCTGGTTACTATAGAAGATTCATTGAAAAATTTTCCAAGATATTTGGCCCTCTTTTCCAACTTCTAGCTAAGGATAGTGAATTTTCTTGGTCCACAACTTGCCAACAGTCTTTTGAAATATTGAAGGAAAAGTTGGTGCAGGCACCCATTTTGAGAGGTCCTAACTGGTCCATGCCTTTTCACATTTCCTCTGATGCTTCAGATTTGGCTATTGGTGCAGCTTTAGGACAAGAGGAAAATAAGCAATCCTATGCTATTTATTATATTAGTAAGAATTTGTCTTCTGCTGAATTGAATTATATAGTTACAGAGAAAGAGTTTTTAGCTGTAATTTTTGCAATTAATAAGTTCAGGCACTATATTACAGGATATGAAGTATTTGTACATACTGATCATTCAGAAATTAAATATTTGATGAACAAACCATTGACTAGTGGTAGAGTGACTACGTGGTTGCTATTATTGTAGGAATTTAATGTTACTATTGTTGATAGACCAGGAAAATATAATGTTGTAGTAGATTTTCTTTCTAGATTAGATAATTCTGGTGAAGCAACTCTTGTTAATGATGATTGTATGGATGAACATCTTTTTGCTATGTTAACAGATTCTTCGTGGTTTTCTAACATTGCTAATTACTTGGTTATTGGGAAAACACCACCCCACTTGTCCACTCGTGAAAAGCAGAATATTATTCAGAAAAGTGTTGCATACTCCTGGATTCAAGGAGATCTCTTTTACACTGGAGCAGATCTGATTATCCGTAGATGTGTAAGAGAGGAGGAAGTGTTTGACATATTGAAATCTGCTCATGATGAACCTTGTGGAGGCCACTTCGTTGATAAGAGGACTGCATATAAGGTATTGTGTGCTGGTTACTTTTGGCCTTCCTTGTTTAAGGATGCCAAACAGTTTGTCAGGTGATGTGACAGTTGTAAACGAATGGGCCAGCCTAATCAAACCAATGAAATGCCTTTATGCCCCCAAGTTATGATTGAGCCATTTGAAAAATGGGCTATTGATTTTATAGGGCCAATAAATCCAACGTCATTAGGTAAAAAGCATATTTTGGTTTGTAGAAATTTTGTTACAAAATGGGTAGAAGCTAAAGTTGTTTCCTTTGCTACAGAAAAAGTTGTTGTTGATTTTCTTTTTACTGAAATCTTTACTAGATTTGGTGTGCCTAGAGAAAATTTTTCTGACAATGGTCCGCAATATATGTCTAATCTGGTATAGGGTGTGATGGAGCAATACAAGATCTGACATAGGAAATCCACACCGTATCACCCGCAAGAAAAAGGCCGGGTGGAATCCAAAAAAAAAGTGATCGAGTCCATTCTTACAAAGACAATAGATATGCATCAGAAAGACTGGATTGAAATATTACCAGAAGCTTTGTGGGCATACAGAACCACTTGGAGAAATAGCACGAGACATACATCATATGAGCTGGTATATTGAAAACAGGTTCTGTTACCAATTGAATTCCAGATCAAAACTTTTAGAACTGCAGTTCAGTTAGGACTAGATCTCTTTGAGGCACAACATCACTGTCTTCTCCAATTAAATGAGTTAGATGAATTTCATAGGGATGTTGTTCAGAAGAACATACTAATTTAGCAGCAATGCAAAAGGTATCATGACAAGTCTATTCAGAAAAAGAAATTCCAACTAGGTGATTGAGTGCTCCTTTATGATTCTAGATTTAAAATTTTTAAAGGAAAATTCCAGACACATTGGATGGGACCTTATGAATTGATCCGAGTATTCGAGAATGGAGCAGTAGAATTTAAAACTATTGATGGCCAAAATTCAGTATTCCTAGTAAATGGACACGGATTAAAGAAGTATTTTTAGCCACTTGCCAGGAAAGATTTTACACAGCAAATCCAACAGTAATTTGGGACGGTAGTGATGAATGGTAATACCAAATTTTTGAAAATATGAATTCTTCTTCTTCTTAAAAAAAAGAAATAAATTAATAAATAAATAAATTTCTAAATAAAAAGTAAACAAAAAATATTTTCCTGTAATTATGAAAATCAGTTTGCTGACATGATTGCAGAAGGATCAACGTAAAAACCAACTTGTTGGCAAGAAGATCAAAAATTTCTACTAAAAAGAGAATTTTGCGTGATCTTTAGATATGCTAGCGATCACCAAGTAAAAGCAGGTTCAATAGAACCAATATTTATACAATTGGGGTAATTAGCATGGATATTTTTATTCAAGTAACGCTCAATTTTCGCTGTAGTTATTTTTTCTTGCACCAGTGCAGGCAGACCTTCTAGAAATTTTTTTTCCTTTCTTAATATCCCATTTCATAATATTCCCTCAGTTTTCTTCTTTAATCCAAAATGATTAACCTTCCCATATTCTTCTGAATTTACCTTTTCCGTTTTGTAAAAACCTCACTTTACCCTTGAATATTTTTCCCTATCCCACTTCTATTTATCCCCTTTGTGGTACTATTCCTGGAATCCCTGTAACAGAATTCCTTCCCATTCTGAAATTTCCCTTTTCCCACTTCGTTATTCCCTCATAAATTGTAGGATCTCGCGCACAAAGAGAAAAACGATATGCTCTGAAGCATCAAGAAAGGGCGAAGAAAATTTCTAGTATAAATTGAGGAAGTCATGTTGGAAGTCGAGCCTATATTTTACTTAAATTCCATGTTCTTTTTTCAGATATTATGCTTGCACTAGTGCAAGCATGTCGTCCTATATAATAAGTGCAAGCAAAATGGTACCAGCAGAATAGCATAGTTTAAGCGGTGCAAGCAGACCGGTGCAAGCATGCACCTTGTCAGAAATGTTAGCTCCATGTAATTTCAGTAGATTGGCAAGACTAAAGCTGTAGGGAGGACATTGGAACCACTTTGGGATTCTAGGATCTAGCCCTCCTGAATCCAGAGAGGGGTCTCTCTTATAAGTGCAAAGATGGATTTATCTTTAAGGCTTCTGGTTATGATATTAGGCTAGTTATGAAGAACAAGGGTTTTTGTTTGATTTTGGATGGTTGAGCATGATTTTTAGTTGAGTGGAAAGTCCCAAAATGAAAGAGTTTCAAAGGGGTGAAGATGTAAACAATCAGAAAAATATTTGGCTGATAGGATAGATATGAAATTTGTTTTTAGTCCATTGGGCTATGGATTCATAAAAGGGTTTAATTGTGAAACACTTTCAAGAGTGATCCAAGGGGCAAGTCATCTATATCAAAAGATATTTTTAGATAAAATGATGAAATGGAACAATAAAGGAGTTGAAGGGGTGGAAAAAGACAATAATTTCAACAAGGATTTATCAATCTTTCCAAACAAGAAAAGTCTTTTAAGAAACTATTTAAAACCAACCAAAGGACAGGGCTAACCATAAAATTATTTGGACAAGATTGTATTAAATCTAACCTATCAGACAAGCAATCCAGTAATCCACATAATTACTTTCAGAAGGGATGAAAACAGATAAGAAAACAAAGTGCAGCCTAAGATCAAGCAAGGTACTTTTAAATCTAAACCTGCTTTCAGCATACCCTTATGGAGACTTTCATAACAACCTTTAAAGAAATAAATAGAAGGAAGGGAAAACCATAAAATTTTCTAGTCTAACTCTACTTAGCATATAATGAAAATATCATTCAAGAACTTCCTTTCAAGCTTTGCATATCAAGACAGGGACAAACCAACATTCCTTGATAATGTTTACACTTAACTTAAGTCATTCTTAAACACACAATTTGAGGAAAACATAAAGATAAAGCTTATCAGTCAGAGAAGGGTACTGTAAATAGTAAATCCTAACTCTATGCTTGTTGTTATTTATCAGAGAAAAATGAACAAAATGGCATACATGAAAGGAAAACAATAACATAGTAAGAAGTACTTCACTAATGATATAGACCAGGATCCCAGGAATGAACTTGTATATTGATGTCAATCCAGTTACATCCTTCAAGTCCAATGTTTCAGTATAGAAATCATCTTCTCTTCTCAGCCTAACTTATTTGATCACAAACAGAGCTTCAAGAGCCTCTCAAGACTATTTACATGTAGAAAGTTTTGAGAACAAGTATTACATCAAAGTTGAGCAACCAACCCTTTTCAAAGTGCTCCTCAAGAATATTTTATAGGAAAATGAGGAGGTGGGATGAGAGAAAAGATCTATAAGCTCAATTAATACAGTTTAATGCTTCTCAGCCTTTAAGGGGCTCAATGAAGAAGATTTTATATATTTCCTCTATATTAATGGGTTTTTATTCAAGTGTTCAATCTTCTTAGCAGAGTTTTTTTACCTTTAGAATTATTTCTTATCTTTGTAATAACTCTACTAATAGTTTTCCATAAGTTCCTTTGGTTGAAATAATTGTTCAGCCACCTTTAGGCAAAATATCATCGACTGAGGTAATAAATCTGCCTTCTTTTATTGCTTTGAGGCCACAGGTGTCTTTCTGTCAGCTGGAGAGGATTCAATTGGCCTTTGATGTGTTAGTCGAGGCTTCTCGGACTGATAGATCTGATTGTTCTTCCTTAAAAAAATGCTAATTTGCTTTATTCCCGTGTTATAGGCTTAATTAGGCCCAATCTTTGTCTTTTGATCTTCATACTGTCTTCAATTGAATGGATTAGGCTTTAGATAGTCGATTTTAGGCCATAATCCCTCAAAAAACTGTGTTAACATGATTTCTGCTTTGATTGAATGCTAAGATATTGATACTCTTTGTCTGTGGTGTTTGATGTGTTTTTGTTGCTTTTGTAGGCATGCAGAGGTTGTATAATGGCATCAGTGCTCATGAGGCACGAATAAAACATAATTTGGAACCCTTCGGAACGATCTCATTTATGAATAAAGTCCTGGAGGATCATCATCCCCGGTCCTTGATTTCCTTTTAAAACAATGCAAAATATTTTTAAAAACCTGCAAAATACACAAAAGTTATAAAAATCCTACATGGATGGGTAAAAACTGCTTTGGAGGCTTAGGTCAGAGTGTAGTCGTTGGATGAAGGCATCCAACGACGAGGATTTGCTCATTGGGGTAAATGGAGAGGCAGTTGGGTAAAATGAGGATTAGATTAAGTCGGGGCCATTGATGCATGTTGATCGACGGCTGAGATCAATCAGGAGTTTTTACAATGCAGAGGAGTGACTTTATAATGAAATAGGAGAAAATATGATGAAAACGAGAAAACCTTAATCGACAGCGAAAAAAGGTTTAAAACGAAGTTTCGGGTCGCAGAATGATCTGGGCCATTGGATTAAGTTATTTAACAAAGATTGACGATGGATGTTCCATGAGAGTTCATCGCATCGAGGGAACAATGATGGGAGGGATAATGGATTTGAGTGATGCTATGGGGGAAGGCCGATGCGATGGTGCGATTGGGCAATCACAAATCAGAAGAACAATGGGTGCAACCCATTGCGAAGAAATTTGCGGTGCGTCGATGAAGTGCTGGCCATTGAATGAAAACTGAGATCAATGGTGATTATTATGCAAGTGGGACATCGCATCAGAGGTTTCAAAGGAGGTGCAATCGGAAGAACCCCTACAGAATTTCTGATGCGATGGGCGTGGAATTGCAAAGCGTGTTAGCCGTTGATTTGTTTAAAGGATCAATAATGGAGATTGCAGCAGGGGTCTATAAAACAAAAAATCAAACGCATCAGAGATTTTCTTTTAACAAAGGAAAAGTGCTCACCATGAACCTCCGCTTGCGATTAGCGCTCGAGGCTTAGCGCCTGGTCCTAGGCGCGGGTTATACGGTGGGGAAGTGGTTAGGGGGTTGTAGCCGAAAAGGGCTCATCGCATTGGAAAGAATTGAAAGGAACCAACAAAGGTTGGCATGTTTATTTGTGATGCGAGATTCCAATGGTCGTTGATCAGTTTTAGATCAACGACTAGTATTCGCGATACAACGAACCATCAGACTTTATGAAAAAGTCGGGTTTTTACAAAATAAAAAGGAGAAAAAGGTTTTTGCTGGTTTTTAGAAGAGGAGTTTAGGATCTTTAAGCACTTGGTTGCAGGGCTTAAGGTCATATGAAGCGGAGGGTTTATGAAAGTTAAGCCCTCGGGGGCTAAAACTTTTTATAATGGAAAATACTGTCCTTCGGCTTAAAAACAAAGTTTTTAAGGGAAAATGAGGGTTCCGGTAGAGGCAAGAAGGATTTTTTAAATAAATGGAAGGAGACCAAATGATTTTAAAAAGGGTCTTGAAGTGATTTTGAAGTTTAAAATGAGGAAAATGGAGGAATTTTTAGAAGGAAAAGGGGATGAAAATGGAGGTTAAGCATGAGTGAAAAGAGGGGAAAAATGAAAGGAAAAAATGGGTTTTCAGCAATCTTTTCCTTTGGTAAACAACAGATTTTTTTAGTTTTATGAGGGAAACAGTAGTGAAGGTTTTCCAAAGGACAAAGAGACATCATTAAGACTTAAATAACTCAAAATTTGGAAATGAATTGTTTCTTGAAGGCTTAAAAATGTTTGAGCCACCATTTGATATGAAAATTTTTATAGGTAGCTAACAGTGGCTCCACATGGGGATGACACCTTCTTGAAGGTGTCAAGAACTTCAGACTTGTATTCTCTGGGAGCTGATCAATGCCTCATCCATTGGGCTGCAACTTTCTTCACCTTGCTGATCTTCTTTCGCTTTGATAAGGTTAGCAGCCATGAAAAAATAATGGAATTCTATCAAAACAAGCTTTCTACCTACCCAATCTTATTGATCTAACATTTTTTCTTCTTTGAGAGTGAATTTGGACTGGCAAACTCTTTTACAAACATTTTATTCTTTTGAAAGAAAAAAACTAATCTAAGTCTACTTCTTATTTCTCCATGAACTCAGATTAAGCAGTTGAGTTCGTAAGCTTCTCTAATTAACTACTATCTGTTAGGATTAGACTGTTTAACAGATTTTTATTCTCTAATTTCTAAAACAAGAAACTTAAAAGTAGACAAGTCAGGATTGAAAAGTCTAACTTGTTGCTGATCTATGGCATAAAAAAAAGTTGCACATAGATTATTATTTGCAGAAAATTAAATCAAAATGGTGAAGGCATAAGATCTGAAAGTTTTAAGAACATCCTTCTCTATTCTTCAGCTCTGTTTTTAGGCTTGTTTGAGCTGTCTTTTCTTTGTTATCTAGTTCAAGTTTTGAGTTTATTAGAACCATTTTACTTCTATCCTTGGGTCAAGATTTGATCTAGTTAGAGCCATTCTTTCTTTTGGAATCTATAGGTTCAGATTTTGAGCTTGTTTGAACCTTTATTTTTCTATCCTAATATATCTAACTAATAAGCCAAGATTAAGGTGTTTGGAAAATCTAATTCACTAACCTATCAGCAGTAAATTTAAAACTAATTAGTCATGATTAGGTTGTATGACTAACTAGAAGTGTGTTTCTTAGGAGTGGCATTTGGGCTTGCACACTTTCAGATTTTGTTTCTCTTTTTTGGTATGGGGCGGTACCTTTCTTGTTTTTACAATATGCCCTCTTTTCTCTTTTATTGTTTTTATATTTTTTATTATTTTCTAAATTTGAATTCAATGATGAGAAATATTTATAATGAGAAAAAGATAAAAAGGCTTCCACACATGATATGGTTAAGATAAATAATGTTTGAGCATCCTTCCATTGACAGGACCCCCAAACAGTTTAGCTCCATTCAATTCCTGCAAGAAATAGGCATTGTTACTAGCAGTAGAGTGAATGAGGTAAGGACCAAGCCATAAGTTATCAAATTTCCCATGTTTTTCCTTATCTTCTCTCCTTGAATCCCACTTTAACACTTTGTCACCAATGTTGAAATTGTTGGCTTTTGTCCTTCTGTCAAAAAGCTTCTTTATGCTCTCTTGCTTTTGCAATGCTCTGTTGTAGACCTCCTCTCTAGTTTGATGAATATGTATAGTCTGATTAATCCTTTTGATCATGTCATTGTCTTCAGACTGCACTTCTTGGATCAACTTCATAACTGGTACACCTAGGCTGGTTGGAAAAATTGCATCTACTCCATACACAAGCTAGTAGGGTGACATTCCAATAGATTTCTTAAGTGTTAATCTGTCAGCCCATAGTGCATGTACTAGCTTTGTGTGCCAAGACTTCTTTTTTTCCTCCAACAACCTTTTGATTATGTTCACCAAACTCTTGTTTGAGGATTCTTCTATCCCATTACCTTGAAGGTAATAAGCAGTAGAGTGTCCCAATGTAATCTGATATTTCTGACAAAATTCAACCATCTTCTTGGATCCAAATGTAGCAGAATTATCAGTGATGATCTTCCTAGGATAGCCAAATCTAGAGAGGATATAAGTCTCAATAAATTTTATGATGACAGAGTCATTGGCTTGTCTAGAAGGGATGGCTTCTATCCATTTGGTAAAGTAGTCTGTTGCAGTGAGGATCCATCTACGTTGAGCAGATGAGGGTGGATGGATTTCTCCTATGAAGCCTAGGCCCCACTGTTGAAAAGGTGCCTCAACAGTGATTGGATGTAAGGGTAAAGGAAGAAATTTTCTTTTGCCTTCAAAGAGTTGGCATTTATGATAGGAAATTATCATCTTATGGACATCTTGAAAGAGGGTGGGCCAAAAGTAACCATCTCTAAGGATTTTGTTGGTAGTTTTCTTCCAATAGAGGTGACCTCCACATTCTCCTTCGTGGAACTCATGCTTGATTTTCTCAGCATCATTCTCAGGCAAACATTTAAGCAATAGCCCACTAGAATTTTTCCAATATAGACATTTATCTACAATGCAGTAGTTTACAACTTTTAACTTTAAAAACCTTGCCTTTTTTTTTTACAAACCAGGAGGTGTATTCAGATTTAGCAAAACATATAAAATATCAGTATACCAAGAGGAATTCAAAAAATAATCTTGAATAATGGGAGTGGACAACTCCTCTTGTTCATCTGACACATTTATAATATTTATATCAAGAGCTTCAAAATTTGACTCAGCCATTAATCTTGCTAGTCCTTGGCCTTTAATGAGTTTAGTGGGCTTGATTTATAAATCATATTCAAGTATCACAGCTATCCACTTTCCTCTCTTACCATCTGGGTCTTGTGTTAGAATGTCTTTCGCAATTGAGTTAGGCACAAATGAAATTATGTGGGAGTGTAGAATGTAAACTATGAAGTATTTTAAAGCTTTGACTAAGGCGAAGGCTTGTTTCTCCATAGTATTGTACTTCAGAGGAGCATCTCTCCATGCCTTACTAAAGAATGGAATTGGCTACTCTTGTCCCTGTGAATTTTTCTGCGATAGGACAACAACCACTGTATGTTCTGAGGCAAATGAAAAAATGTAAAAATCTTTTGTAAAGTCAGGACTTATAAGAACTGGTGTTTTGGTTAATGCTTGTTTGACCAGTTCAAAGGATTTCTTTGCTTCCAAGGTCCATTTAACTCCTTGTTCCTTTTTCAACATGTTTGTGATGTTTCTAAGGAGTTTAGCTAAGTTAGGTATGAACCTTCTCAAGAAATTAATCTTTCCAATGAAAGATTGAAGTTCCTTGATGTTTCTAGGATGAGTGATTTGCAATATAGCCTCAATCCTTTTTGGGTCTATCTTTATTCTCTCTTCTGATATGATATGCCTAAGAAGTTTACCTTCTTTGAGACAAAACAATATTTTCTTTGGATTTAAAGATATCCCAAACTTTCTGCACTTCTCGAAGACCTTTCTCAAGTGTTCTAGGTGATCTTCATCTGTTTTGGAAAAAACTGTGACATCATCAAGGTAAATAATGATGAAGTAGCCTAATTCTTCCGAGAATGCAATATCCATGGCTTTTTGAAAAGTAGCACCAGCATTCATTAAACCAAAAGGCATTTTCACATACATGAAAGTGCCCCAAGGTGTAGTAAAGGTTGTTTTTAGTTGATCATTAGGATGTACTAAAATATGATTGTATCCTGAGAAGCCATCAAGCAAAGAAATTCTTTTAGAACCGACTACCCTTTGTAAAATCTGATCCATCTTGGGTAAAGGGTAGTTGTCTTTTAATGAGGCTTTGTTTAGGTCTCTAAATTCAATACAAAGCTTTATTTCTCCTGTCTTTTTCCTCACTAAAACTAAATTAGACACCCATTTTGAATATCTAATAGGAACAATAATACCAACTTCATACATTTTCTTGATTTCCTTCTCAACCAAAGGTAACTGAACAGGGTTTATTCTGCACAGTTTTTGTTTAAATGGATTTTGGTTTTCCTTGAGAGGTATCTTGTGCTGAATTATTTCAGTATCATAGGATTTCATATCCTCATAATTCCATGCGAAAACATCAGAAAATTCTTTAAACAACTCTATGTATTTCAGTTTGATGTGAGCTGGTAAAGTTTTAGACAGTTTGATCATCTTTGGTTTTAGTTCACTGCTTATATTACACTCTTCAACCTGTCTCAATAGGTTCCAGTTTGGATTTCTTGGCCACATCATTGAAATCGAACAACTCCTCTAAAGGGACCAGACCTTTTGGTAAACTTTTTTTGTTAGATTGTAGAGTTTCTAAGTCTTCTCTTCCTAGATATGCATTAATTTAAGTTGTATTTCCAAGTTTGTTAGATAGCAGATTTATATCAACAATTTTTGGAGAGTTTTCTTCTTCATCAAGTAGATTTTCTTCACTAGGACAATCATCCTCATAATCTGAGTCTGAACTTGGTAGTTCAAATTAATTTCTGGACTATAGGAAGTCTTCTATTTGTTTGTCTCCGTCAAACACTTGCCAATATTTCTCATTATCAGGGAAAACTGGTCTGAATTTAATTTGAGTGGTGCATTGTTTGGTTTCATAAGGCGTTAAGAATGTTCTAGCAGCAAAAGCTAAACTATGGGCAAGGATATTTTGCTCTCTTGGGACAAAAATAAGTTGGGATTCCTCAAAATTTTTCAATAAATCCATGACATTGTTCCTATAGTATCTAAGTTTGGGGTGTTTGGAATTGTATTCCCCATTCACTTACCTAACAATTAACTTTGAATCCCCATAAAATTTTATTCTTTTGGCTCCTAATTTCTTCAATAAGTGTAAGCCCAAAAGGATGGATTCGTACTCAGCTATGTTATTTGAAAACTGAAAATTTAATCTGTAAGAATGGCCTTCAGTGTGGTTTTTCTCAGTGTTATGTATCCAAATGCCTGCATCTGCATTGCTCTTGGTGCAAGACCCATCAAAGTTCATATTCCAAGGAGGACTAGTTTCGGGTTCAACAGTTTGGTTACTATCCTCTTCAACTAGCATGCTTCCAGTTTTTTCTTGAAGATCAGCACTTTGTTGAATTTTTTTCAGCTCCTCAGGTTTTTTATTGTGTTGAGGACTGTTCTTTTGACTCTCAAGGTTAAGAAGCAATGGATGGCTGATTTGTAGCTCAAGACCTCTGTTTTTTTTGCTGCAGTTTTCTGGTTTAGCAAATTGTTTTGACACTTCTATCTGGTCTTCCTCTTTCTCTACATGTGCCACTAATTTAGTTAAGGTTACTTGCTTACTGAATGTTTCATCATTGAAAAGGATAGATGAGTCAATGCCTGTATTTACAGAATAAAGAGGAGAGTTTTGTGGTCTCTCTTGGCTGGTAACCATGTATTGCATATGAGACTCCCTATAAAGTCTTCGTGTTTGATTAAAAATCGGGATAGTAGCATATGTCATATCCATCTGCATAGTCCCCTGTAACTTAGCTCCCCAAGATCTTGATAACAGCATACCATATTTTGGGAGTACATCAGCACTACAATATCCATCACTAAACACTTGGCTGGAATTTGTGCTAAGTTTACACAGAGGTCTTTGATTAAACCTAAACATTTCACTCTGCTTGAGTCAAAGGAGTAAAGATCATTGTAAGGTCGGGTGATTTCAAGGCCTAGGCTCTCCATTACATCTTTGGGCATTAAATTGTAAGAGGCCCCTGAATCATGCATAGCGTTGTGTAAAATTTTGTCATGAATCTTTAAACTAACATAAAAAGGAGGAACTGGTCCTTCTTGATATCTACCTTCAATCTTAGGACCGAATAAAAGCTCTGGTTGATCATCATTAAGATTGAGGGTTTCATTATTCTCTTCTATGTTAAAAGCCTTCAAAATTTGGGATCTATACAAATTTGGGTGGCTAATTCGGTAAGGGGAACAAAGATTTTTATTTTGGCAATTTCCTACTCTAAACTAAAAGGTAGCTAACCTTTTACAATGTTTGTTTTAGATTTTTTAACCACCACTTTATCAGCAAGATCAACTTGCTGATTCTCTCTATTTACATTGTTTAAAATTGTTTTAACAGGAGCGCTAGCTGATGTGCTAACGCTACTAAGATCCGCACTCTGTTTTTCATTGTTTTGAGTGCTTTTCTCTTTGTTTTTATCAGAATTTCTAGCCACTGTTTTGTCTTTCTATTTTGTAACTTTGGGTTTATTTACAGGGTTGTTTTGTGTAGATTTGTCAGAGGTTTTATTGTTGGGAGTTTCCTGATTGCTTTTACTCCTAAATTCATACTCTTTTGGAGTTTCTATGATGAAATTTTCCAGCTCTTGATAGTATTATTCATCTTCTGGTCTTTTATCATCATAGGGTGTGTATAGACCCTGTTTCCTATCGTAATGAACTTCAAAATCATCATTGTCAACCCCCAACATGTTTAAATCATCTTCCTCTATTTGTTATTGTTTCTTCGACCTCACTCACATAGTTTTGATGAAAAGGAGGGGTAATCTGTTGATCATCTTCCCTTGGTCTATTTTGAGGCTGGTTTCTCCTGAAATTCTAATTTTGGTTTTGATTTCTGTTTTGAGGAGCTGATTGGTTTTGAATAGCTTGTGCTCTCTCAAGTATGCTCATCTTCTTCATCATCTCATCCATCATTCTTTCCATCTTTGAGCTAGACATGGAAGGTGTAAATTCCTCTCTAAAGGACACTTTCTTCTCATTCCTCATTCTTGCTCTATTCTCCATTAAATTAACTTGCACAACAAGAGCTCCTTTTTTCATATCTTCAAGAGTCAGGGAATCTCTTTCTCTCGGCTGATAGGCCATTTCAGGATCAAATCCTTCAGGAAAATTGTTTAAAGCTGAGCCTTGTGGAGGTTTTAAGTCTGGGGGAAGGGCATTATAAATGATGTTGAACCTAGTGAAATAAGATTGTACACCCTCCCCACTGTTTCTTTAGAGATTCTTGTAATCAAAAAGCATTTGGAGAGGATTTTTCCTGACTTCCCATTTGTTTAAGAATGACTAATGGAAGGCTTGGAGATCATTAATATTGTGAGGGTTTAAGCCTTTAAACCATTTTCTTGCTTCTCCCCCTAAGCTTTGAGCAAATAATCTAAGTTCGACAGATTCATCATCAATCTCATTTCTGTCAAAGTAGTCATTCATCTTATCCACATGTTGTGAAGCAGTAGTAGCACCATTTTCATCATACAATGGTATCTTGGACTGATAGTCCTGTGGAAGATTGGCTAAGGGTAAAGGAAGGACCAAAGTGGTATACCATGTTGCCATGATAGGAGGTTGAGGTGGATTTACAAGAGGTGGATTAACAAGAGGGAAAGTGGGCTGAAGTGGAGTGCTTTGGACAATGGGTGTATGGGTAGTAGAAGTGGATGGACTAGCAAGAGATTGTTGAGCTGACCTTCGATGAGAGAAACCTAAATCGTGAAGGAAATATAAATCGAGTGGTGTAGTTTCTCTACTACCAGGATGTTCACTTCGATCTAGGGATGAAAGTGAAGACTCTGAATCTAGCTGATCTATATCATCAAGTGACCTAGTTCTAAATGGATTTCTTAAGTCAACTTGTGATTTTTGTAGAGCCGCAAGGTTTTCAGGAACAGAACTAGCTCTATGGGGTGATATGAAAACAGTTGAAGATTTAGCCTTAGGAGACTTCCTAAGGATTCTTTCAGGATTATCAACTATCTTAGGGGGATTTGGGTCAGGGTAGGCTCTATTATGAATCTTTCTAGGAGCCACTATGCTGTGTTTTTCAGACCCAACTAAAAAAGAAAATTTTAACCAAATATGACAATATTTAAGAGGCTAACTGATCTTTTAAACAAGAAAAATTTAATCCTAAAGTCCTCTAACTGAGTTTATATGATTTTTATGATGATAATGGGTCTTCCTAGTGGAGTCTCAAGGTCTGTTTAGGATTTTTGGAGTCACCAGGTGGAAATTTTTAGCTCTATTGGAGGTAAAATGTTTTATGGTCCACCACCATGTTTATTTGAATACCAATCTGAAATATTTTTGGCTTTTCTAAGTTTATTTCAGTCCTATAGGTTCTAAGAGTATCCTAAATGTGTTTCAACACTTAGCTACGGTGATGAGACAAAGAAAAGATACTCTTATGGCTAAGCTAGCTGATCCTTCAACGTTTGATAAGCTCTTATGAGAATCGTAAGGCTTCCTTAGTTTTTCACTGATTCAAATAAGTTTTATCACGATTACCATTTGCTTAGTAGTGATTGAAGAGGGCTAATTATACTTCACTGAATAATGTTCTTGAATCAAGGTATTTCTGACATCCTAATAGTATCTAAAATGAAAATCACTCAGATTCCCCCGCGGAGTCACCAGAAAAGTTGGCTCCCTGTAATTTCAGCAGATTGGCAAGACTAAAGCTACAGGGAGGACATTGGAACCACTTTGGGATTCTAGGTTCTAGCCCTCCTGAATCCAGAGATGGATCTCTCTTATAAGTGCAAAGATTGATTTATCTTTAAGGCTTTTGGGTATGATATTAGGCTAGTTATGAAGAACAAGGGTTTTTGTTTGATTTTGGATGGTTGAGCATGATTTTTAGTTGAGTGGAAAGTCCAAAAATGAAAGAGTTTCAAAGGGGTGAAGATGTAAACAATCAGAAAAATATTTGGCTGATAGGATAGATATGAAACTAGTTTTTAGTCCATTGGGCTATGGAGTCATAAAATGGTTTAATTGTGCAACAATTTCAAGAGTGATCCAAGGGGCAAGTCATCTATATAAAAATATATTTTTAGATTAAATGATGAAATGGAACAATAAAAGAGTTGAAGGGGTGGAAAAAGACAATAATTTCAATAAGGATTTATCAATCTTTACAAACAAGAAAAGCCTTTTAAGAAACTGTTTAAAACCAACCAAAGGATAGGGCTAACCATAAAACTCTTTGGACAAACTCGTATTAAATCTAACCTATCAGAGAAACAATCCAGTAATCCACATAATTACTTTCAGAAGGGATGAAAACAGATAAGAAGACAAAGTGCAGCCTAAGATCAAGCAAGATACTTTTAAATCTAAACCTGCTTTCAGCATACCCTTAGGGGGACTTTCAGAACAACCTTTAAAGAAAGAACTAGAAGACAGGGCAAACCATAAACTTTTCTAGTCTAACTATACTTAGCATCTAATGAAAATATCATTCAAGAACTTCCTTTCAAGCTTTGCACATCAAGACAGGGACAAACCAACATTCCTTGATAATGTTTACACTTAAGTCATTCTTAAAAACACAATTTGAGGAAAACATAAAAATAAAGCTTATCAGTCAGAGAAGGGTACTGTAAACAGTAAATCCTAACTCCATGCTTTCTGTTATTTATCAGAGAAAAATGAACAAAATGGCATACATGAAAGGAAAACAATAACATAGTAAGAAGTACTTCACTAATGATATAGACCATGATCCCACGAATCAACTTGTATATTGATGTCAATCCAGTTACATCCTTCAAGTCCAATGTTTCAGTATAGCAATCATCTTCTCTTCTCAGCCTAACTTATTTGATCACAAACAGAGCTTCAAGAGCCTCTGAAGACTATTTACATGTAGAAAGTTTTGAGAACAAGTATTACATCAAATTTCAGCAACCAACCCTTTTCAAAGTGCTCCTCAAGAAGATTTTATAGGAAAATGAGGAGGTGGGATGAGAGAAAAGATTTATAAGCTCAATTAATATAGTTTAATGCTTCTCAGCCTTTGAGGGGCTCAATGAAGAAGATTTCAAATATTTCCTCTGTATTAATGGGTTTTTATTTAAGTGTTCAATCTTCTTAGCAGATTTTGTTGACCTTTAGAATTCTTTCTTATCTTTGTAATAACTCTGCTGACAGTTTTCAATAAGTTCCTTTGGTTCAATTAACTGTTCAATCGCCTTTAGGTAAAATATCACTGACTGAGGTAATAAATATGCCTTCTTTGATTTCTTTGTGGCCACAGGTGTCTTTCTGTCAGCTAGAGAGGATTCAATTAGCCTCTGATGTGTCAGTGGAGGCTTCTCGGACTGATAGATCTGATTTTTCTTCCTTAAAACAATGCTAATTTTCTTTATTCCCGTGTTATAGGCTTAATTATGCCTAATCTCTGTCTTCTGGTCTTCATAATGTCTTCAATTGAATGTATTAGGCTTTAGATAGTCAATTTTAGGCCACAATCCCTCAAAAAATTGTGTTAACATGATTTCTTCTTTGATTGAATGCTAAGATATTGATACTCTTTGTTTGTGGTGTTTGCCGTGTTTTTGTTGCTTTTGTAGGGGCGAAGAGGTTGTATAATGACATCAGTGCTCATAAGGCACGGATAAAACATAATTTGGAACCCTTCAGAATGATCTACTTTATGAATAAAGGCCTGGAGGATCATCATCCACGGTCCTTGATTTCCTTTTAAAACAATGCAAAATATTTTTAAAAACCTGCAAAATACACAAAATTTATAAAAATCCTACATGGATGGGTAAAAACTACTTTGAAGGCTTAGGTCAGAGTGTAGCCATTGGATGAAAGCATCCAACGGTGAGGAATTTCTCACTGGGGTAAATGGAGAGGCGGTTGGGTAAAATGAGGATTAGATTAAGTCTAGGCCATTGATGCATGTTGATCGACGACTGAGATCAATCAGGAGTTTTTACAATGCGGAGGAGTGACTTTATAATGAAATGGGAGAAAATATGATGAAAACAAGAAAACCTTAATTGACAGCGAAAAAAGGTTTAAAACGAAGTTTGGGGTCGCAGAATGATCTGGGTCGTTGGATTAAGTTATTTAACAGAGATTGATGATGGATGTTCCATGAGAGTTCATCACATCGAGGGAACAACGATGGGAGGGACAATGGATTTGAGAGATGCGATGGGGGAAGGCCGATGCGATGGTGCGATTGGGCAATCGCAAATCAGAAGAAAAGTGAGTGCAACCCATTGTGAAGAAATTTGCAGTGCGCCAATGAAGCGCTGGCCGTTGAATGAAAACTAAGATCAACGGTGAGGATTATGCGAGCGGGACATTACATCGGAGGCTTCAAAGGAGGTGCAATAAGAAGAACCCCTGCAGAATTTTTGATGCGATGGGCAGGGAATGGCAAAGCCACTGACCATTGATTTGTTTAAAGGATCAACGGTGGAGATTGCGGCGGGGGTATATAAAACAAAAACTCAATCGCATTAGAGATTTTCTTTTAAAAAAGGAAAAGTGCTCACTGCGAACCTCCGCTTACGATTAGCGCTCGGGGCTTAGCGCATGGTCCTGGGCGAGGGTTATATGGTGGGGAAGTGGTTAGGGGGTTGTAGTCGAAAAGGGCTCATCGCATCGGAAATAATTGAAAGGAACCAACAAAGGTTGGCATGTTTATTTGTAATGCGAGATTCTGATGGTTGTTGATCGGCTTTAGATCAACACCTAGTATTCGCCAAACAACGAACCGTCGGACTTAATGAAAAAGTCGGGTTTTTACAAAATACAAAGGAGAAAAAGCTTTTTCGGGTTTTTAGAAGAGGAGTTTAGGATCTTTAAGCGCGCCCAGTTGTAGGGCTTAAGGTCCTATGAAGCGGAGGGTTTATGAAAGTTAAGCCCTCGAGGGCTAAAAATTTTTATAATGGAAAAGACTGTCCTTCGGCTTAAAAGTAGAGTTTTTAAGGCGAAATGAGGGTTCCGGTAGAGGAAAGAAGGCTTTTTAAAATAAATGGAAGGAGACCAAATGATTTTAAAAAGGGTATTGAAGTGATTTTGAAGGTTAAAATGAGGAAAATGGAGGAATTTTTATAAGGAAAAGGGGATGAAAATGGAGGTTAAGTATGAGTGAAAAGAGGGGAAAAATGAAAGGAAAAAATGGGTTTTTAGCAGTCTTTTCCTTTGGTAAACAACAGATTTTTTTCAGTGTTATGAGGGAAACAGCAGTGAAGGTTTTCCGAAGGACAAAGAGACATCATTAAGACTTCAAGAACTCACAATTTGGAAATGAATTTTTTTTTGATGGCTTAAAAATGTTTTAGCCACCATTTGATATGACAAATTTTATAGGTGGCTAAAAAGAAACATAATACAATTTGCCCTTTTCATAGCATACGTCATAGGAAATTTTCATCATGAAAGTTTATGAGAAATCCTTTCACTTAGTTAATGAGTACTTGTGCTATCATTTTAACTAGGAGAAAATCATTTAAAGTACAAGGTGTTTTTAAGTTAAGAATCATGATCATTCTTTTAATGAATGCTAAAGTTCTTTTTTTTGAATTATGAAGGAGTGCGGAAATGTTTAACCGCTGCTTGGATATAATTGCCCCTTTCTGCCATAATCCTAGATGTCCTTCACTCATAATGATTACCTTACCTAGCTGTTAAAACACCGCCGCAAGTACCAATCCAGTGTGACCTCAAATATGCCGCATATTCATGACTATTTCAATGGAATAAATGGGTGATAAGATGGAAGGGATGGTGGAAAGTTGGATCCCTATCTATAAGAACCAATTTTCTCGGTGTTGCATGTAAATTCTTGACTGTTCATAACTGTTAAGCAGTGATGCCACCTGTTCGAAGCGAACCTTCATCTCTTAGTATGGTAGAATAGACTGTTGAGTTTCGCAATATTCTTACACTATTGTAAGACTCAAGCTTTCTTCAATTCTTGAAAAAGTTTGATGGGCACGACCATGAAGTGGCCCTATAGTTTTCCAGAAGTTTCAAAAATGGCCGAGTAAAAATTGGGCCTCTAAAATTTGAGGTTACAAAAGAGTTTATAGCAGCAATGACAGGCTTGGAAAATACTAGTGAGAAGTGGTTTAAAAATCATAAACTAGAAAGGAATCGATGGCAGTGTTTCGTCATCGATAAGAATATGAAGGTAGATTGGAAAAAATTAATTATGTGCAGTGCCCTGCTGGGACAATGGCAGGACCTCCTTTTCATCCTACAGAAATTCATAACCTGTGAGGGTACGTACTCCCTCACTTTTTTGTACCATTTTAGGATGTTGCAGCATTTCGAAGGTGGCCGACACGTTCGGTGGAGGATTGATTTCCCCTATTTTTTCTTAAGAGGTTGGAAAAAATGGCCAAAGGTGTGCGGGACACACGGGCAGACCAGGCCGGCAAGAAGTTATATCACCATGGTCTGATAAAGATTTTGGTGCAGAAAAAATTAGAAATTAAAGGCTGGGAGGTGCTATTAAAAAAACTACATAAAAATAAATCTGCTGGAAAGGAGACAGTGGACCCCACCAGCACAAGCAAGGGTTTGAGTAAGAATGTAAAGGGGAGTCCTTTTTGCACCAGTGCAAAAAGGAAATGACCCAGAAAATCAATAGAAGAAAGGGCCCCATCTCCAAAGAAGAAGACAACTAGTGCACCTATTGAATATAATCCTTTTACGACACCAGTACAGGCATAGACCCTCGAAGAAGACAACCTGTCAGTCCTTGCGAACACAACAAAATCTGTAGAAGTTGAAAATGACACTCTGTTGGCCGATTTCATTAAAAAGGCCTGGAAAAAGAATGAGGAATCTTGTGCAGGCGAAGAACCACAGTCCCCACAGGACTTTGAATCCCCTCCTACACCAGTGTAAGAAGAAGAACCAGAAGAAGAAGAAGAAGAATAAAAGGAAGAAGACTTTGCTGAAACCATGAGGGATACTGAAGTCCCTGAGGAAGACATAGCCCCTGTTGAGACAGAAAAAGAAGAAGATTTGGTAACTCCTGCTGCTCGGATAGTTGAACTAGAGCTTCAAGTGCAGAACTTACAACAGCTCATAGCTAAAGCGCAGGAGGATAAAGAACAAAGTAGAGTAGAATTAACTGCAGAGATCCAGAAAAAGAAAGGAGAAATTAGAGTTTGGAAGTACCGTGCTGCGCAATGTTTTAGGCGACTTAAAAAGGTGACAAAGAAACTAAAGAACATCAGAAAGAAGAAATATGAAACATTGCAAGCTAATGTGAGTATATCAGAGCAGGATTGAGCAGGAATGCTCAAAGTTTTGAAGTTTTTTGCAAAGGTAAAGAGTTGTGTGAGGACACACAATAGCTTAGGGATGGGAGGATGTTAGCCCCCTAATTTGCTCTCTTTTTTCCATTTTCTCCTTCCTAAATCATAACCATTTACCTTTGTTTTACCTCTTTTATGCACCCTCATCTTCCACCAGTCCAACCACGATAACATATTTCGTATAAACTTTATTTTTCATATTTTCAATTCAACTTAGCATTTATTAATTATTTATTACACGATTTCTTATTTTTAATCACTCTTTGTAACTTATGGATATCTCCAATGTTTATTTGGTAGTTAGAGTACTTACCGTGACTGTTGATCCTAGTGCAGGATCAGATCTTGCACTGTTGCCAGCACATCAAATCCTTGCAGCAGATCCGAACCTCCTTGATCACCACCTCGTCTTGAGCCACTTCAGCCACGATAGCAAGAGTAATCCAAAGGCAGCCGAGACTGAATCTATGAAGGGTGAAAGCTGGAGATTGCCTACGGCCAGTTCTGCTAACTATCTAATTTTGAAGGTCAAAAAGCTAAATTCTGCATTTGGTTATGTAATCGTTTAAATGATCAATTTTGGCCTTTGGCCAAAGACATATATAATTTAGAATGTAAATAGGACTAAAGGCTAAGTTTTGATAGCAGAAGAGAACAGAAACACAGCCAAAGAGATGGTCGCAGGTCATTGTATTTTTTTATCGCCAAAATCTGGGCTGGACGATGTATTAATGCATGTACTTGCCTCAGTGAATTGATAAAAGGGAGCTCCGCCTCATGTTTCAAAAATTATGTTTTTGTATTAAGTTGATGAATTGTTTAAGGTACTAAGCAATGTTTCTATTTAAAAGGGAAACGTGTTGGTTGGCTAAGGCTCAACCAACCTAGCATGTCTACCCCATTTCTTGTTTTCCTGTAATTCGTGTTTACGTTGTCAAGTGTGATTTAGTTTTAAGCACATGTATTCTTGTTTGAGTGAAAGCGGATCCGTTGTGTGAAGTAGATAAATTTCCTTTTCCTGCAATTTCAATTCCTACACTTGATTCCGGATTGGTTTTCCTCCACCTAGTCCAAGCAGGAAAAATAAACCTGCACCAGTGCACATTGGTGTGACATCTTTTTTCTGCAATTATGTCTGATTGGTTTTCCCCACCTGGTCCAAGCAGGAGGAATGAACCTACACCAGTGCATGTTGGTGTGATGCAGCAAGCTTTCTTAGTCTGCTTCTCGCAATCCTCTTTATTTCATTAAATTCTTATGCCAGGATAAATATATATTGATTTTTTCTTTATTTCTACACTTTGTTAAGATTAGAAACATTCACTTTTTATGTGTGAAATTTTGATTTAACAGTATAATAGCACTTGCAATAATTAAACACTCATTTTAAGAATTAAATGCTAAGTGCAGGAAGCTCTGATCCGGTGCAAGAACTAGTTTCTTGCCACGGGATTTGAGTGCTTCGAATCTGGAAAAGTTCAAGCCCTTGCATGAAGCAAAAAGCCTATAGCAAAGACACCATTTATACCATCTGCATAAATCTCTGTTCTTGCTCTAGTGCAAGTAGACTGCAAAAGTGCAGGACAAATTAGTGCAAGAAGGAAATCTTTAAAGGAGCAGATTTAAGGGCCCATCTGATGAGACTGCTAAGTGTCTTTGCTAAGGAAAAACACACGCTCAGTAGTTAAACAATAATTAGCTTGAGTCATTGCCTTTTATCTTTAATTCCCTCTTGCAAATGCATTATTTCTTGTTCCAGTCTTAGATTATTTTTTATGGTTCAAGTTGCCTTCTTTCTCTTTTTAATTTGATTCTGCAATCTTTCCTTTAAAGAAAGTAGGGATTTATATTAGGGAGATTCATGCCATCTCTTGCATTTCCTGTGCTTCGTCTCTAAGTTTACGGATCCCCCGGGTTGACAAATTAAGTGTTGAGGTGTCTGCTTAAGTGTAATTATTTCACCCAACAATAATCTCACCTCGAGTCACCTTCGCAGAGTGAAATATAACTAGAGGCATCAAACCCAAATTGGCAGGAAACTGTTCTTGCAAGAACCGAGAAGGAAAGTTCAGCAGGGTTGAAAAACAAAGAATATATAGAAACAATGGATTATGTGCAAAAATTATCTAAAACCAACCTAGGTGGCGCCATGATGTGCACAGTATCAAGGTAGGAAATTTCCTTCATGTCGCAGTAACAGATTCGAAGTTGGGTGCAGAGCAACAACAGAGCCAAAGGGAGGAACCTAATGATGGTCTCGTAGGGTTGGGGAGGGGGGGGGGGGGGGTTGTATTACCCTAACCAACCCCAATTTGATGTAATCGTCGAATCACCTCTCGATCAGTGGTGTACATAAGACCACTTGTCGACTCAAGTATTTGCCAAGGAGCGCCTCTATAAGGTTCTTGAATGTAAGTAAAGTTTATATGGAAAACAATTGTGTTAAGCGCCTGATGCCAGCATAGATGGAGTGATCAAACATGGTACCCTTTCATAGAACCTTGATGCGATTTATTGCGAGCATTAAAAAATGAATATATCAACTAGCAATATGTAACTAAATATAATTTACGAGTTTAATAGAAACAAATATGTGTGTGTGTGTGGGGGGGGGGGGTACAAATGTAATAACTATTGTGTGGCCGAACTTAAATATGTGACATGAAAAGGTACCCTAAATAGATGTCATCGCCCCTCATATAATGTAGACATAATTATGAACACATCAACACTAATAATAAATCAGAGCTTATGCCTTCACAGTAAAAAAAAAAAAAGAATGGTTAATGTTATATTTTTTATTTTATTCATGGGTGACTATTACAAAGATATATTTAAACCCTCTATTCTCACTACTACTAAAAATATTCCATGGATATTTTAGAAAGACTAAATCAAAGTTTTAATAAAAATAAAAATGAAAATACTTTTATATGGAAAGATGTGAAATCTATATAATATAAATAATAATATTAAGAACCAACATATGTCCTTCTTAATTAAGGATCTACCAAGCTAGAAGAATCAGATTTCTCTAGATGCAAACATTTCCTCAAATTTTACACTTTAAATAAAATTTTCATCTTGAGAAATTTTATCCTTTACAACACTTAATAAATCCAAAATTTAAATAAATCTATACTCATTTATAAATTCTCCATAAATTCTCCTCCTAAACCGCACTTAACAATTTACACAATATTCTTTAATAAAATTACATTATATTTATTTAATCTCATATTATGATTTTTTAAATAACCATTATTCGATTTCATTTCATTCCAGGGTGCTTTTTAAAAAAAATGGATGAACTTGAATCGTCATCATAACCATCCATAAGAAGCTTCCTATAATATCGATGATTACATCATCTATAAGCCACACCAGTTTTTAATTGTGTGTTGTCACTCTCTCTCTCTCTAACCATCCTATAGAATCTTACTGTAATATTGATGATTACATCATCTGATTGGTGTTGATAAGTGACACCAATTGTTAATTTTGTGTTGTCAATCCGTGGTAAGTTAGTTACACATGCCCATCAATGGTGAGGGACCATGGGCGATGTGCATGAACATGCCAATTGGTTAATAGGACGGATGTATGTATGAAACACAGCGAAGCAATGCAGCAGATGGTAAATTATTTTAATGAGGCCTGACAACGATGCCACTAATTATATTGTGGGAAAATGTGACAGTGCGAAAAGGTTAGAGATTATGTAATATATTAAACTGGTAATCTGGGAGAATGAAACAATGGTTGCAACTCTACGTTAAATGTAATTCAGCCCGCAACTTGCGACACGAAAGCTGATTGGCATGTTCTAGATCGTGTAGGATTAGTTGTTTTCCATATTGTTAAATAGAAATTGAATTATTATACTATATATTTGGCACACTATCATGTATTTTTATATCAGCTTTAAGGCATAAACCTGATTTAATAAAATTTGTGCGCACATATTTTTGTGATTACTTTTTGTTTAAGTGAATCAGCCAAAGCAGCCAGATGCTCAATTTATCATCGTCTTGTCCCATTTGTAGGTCATGATTATTCAGAGATTTGCAGGAGGAAATGGGAAGCAACATATTGGGCTCTGGCAGATCCAATTTGTTTGGGGGCAGCGATCGATTCCCTAGCCTGTCATCGAGTTCAATAGCGCGCAGATGCGAGGAGGAGGTGCTTGCATGGGCAGCTATAGAGAGGCTTCCCACATACGAACGTCTCAGAACTTCCATACTGAACGACCTTGTTGTAAACAATCAGTCCATCGGCTCTGGTTACCAGCAGATCGACGTAAGGAATATCCCACCTGAAGCTCGGAAGCAACTCATTGAGAGACTCCTGGGAGTGTCGGACCAGGATAATCAACGCTTTCTCCTCAAACTTCGTCACAGACTCGACAGGTTCTCAACATTTTACGCCCTCTGTTTTTTCTGTTTTTTCGAATTTGCTTCAGTTTGTTGTGCCTATATTTATGAGTAATAGCATTATCTTGTGATTGTGGTACTCAGAGTGGGAATTATCTTACCGGAGATTGAGATCCGTTTCCAGGATTTGAATATTTCTGCTGATGTTTACGTTGGCAGTCGAGCTTTGCCAACCTTAATTAACTGGACTGTCAATATGGTCGAGGTAATATGTTCAGATTAAATATAGAATATGTAATTAAATATAGAATTTGTAAGTTTTCATAGTTAGAAATTATATTGGTGATAAATTGTTTTTAGAATTAATTGTAAAAAATGTACGAAACCTAAGATCTTTCCAGTTAATGTTTCACTCATCATCGGAAAGTAAGATATTTCTACTTGATGTTTCACTCATCATTATGAACAAACCAAGTTTTCAAAATGTCTTACATTTATTGATAGAAGTTTCACTCATTATCGGAAAGTTATTTATAGAAGTTTCGCTCATATTTCTAACTGATGTTTCACTCATGATTATGAACCAACAAAATTTTCAAAATGTCATATATAAGTTTTTTTAGTTGACGTTTCACCTATCATCAAAGACAAACAAAGATTTCAACTATCTACAGAAAACTTTATTGGTTTCTTAAAAAAGAGGAAGAAGAAACAAAGCTTTCAAACTATCCACAGAAAACTTTACTGGTTTCTTAAAAAAAGAGGAAGAAGAAACAAGGCTTTCAACTATCCACAGAAAACTTTACTGGTTTCTTAAAAAAGAGGAAGAAGAAACAAAGCTTTTAACTATCCACAGAAAACTTTACTGGTTTCTTAAAAAAGAGGAAGAAGAAACAAGGCTTTCAACTATCCACAGAAAATTTTACTGGTTTCTTAAAAAAAGAGGAAGAAGAAACAAAGCTTTCAACTATCCACAGAAAACTTTACTGGTTTCTCAAAAAAGAGGAAGAAGAATAAAAGAAGAAAAGTTATATTTAAAAAAGAGGAAGAATAGAAGGAAAAGGTTTTATTTCAAAAAAAAAAAAAAAGAGAAGAATAAAAGGAAAATGTTTTTTTATTTAAACTTTTATTTCATTTGTAACACATATATAATGTATGAGTTAGTTTTTTTATTAATATTCATAATATTTGAATATAATTATAAAAAAATTGAAAAGCTGTAAAATCTGGAAAAATTAATATAAAGGAAAAGAATTAAAGAAGATCTTTGAAAATAATAGTTAAAAAAAGAAGAATAGGAAAAGAGTTACAGGAAAATGTTTGAAAATAATAATTAAAAAAAATGGAGGAGGGCAAAGAGCACAGGCAAAATGCTTGAAAATAATAATGAAAAAAACACACAAAAAAAAAAAGAAGTTTGAAAATAAAAAATGAGGAAAAAGGGAAGGGAGATGTATTTCTTGATTTTAAAGTTTTAACATCTTGTAATTTAGTTTTTTTTTTAATAGTATTTTAAAAATTTGTATTATAAATCAAAGAGTTTGTAGGTGTTTGGTTGTAAAATATTGATTTTTTATTAATATTTATAAATTTTAAATATAATGACAAAAATTTAATCATGTACATACACTTTTATAGATTATATAAATGAAACTCCTTTTTCCTATAAAAAAAAAATCCTACAAAATTTCTTAAACTTTCTATTTATGCGAGTCTGAAAAAAAAATCATATATTTAAATTTCTAATAATAAAAACCATCTGGTTGCACTGCTGCATTGTCTCTTATTTTTCAAGATAATTTTGTGGAACGTTGACCGTAGGATGCTTTGGAAACGACATATAATAAAAAAAAATCGGGTTGCACAGCCACGTTGTGACTCATTTTTTTATATAAATTTGTGGGACTTTGACCGTAGGATTCTTTGGGACCACCCATCGTGTTGCACAGCCACGTTGTGTCTTATTTTTTTATATAAATTTGTGGGACGTTGACCGTAGGATTCTTTGGGACCGCCTATCGTGTTGCACAGCCACGTTGTGTCTTATTTTTTTATATAAATTTGTGGGGCGCTGACCGTAGGAATCTTTGGGAACGTCCATCGTGTTGCACAGCCACGTTGTGTCTTATTTTCTTACATAAATTTGTGGGACGTTGACCGTATGTTGCACAGCCACGTTGTATCTTTTTTGTTTACATAAATTTGTGGGACGTTGACCGTAGGATGCTTTGGAAACGCTTCGGTTGAGAAAGACAAAGAAGAAAAAATTTACAATCCTTCACAATATCAGTGGTATCGTAAAACCCGGCAGGTAAATATATATCTTGAATGACTTAAAATTTATGTCGATATTCGAAGCTGTGGGCTGATCTGTGGTTTGTAAAATTAAAATCATGAAGATTGACGCTGCTTCTTGGGCCTCCTGCGTCGGGCAAGACTACACTACTCTTGGCACTTGCCGGAAAGCTTCAAAGCACACTGAAAGTAAGTGTGATTCCAAACTTCAAGTTCATGGTGCTATTTTGAATCAAGGAGATTGAATTTATTTTGTACGAGGTTTTGGTTCAGGTTGAAGGAGGAGTTACGTATAATGGACATGCCATCAACGAATTCGTACCAGAGAGGACTTCTACTTACATCAGTCAGCATGACACCCATATCGCAGAAATGACTGTTAGAGAAACTCTCAACTTTTCGGCTCGTTGTCAAGGCGTTGGTTCAAGATATGGTATAGTATTGACATGTTTAATTTATCAGTATTTACATTGTTAATGGTTAATCCAAAGGTTATTTTGATGGTGGATTTTGGATATCAATATTATTTGCTTTAATTCAATATTCAAAAGATTCTTTAAAAAAAGACCCATTTAAATATATTATTATAGAGTTACTTACAAAATTCAGAATATTTTACAGTCTGTAATTGATATAAAGGAATCTTGTTGTTGATATACATTATGAAATTATATGTTGATAAAATTTACAGTAAAACTTCACTACGTTATCACATATCTGCAATTCTTCGAGTTGATAGAAAATATCTATATCTGTGTTTCAGATATAAAACTTCCAGATTTTAATTCCTTATGATTAAGATGGATCTGTCCTGAATAAGCGGTCTTGGCTGTAGATGTGTTGACCGAGCTTTCCAGAAGAGAGGAACAACTAGGAGTGAAACCAGATGCAGACATTGATGTTTTCATGAAGGTATCAACTTCAAGAATGATGCTGTTTTGAATTTAGTTAATGGTTTTTAATGAAAAATGGCGGAGTTGATATAAATACCATGAACGGTTGAATATATACTCAGGCAACAGCAATAAAGGGACAAGAAACCACTGTTATGACCGACTATGTCTTGAAGGTGAGTCATTTTTAGTTGAGTGTAATTTGATTATAGAATTTTTAATATTGGGTAAATCTGTGTACGAATGTTTCGTCAAATTTGAAATCTGTAATCGAAAAACTTTTTCATATAAGACAATCATGTTTATGTGAATTATGGAACAATGAATGGCATCTAAACAATTGTTCCAGATATTGGGGTTGGACACATGCGCGGATACGATGGTAGGAGATAATATGCTGCGGGGCATTTCTGGAGGTGAGAAGAAGAGACTCACAACGGGGGAGATGATGGTCTGCGGAGCCAAAGCTTTTCTGATGGATGAAATATCGACAGGGTTGGACAGCTCTACCACATATCAGATTGTCCGATGCTTCTCCCAGTTCGTTCATATAATGAGGGAAACAATGGTCATTTCTCTTTTGCAACCTGCCCCTGAAACCTACGACCTCTTCGACGATGTAATTCTGCTGTCAGAAGGTTATATTGCGTACCAAGGACCCCGCGAATTTGTTCTGGAATTCTTCGAGAGCATGGGATTTAAATGCCCCGAGAGGAAAGGCGTCGCAGATTTTTTGCAAGAGGTAGGCGCTCTAACGTTACAACTATTGAGAAATAGTTATGGTTAGCAAGAGTGGGATTGATCACCTACTTATAATATATTATTTGTCTTTGAATGTGAAAGTAATAGTATTTTTAATATCATCTTTATTCTTCAAGATGTTCTTGTCTTTTTCACTCCAAATAGTAGAAATAATCAACAGAAAACGGGGGTTTTTGGCAAGACTTAAAATCAATTTTGGGGAACCTCTTTGTTTCCATATTGTAAAGCTTTTTCTTATCCAACACATAGGGAAACATAGCCACTTCTTCAATGGGGGAAAGGATAGGTTCAGAAAATTCTTTAGATATAATGCAATCCCAAAGTTCACATCCATATAAAATAGCAAGAGTGATGAGAGTCTCCAAGAGGAACCTTTTTTTTTACTCTAGACCCAAAGATTATTTATCTTGCAATTGTTTTCAAGCTCATAATAAACTTTCCAGCCTCCAATAATTCTTTTCACAATGCTATAATTCTATTTGAGTGATGATGAATGTGAATAGGTAGACATTCATATGAACAAACCTTCCCCAAGTATTTCTTATCATAGATTAAATTGTTATGGTTGATCTCCTCCAAATAATTGTTATCATAGATGAAATTGTCATGGTTAATCTTTCTGGATTTAATTATCATGACTTTAATCTTGTAGGTATTAAGAGTCATACTCATCCTCCAGCAATAATCATGAAAGATTTTATGCTGCTTGTTGAGATCTACATAGCTTCTAGCCAGAAAAATAGTATCCTTAGGATAAAGAAAAGGAGTAATGACCAATATTCTTAACATAAAAAAGAATAATGACCACAAAAATGAGCTTGGAACTAGCACATAAAACAATTTCTACTTTATATAAATAAAAAAATAAAAATAAAAAATGTGAACATCCAACACTAACCCATACATGAACCAATATATAAAACCGTGTTTTTACGGTGCGGATTTATGAATATCACTACGTAATCAGTAAACTTCACTATGATTAAATAGTTTAATTTCATTAAGTATTATATAGAATAAATAATGCCAACCTACGTGTTATAGGTCGGTTGATTTACGTCCGGTTATCTTAATAATTTTTTCGTGAGATATTTTTGAGTGAAACTATTGGAAATATAGAGTGTAGAGTTTCTGTTGAAGTTTTATATGAGTTGAGTAGAGCTCATGGTAAGAGTATGTGCTTTTCTGTATTTGTATTTAAGATATCATAATCTGAAATTTAAAAGAGATAAAATATTTATACGTTTGAAGAGTGTTTGTTTTTTTAATTACAATTTCTTAAAAAAGTCATACACCAATTTAATAATATTATTTATTTTACTTCAAAAAATGGATGTGTATCCAGGATATTCACTCAAATTTGGTACAATAATATTCTTTGTTTTACCGGCATAGGTGGTTTCGCGGAAAGACCAAGAACAGTACTGGTGCAGGACAGAGGCATACCACTACGTTTCGGTGAAGGATTTTGCAGATGCATTTCAATCTTTTCACGTGGGGTTCAATCTAAATTCAGAATTGTCAGTTCCATACGATAAAAGTAAAAGTCATCCTGCGGCTCTTTCTACAGAGAAATACGGGTTAAGCAAAGCAGAACTTTTTAAAGCATGCTTCGATAGAGAGGTTTTACTCATGAAGAGGAATGCCTTCGTATATATATTCAAATTCCTTCAGGTAAAAAATGAATTGGAAAGATACATGGTGTTCTTGCAACTGAAATGCATTAGCTTTTCATCCTATATTTCTCAGTTCTCAAGGGATTTATTGCTTATTTTGTCAGATAACTGTCGTCGCTACGCTGGCGATGACCATTTTTTTCCGTACAAATATGCATCACAGAAATCTGAACGATGGGGCCATTTACTTTGGGGTGCTATTCTTGGGTCTCGTCATGAATATGTTCAACGGAATGGCGGGAATAGATATGACAATTGCAAAGCTTCCGGTGTTTTACAAGCAGAGAGATTTCATGTTCTACCCTGCATGGGCATATTCGCTTCCAATATGGATTACTGAAGTTCCTTCTTCGTTAATAGAATCTGCAGCGTGGGTAACTCTTACGTACTATACCATTGGTTTTGCCCCGAGCCCATACAGGTTAAATATTCTTCAAGTTGTTACTCTTCCCATTTGCATTCTTCCGTTTTTCAACAAGTTCAAATTCTGTAGTTATTTGTTTCTTCAATTTTCAGCTAAATTTAACTCTATTATAGATTTTGGTTTGATGAACAAAAGTGACTTAAAACGCAAGAATTGCCTAGTAACTTTTACTATGAATTGCAAACTAATCCCAAAATCTTACCCACGAAATAAAGATGATCCCTCAGCTTTAAAGTGCTTTTTTAAACATCTCTCATCCGATTTATAAGTTACTCTGCGAGATTTTCTGAGTCTTTTTGGTCTTAAATTATTATTACCTCACAAATTTTTTGATAAAAACATCTAATCCATGAAAATCGAATTTAACAAGTTGTTATACAGGTTTTTTCGACAGTTTTTAGTGTACGTCGGCCTCCATCAAACAGGCCTGGGATTTTTTCGCTTCGTAGCTGCTCTTTCACGGAATCTTATAGTCGCAAACTCTGTAGGTGTATACGCGCTCTTGTTGACGTTCGTCTTTGGTGGATACCTTATATCTAGAGGTATTTATTTTTGAAAACTAAGTGATTATCTGTGTGGTCAGGTAGGCTACTAGTGTTGAACTTTATGAGATTCAGGAGATGCATGAAATAAGGTACACGAGAAGAACAAATTAATTAAATAAATTAGGAGAAGGACAAATTAATTGTTTTGTAAAGCTAGAGTTTTCGCATTATGATTGTATCACTTGCCAACATTTTTATGTCCGGCCTCTTAGATATATTTGAATAGCTCGAATCCAGCCCCGATAGAAAGGTAATTTCTGCCTTACCAAAATGTTTTTCTCTTACAGAACACCGGTTATGTAGCTTTTGTAGCACTTACAAATCTGGATCCTTGTTAGAGAGCACACAGCTCATACCATTGGGATTTGTCTACTATATTAATTAATTTAATGACTAAAACATAGATAAGAATATTGTTGGAGATCTAATCTTCTAAGAGTTGGCCTGGAATGTGAATAGTCATTCTAACAGACTACTTGGTATATGAAAACCAAGGGTCACAAAAAATTGTATTTATATGCGAATATTGTTAATAGAATGGAGATCACAATTTATCCCCAAATTCCATGTGTGTTTAACATAGTATCAAAGCTAAAGAATTCCTTCCGTGTTCAAATTTGAGTCACCCGCTTTTGTGGCCTTTCTCTACCTATCAATTATGCTCATCTGGCTACCCTGCCTACCATGCCTATTTTATTGTTGTGTGATTCTGACATTATATCCATTAGTTTTCTGCTATTAGTGTTTCCCTCTGTTGTTGGTGTTGTGCATATGGCGAAGCCATGGTAGACTTTTCAAACAGGTCACTTTGTTGTTTTTTGCATCTTTTGAGAGCTGCAGTTGCTCTGGTTTATTTGTCATAATATCATGTTTTATATCAGTTTGAAGTTGAGGCTGTCTAGCTGGCTTTGTTGCTTTGGAGAATTGAAATGTTGCCCATAATTTATCATCTACTTGATAGGATGTTCCAATACTACTTGTTGGAGTATCTTCAACATTGAAGAGGTGGAAAATATTGTTGGCTAGATCACCTTTTGGAGCATCACCAATAGATAAATTTTGCAGACTCTGTGATGGACCTTTTGGTGCTACAATGATTGGAACCGTACCAAGAGTTGATGGTATTTGATGCGATTTTCCAAGAAGTTTTGATGGCAACGCTATGGAAGTAGAAATAGATTGACGACGATATGAAGATTTTGATGACCCTGCATTATCACTTGGGCCATGAGCCCTTCGTGAATGCTCCCATTCTCTAGCATTTATTGCATCAAAACAAACAATTTCTTTGTCCTCATGAATGTTGGAATTTCAGAAGTATTCCAAACACACAGAGGAAATAAAATTCTTCAACTCGACACAGAAAATTATGAACAAAGATGCAAAAAAAAAAAAACTTCTATTTCATTAACAATCTATGAGCTATTGCAAAATGAAATTCTCCCTTATTCTGATGGATTACAATGCAAAATGCTTCTTGCTTAACACTACAAAACACAGTGTAAGTCAAAACTCTTCTCTCTGTCTTTTTCTTGTTTTCTGCTTTCTCGCATAATACATTTTATGCTCTCTCTCTCACTCTTTAATACAGAGTCACAACACTCTATTTTAATACACACAGTCAACATTAAAAAAAAAAATGCTCTGTCGCTACTCTCACTTTTTATAACGGAATTTACATTATATATATATATATAGACCTAAGTCTAAAGAATTTTATAAAAATGCGTTGCGGCATTAAAGAAAATATAAAACAAAAAATTAAAGTTTAAAACCTTAACTTAAATGTTTTTCGTGGATTTCAAAACAAAAAGACAAAATCCCTTCTCATGAATTTATCGCATCCATTCTTGGCATGGTTGACTGTGCATTGAGAACTTGCGATCGGGTTGGTATTGGCTGAAGGTGGACCCCGGTGGACTTCAAACAAACTTTAACCATATTTGATAAAGGCTTATCACATCCACTTTCCGTTGTGCTGACTGTACACCCAAGCGATGCGATAGGCACGCTATTGGACAAGGGCAATTGATGTGGCATGTGGTTCCTCCATACGAATGACGTGGATTCATTCAAATCAAATACAATGGCAGTAAATGCAGATGGTTGTTGGTGGAGTTTTAACGCGGTGGTTGTAGAGTTTGAAGCAGGTATGGCATGGTTTGACAACATGTTTCATTTGCAGAGAGGTATGGCTACTGCCATTATAAAAAAAAATGGTTATGCAGGCTTTAAAGACGACCCTTCAATGCACGGTGGTGTGCAGGAAAAAAATAAAATAAACACTACCGCATTTTGTCCTTCGCCTCTGCCTGTTGTTGTGATTAATTTCAACACCCCCCCTTAATCACAACTGCTACTTTCGTACATTCCCAAACAGTTCCTGAGATAATTAAAACTTTTCTGCCCCAATGGCTTTGTTAATATATCAAGAAACTTCTCTTCAGTTCTGCAATGTTTCAAAAAAATTTCACCATTGCTCACTAGCTCTCTGATGTAGTGATACTTGGCATCAATGTGTTTCGTTCTCTTATAAACACTGAATTCTTCGATAAAGCTATAGTTGAGTTGTTATCACAATAAATTGTTGTGCCTTTTACTTGTTCATGACACAAACTTCTCAACATTCTTCTCATCCAAACTGCTTGACATGCTGCTGTTGTAGCTACCACATACTCTGCCTCTGCTATTGATAAAGCCACAATTGGTTGTTTCTTAGAAGCCCATGGAATGGCTCCTGATCCCATATGAAAAACATATCTAGAGGTTCTTTTCCTGTCAGCTATACTTCCAGCCCAATCACTGTCAGTATATCCAATCGATTCAAAATTTTCTGAAGTGGTGTATAAAATACCATACCTTTTTGTTCCTTTCACATACCCTAGAATTCTTTTTGCTCCTTGCCAATGTGCCTCCTTTGGCTTTTCCATAAATCTGGAAATTAAACTTACAACATGCATAATATCCGGCCTAGTTGCAGTCAAATACATAAGGCTGCCAACTATGCTCTTATACAAACTTGGATCAACATCATTGTTGTTGTCTTCTTTGCTCAGTTTCAATCCCATCACTATAGGAGTAATTGTTGATATTCAATCTTACATGTTAAATCTTTCCAAAACTTCTTTAACATACTTTGCTTGAGAAACAAAAAATTTATTTTAATTTTTCTCTACTTTTGTTCCTAAGAAGTATCTCAGCAATCCCATACTAGTCATCTCAAATTCATCCTTCATGATTGTTTTAAAATTTTCAATGAGGTAAGCATAATTACTTGTAAAGATCACATCATCAACATACAAAACAACAATGAGCATCTTACCATCTTTTTCCTTGATGTATAATGTGGTTTATCCTTCACATTTCTCAAACCCATTTCCTAGTAGATATCAATCTATCCTACTGTACCATGTTCTTGGTGCTTGTTTCAGCCCATAAAGAACTTTCTTCAATCTGCATACCTTGTGGTCTTGGCCTGCATTCTCATAGCCCAGAGGTTGTTCAACATAAACCTCTTCCATCAATACTCCAATTAGGAATGTTGATTTCACATCCATTTGGTAAAATTTCCACTTGTGTTGTGCTGATATGGACAACACTGCTCTTACTGTTTCCATTCTTGCAACCGGTGCAAAATTTTCATCATATTCTCTTCCTTGTTGCTGCTTGTAGCCTTTGACAACAAGTCTGGCCTTGTGCCTTTCAATCTTATGTTCAACATTGCTCTTGATTTTATAAACCCATTTCACTCCAATAACTTCCTTGCCTTATGGGAGATCAACTAATTCCCATGTTTTATTCTTCTCTATGGCGTTTATCTCTTCATCCATAGCATTTATCCATTTCTTATCTTGTACCGCTTCTTTAAAATGAATAGGATCATATACAAGACAATACAATGAAAATAAAGAGTTCATACCTTCATTTTCTGCCTCTTGTTCACAGATTTCATTCAAACTTCTGAATCTGGTTCCTCTTTCACTTACTAAACTTGTGCTTGTAGAAGCACTCAAATCTGCACCTTGTGATGTGCTTGGAGAAGCACTATCATCACTTCTCAAGGGTGTTCTCATACCTACTTGTGGAGTCCCTTGCTGTCCTTGTGTTGGTGGAGGTGGTGCTACTAATGAGGGATGTATTTCAGCCATTTATTCCTCATCATCATCATGAGACAAATAGCTTTTCACATTCACTATTTTCTCAATGCTTCCATCCCAAGCTTCTTCTTCAATAAATTGTACATCTCTGCTTATCATAAATTTCTTGGTGGATGGGTTATACAATCTGTATGCTTTGGATTCTTTACTGTATCCAAAAAATATGCACTTCTCCCCCTTACTATCCAACTTCTTCCTTAGCTGATCTAGAATGTGTGCATAAGCCACACAACCAAAAACTCTCATGTGGGTGACAAATTGTTTTATGCCACTCCATGCTTCTTCCGAAACTCTATTCATTACAACTTTGGTTGGGCATCTATTCAGAACATATGCTTCACAATGTATAGATTTAGCCCAATATTCATTTGGAAAATGTTTTTCCTTCAACATGCTTCTTACCATATCCATGATGGTTCTATTTTTCCTTTCAGCAACTCCATTTTGTTGTGGTGTATACCTTGCTGTAAATTGCTTGTGTATCCCATTTTCTCTACAAAAACACAAAAATTATTCGGAGATGTATTCTCCTCCTCTGTCTGTTCTTAAGACCTTAATATGCTTCCCACTTTGATTCTCAATAAGAGCTTTAAAGTGGCAGAATTTCTCAAACACTTCCCTCTTCAACTTCAAGGAGTAAACCAATGTTTTTCTTGTGTAATCATCAATAAAGGTCAGGATATAGTGGTTGTCTACTAATGATGGTATTTTCATTGGTCCACACAAGTCTGAATGGACTATTTCTAAGGGTGCCTTTGCCCTTATGCTCGTTCTTGATGGAAAGTTTTCTTTGTGTTGTTTTCCCAAGATGCAACCTTCACAAAGGGTGCCCGATTTTTCAATCAATGGTAATCCCTTTACCATTCCTTTCTTATGCAACAAATTTAGACCTCCAATGTTAGGATGTCCAAATCTCAAATGCCATAACCAGTTTTAATCCTTTTCTTCTCTTTGGAATGTCTCTTATGTCATTGTTGCCATTGTAGCTCCTTTCTTCAAATCTACTCTCATCTTGAGAGGAAACATTGTGTTTCTTGTTATCCTCACTTGTGTAATGCATTGCTTGCTTGGTGGTTTATCCATGATGATGCATAAATCATCTTCAAAGAAAACATTGTACCCTTTCTGAATTAGCTGTCCAATGCTCAAAAGGTTACACTTCATACTAGGCACATAATAAACATATGATATGGTTTTTCTTTCTCCCTTCTTTGTCAAAACACTTACTCTATCTTTTCCCATGATAGAGACCTTACTGTTTATCCCCAATGTTACTTGAGACTTTACATTTTCATCAATCATGGAAAACAGAGAAATTTTTCCAGTCATATGGTTGCTACATCCTGAATCTAGAAACCATATATCTTTATTCTTTTCTTCAGCCATATTACATGCTAAAAATAACTTCTCTTGATTGAAATTTTCTTTAGTAAAATTAGCACTGGGTCTACTACCCATGTCACTCTGTTTCTTCCTACATTCATTGGCATAATGGCCATACTTCTTACAGTAATGACATTGGACTTGGGATTTATCGTACCTTTGTCCATGTGCTTGATGAGTGGTGTCGACAAGAAAATTTATTTGCCATTGTGATTGAGATTCAAATATTTGCTTCTATTGAATTTTATTGTGATAGGAACCTAGATGTTCATTTAAATCAATTGATAAACATTTCTATTAGGAATTTAAGTGTCAAGTCCTAGGTTTTCAGGAAATCTAAATTGGTATCAAAGCAAAAACTATGGAAAATTTTGATCTCGGAACCTCAGAAGCCAAGTATTGTACATGAACACTAAGCCACGTTTGACTGTGATCATGCAAAGGAATTTTTTTTAGGACCAAAGTAAATCGGTTGTATATTTCCTTGAATAAATTTTTAATTTTTTTTAAGGATTGAAAAGGGATCATATAGATCAATCTGTATATTTTATGGGGGTTGAATGCATTATTCACAAGGGACAAGGATGTGTAAGTCATGGAAAAAACAGACAGGTTGACATTCTGGTTGGTTAACAAGGATCTAATAGCATCACCTTGAAGAAGCACACAATTTAGAGTGTAGTTTTCCAGGAGAGGTAGGAAGGTATGGTCGCCAGTTGTTGGTGGAATAACCGTGGCCTATAGGAAACCCTGCACTTGAAAAAAACAAAACCACAAGAAGCATAACATGGAAACTCAGGAAGAAGGAAGAAACATAAGCTAGACTAGTCGACACCACTCATCTTTTGTCCACCTTGCTGGCTGCTACCTTGGCCTTGGTTCTAATTTTGATTTCTACCCCTTCCACTAGTATTTGTAGGGTTGTTTCTTCCTCTGTTTTGGCTTTTGCCTCTTCCTTTTCCTCTGCAGTTTCCTCTGTCTTGACCTTTTCCGCTTCCAAAGGAAATTTGGGTCTTGAAGGCATGCTCCAAAGATGAGTTTATTCTTCTACCCAATATTTGTTCATGTGTCATCAATGATGCATGAAGCTTATCAATATTAAACTTTGAGAAATCTTTTTTCTCTTCAATGGTTGTGACTATCACATCAAACCTTGAGGGTAAGCTCGTCAACACTTTCTCCACTATTCTTCTCCCTTCTAATCTCTCCATGAGATCTCATTTGGGTAACCAACCCAATCAACAATGTGAAGAATGAGTCTATTGTATCAGACTCTTTTATGCAAATAACTTCAAAATCTCTCCCCGTAAATTAAAGCTTTGCTTTCTTTACCTTCTCCATACGTTGGTAGGTTGTCTGGAGAGTATCACATGCATCCTTGGACCTCTTTGCTACTGCAATCCTTGGAAATACACTTTCATGCACTGCTTGATAGAGATATAAGAGGGATTTTGAGTCCTCCTTCCTATTGCTCTTCAACAAATCATTCTATGCCTGTGTTAAGGCTTTAAATACTTGTTCATCTGCTGGTTCTTCAAAACCATCTTCAACTAGCACCCATAAATCTTGAGAGACAAACAAGGCTCTCATTGTGATTGCCCAATAGTCATATTTCTTCCCATTGAACTGTGGGAGTTGAGTATTTCCCATACTCATGCTTGTGCTGGCTCCTGCCATAGCTGGCTTTCTGAAATATGCTTAAATATCTTGACTGTTTTTTAAATAAACCTTCTCACTGCTGAGAGATTAAACTTTGTCTTCAAGAGACTTCTCTGGACTGCACTCTTTGAAAAACAAAAGCAAAACTCTGTTTTGGCAAATATCTAACTTTGTTGAATCTTCACACTGCTGGAGAAAAATTCAACAATATTTTTCTTCCTTTAGCTTCTTTGTCAAATGCAAAGAACCTGGACTAGCTCTGATACCATGTTGGAATTTATGAAGTATTCCAAACACACAGAGGAAATAAAATTCCTCAACTCAACATAGAGATTCAAATGTAAAAATTCTGGAGAGAGATGCAAAAAAAAGCTTATATTTCATTAACAATCTATGAGTTATTACAAAATGAAATTATTCCTTCTTCAGAGGGATTACAATGAAAAATGCTCCTTGCTTAACTGCTACAAAAAAAAGTGTAAGTAAAAAATCTACTCTCTATCTTTTTCTTGTTTTTTGCTTTCTGGCATAATACATTTTCTGCTCTCTGTCTCACTCTTTAATACAAAGTCACAACACTCTATTTTAATACACTCTGTCCCTCTTTAAAAATTACACATTCGCCTCATTTTGTTTTCTGCCTACGGGCCTTTTCTCTGTGTTTTTAATACACATAGTCAACATTTAAAAAAATGTTTTTCGTTGCTCTCACTTTTTTATAACAGACTTTATATATATATTGAACTAAGCCTAAAGACTTTTATAAAAATGTGTTGCGGCAATAAAGAAAATATAAGAAAAAAGCTTAAAGTTTAAAACCTTAACTTAAATGTTTTTCGTGGATTTCAAAACAAAAAGAAAAAATCCCTTTTCATGAATTTATCACATCCATTCTTGGCATGGCTGACTGTGCATTAAGAACTTTTGATCGGCTTGCTATTGGCTGAAGGTGGACCCTGACAGAATTCAAACAAACTTTAACCATATTTGATAAAGGCTTGTCGCATCCATTTTCCGCTGGGCTGACTGTACACCCAAGCGATGCAATAGGCACGCTATTGGATGAGGGAAATTGATGTGGCGTGTGGTTCCTCCATACGAATGACGTGGAGTCATTCAAATAAAATACAATGGTGGTGAATGCAGATGGTTGGTGGTGGAGTTTTAACGTGCAGGTTGTAGAGTTTAAAGCGGGTATGGCATGGTTTGACAGCAAGGTTTCATTTGTAGAGAGGTATGGCTACGATCATTATAAAAAATATGATTTTTCAGGCTTTAAAGACGACCCTTTAATACACAGTGGTGTGCAGAAAAAACAAAAATAAACACTGCCACATTATTTCCTTCGTCTCTGCCTGCTGTTGTGATTAATTTCAACAATGAAAGATTCTTGTGTCTTCTCCATCATGATTACCATATTTTTTTGAGATGTCATGGACTCTGGGATCCTTTCCATCTGTATGGTTGATTGCTAATATAAAGAAAAACAATTTTTCCTCTCATGTTTGTAAAGGTGATCTCCCATTTTGTGGAACCCATCGCCTTGCTTCATACATTGCACGAATAAAATTCTCAAGAGCACCTCGATCAATTTATGTAGGTCGCTTGAAATTTGGGATAAGCTCTACTTACCAAAAAGCAAAGCACCCATTGTTCTAATAATATCTGAATCAACTATTCTTAATGAAAAAAATTGGGCGTTATTATTGTACAAGGCATAAATCCAAAGCAGAAAAGCTATGGATTTTATTAATATGTTTGAGAGGGAATATGGAAATTTCCATCCTGCTTTCCAAACAACTAGCTTTACGGAGGCTTTGAGGACCTCTCCTGAAGAGTTCAAGTTATTGTTCATTTACTTGCGTTCTTCAGAACATCCGAACACACCAACATTATGTCAAGATACACTATGTTGGTCATGGAATATATCAATCAGAAATTTGTTTCATGGAGAGGTAATTGATCCGGTGATAAAATTTTCACTTAAAAATGAAAGTAATCAGAATTTGTTGCAACTAGCATCAAATTGAAGTGCTCGTCATTCTGAATCTAACAAGGTTCATTTCACCTCAATCCGGCATAAGGATCTCAAAGAGAGAAAAAAATGGAAAATTTGGGTTTTGACTATGTTTTTTTAGGTTTTTGAGGGCTAATGATAGGTTGCCACTTGTCCTCCCTACATTGGTTAAAATTCGCATCATTCTCATTAGTCAAAGTGAACCAATAATAGGGAGCTACTTGGGCCAATGAGAGGCAGCCACGTGGTCTCCCTACACTAGTGACCTCCACCAAGCAACCACAAGCCTTACCATTATACAGTTGCTTGAGTCTTATTATAGATATGGTAAAACATATATTTAAAGGTTGAATGAGAGTGTGTTTCAGGGTGGGTTGGGGCTAAGCGCCAACCCTAGTCACCGCGCCCACAAGAACCAAGGGGCAGGACCAGGGGTTAGGGTTTTGTAGCAATTCCTAAGGGTGTTGAGCATGAAGAATACCTTGTAGGGGTTTCCTCACCTTCATAATTCATTTGTAGTAGCTGATACTTGCAAGGTTCATATCATGGAAAAAATTATCTGTATGTCAAGTTGATGGAATCTTGGATTATTTCCTTATTTTTGCATGTATGCTCATTTTAATTTGAGGTCTAGGGTCTTGGTAGGACACACCTTGTATTGTTGAAGTCATGGTGATTGTAGGTTGTCATGTTGTTTTTATGTGAGATTTCTCATCAGGAGAGCATTTCCTTAAAGGGAAAATAGCCACATGGTCATCAACATACTTTATGAACTTCATTTTTACATTGAAATATGATTGGCCTTGTCATGTTGACAGACCCAGAGATGTAGCCCAGGAGGGATGAACTTTGTTACCAAACCTTGTGTTGCTCTTCTTTATTCATACATGAACTATATGTTTTATGTTCATTAATATTAACTTACACATGGAAACTAATTCATGCTTGAAGGGACACTAAACAAACATGTTTCTTTTGAAGACCCATTTTCATTCTTGCAAAGTGTCGACACTGTCCTAAGTTTTTTATTTATATGATTATGAGGAATAGGAAAGAGAACACCTCCTCCAATTTTAGAGCATTAATTTCAGGTAAAGTGAAGGTTTTAAGATGAGTAAAAACCTAAAATCATCGAATTTGCCTTTTTGTGTTGTCTATGACCAACCTGTGGGTCAAATACTTCGTTAAAAAGAGGGCTTTCATTATATTCTTATTTGGACTAGTTCTAGAACTGAATACAGCCGATTTACCTTGTTTTGGAGCCATAATATTTCGCTAACCAGTTTTGAGTGTGTGAATGTGGTGGCTACAAATTTTTGAGTAGCTAAAGGGTTATCATATCATTGTTTGAAGGGTGTATTTCTCATCTAGAAGCCACTACTTATTACAAATTGTTTGTGGGAATTACCTCTAAGCTGAAATGTCTCTCCTCACCTGTGCGTATTATGTTGCTTATGGAGCTTCATTGGATATAATCTTGTGGAAGTGTCATTCTAGGTGGTTGGTTTGGTCGTATATCAACAATTAGAAGTCTAAAATATGGGCCTTCACCTAGGATAGTATATCTTTGTGTCACATGTGGGAGGAATTTCTTAAGGAAGAAACATTATAACCGTTTTGGGGACCACTATATACTAGAGAAAGTGGCCAAAAATGATGAAGTACTAGAATTATTAAATAATCTAATTTAGTCTATTATTGTTAACACCACCAAAATCAACAAAGCCTATCTCCTTGACATTCGAATATGTCTGCAAAACTCACAAGACAAGATATATATTTTTGCAACTTGAATCTCAGATTCAGCAAGAGGAATCACAACAGTGGAGTCATCATTCTGAACCTATTTTTTTTCAAAACATTGAGATAGACTACCATTAGAAATAAGAAATTGCAGATGTAGTACCAATTTCAAGAGAAGATGTACAGAAATATGCAGAAGTTCAGTCTACACTTCCCAAGCCCATCATCAGACCTTCGTAAGAGCTTGTCCATAACAAGCACATAACTGGCCTTGGATATGAGAAGGATGTGTCCTTTCATATTACAGATTACTCAAAACCCATCCAATTTCAGAGTGTTGGATTCCTTCATGTTAGTTCACCTTCAAATGTTCCATATTTTGCTCCTCTTCCACAAAAAAGCCAACAGAATATCAGATGCCAACATTGTGACAGAGTTGACCATATGAAATATCATTGTTTTGATCTTAATCCATGTAAGCATTGTCATAGAACCACTCATTCTTCACACAAATGCTTCAGAAACAAGCCTCCTCCAAGAACAAATATTCATCTTGGATGGATCTCTTCTTGGCAATGGGCTTCAACAACCAATAATATATTTCAGTTATATGTTAGAACATTTTCTATAGTATTTAAAATTCTTGGATTTGAGTTTTCTAGATCTTCTCACCTTGTAACTAACAAGGGAGAAGTGATGGTCACATATAAGTTTCATATCAAGCGATCTTGTGCCACAAACAAAACCTTCTACCAAATTCGGAGTTGTAGCCAGAGAGAGACATGCCCCTGAGAATTCCTTTGGTTTGCGACCATCCTTAAACCATTTATACAGGGTTGATACCTCCCTAATCAGGTTGAGCTTCTTTCTCTTCAAAGAATTGGGGACACTTCCTCTAGCAAAAGACTTCAAATTCTTCCCAGTTTTGGAAGAGTTCCAAGAATTGCATTAAGCATTCCAGAGTTGGTGGTCATCCTTAAAAAACTGTAGGTTTCAGACCTCTCTTTTCGAGATTTAAGGTCTCCCTCTTCAAAGCATTAGGATCACTTCCTCTAGCAGAAGACTTCAACTTCTTTCCAGATTTGGAAGAGTTTCAGGAACTGGACTAAGCGTTCTTGTGTTGATGGTCATCCTTAAACCACCACCTTATACCAACATCTTAGAGAGCACATTCAGCCTGGTCTTACCATGCATTTTTTCACATTTTTTATTATATCTCTCTTCTTGGACTCACATACACCTTCATATTAAGGGGGGTAATGTTGGACACTTAATCCTCTAAAGGTTTGTGTGGAATGTGAATAGTCACCAGAGTCCAAGAGGCCACTTGGTATATGAAGACCAAGGGTCAAAAGGAATTGCATTTATATGTGAATATTGTTAATAGAATGGAACTTGCAATATATCCTACTCTTGTTGTCCACATTCCATGTGTGTTTAAAAAATACAAATTTGAGAGTGGAGTCCTCAGATAACTTCAAATTCCCATGTTGTTACACAACAATACCATGCATAGTGACCACACACCCTTGCTAACTCATACAACATTAAGTATTTCTCTCTAAAAATCATGCAACAACGAAAACTAATGCCAATAGCTTAAGAGACACAAGCCCGAATGAACCAGAAAAAACAAATAGAAAAAAGAAAAACCAAAATGGGTCTTATCTTTTGTGTTCATACAATTTATCTTCGCGCCGTTGACCTCTTCGTATTCCACTGAAGAAAATCACTTTCCCTATCATTGACTACTTCGCCTTTTCCAAACTAAGTTGATTCGCTTCCTCTCAGTATGGGAAAAACCAAATTTGTAACGACCATCTCATCCTTATAGTGTGTCCAATACTATTTTTCCTGTAGCATCACAACTAAATAACTACCGTCCTTAGACGTGTTATTGAGTCTATGCAATAGGAGTATCAACACGTGATCCTAAGAGCATAAACCACTTCAAAAATAGTCATCGTTTCGATAAAATGTAGCTACAAGAGTAGCAAAAACTACCTGCTAGGTGTATCAACAACTTAAAGCACATGGGAGTAACAACGCTTATCATGAACTCAACATAATTTTTTTTTAGTTTATAACAATTTCCTGAGAGTAAGGATGCTCCACACCCTTTGTAGTCAAATATAAGCTATCAACTCATATGGTATTTCCTTCCAAGATTGAAGTCCCTTAAATGCATGTGAGATCTTGCCGAGTCACCCACGATGCATCTTCAGATCCCATATTCTTCCATTTGACCATATACTCCAGATACTCCTTGCAATAGGTCTTCTTTCCAACCATGATGGCCAAAATTTCTTCCACTTCTTCGACAGGTTTGACTAGTAATTGTCCCTTCCAGTCAATGGGCATACCTATCTCTTCATTGCTTTTTATTTATCATAACTCATATAGATCACCTACATTGAATATAGGACAGATATCTAAGTCTCTAAGCAACTCCAACTTGTCGGTGTTTTCACAATTTTTTTTAATAATTCTACATGGGCATATTTTCTTGTATTTCAACTTATTGTAGGTACCCCTAGGAAATCACTCTCTTCGTAGATGTGCTATTACCAATTATCCTTCGGTGAAAAACATTTCTCTTATTTTTAATTTGTCTTATGCTTATATGTTTTATTACTATGTTTTAATTCCTTCTTTACATGTTTGTGCATCAACTACAATATTTCTGCAAAATCACTTGTATCAGCACTATTCCTCCATATTTAACAACTACATAAACTCCAAAATACCCTTTAGTGACCTCCTATAAAAAATCTGAAATGGAATCTTACCATTGGATTTGTTCTTGAAGTCATTGTCTACAAACTCTACATGTTCCAAGACCATATCCCACTAGTTGGGATTTTCACCACTTAAGTTTCTCAACAAATTTCCAAGGCGCATGTTCATGAATTCAATTGATCCATATTTTGTGGATGATAGATTTAATTGTATAACATTTTAGATCCCTTATTATTCCATTTCATCCTCCAAAATTAACCTAGAAATCTTGTATCTTTGTTTTAGGTAATGGTTCTTGGAAACCCATGAAGTCTCACCATTAAATCTTTGAAGAATAAAAAATCCACTTCAATAGCATCACTTATTCTCTTTCATATTATGAAATGTGCTATATTTGAAAACCTATTTACAACAACCATCATTGAATCATGTTTCCTATATTTTCTTTACAATCCCAAGACAAATTCCATGGTCACATCTTCCCAAAGCCTTTATGGTACTGATGATGGAGTATACAACCCTATATTTTGACTTCTACCATTGGCTGGTTGGAAAAATCTACAACACCCAACAAAATTTTTGATATCCTTGTTGATGATAGGCCAAAAATACCTCTCCTTTACCAAATTTTTGGTCTTATCCATGTCAAAATGTCCACCTAGAGCCCCACCATGTAGCTCCTTAATAATATTCAACCTAATTTACCCTTAGGAATGCGCAATTGTTAATTTTTAAATAAAACCCCTTTTTGTATTCGGTAATCCAAGAACATGGTTCCATCCATACTCTAAAGTGTTTTAAAAGTTGTCCAAGCTTCTCCAAAATTGGTATCTTCTGCAGAAAACTCCTTCATGTTGTGTAAACCCACCACTTCTACTGAAAAAGTGTTGAGTAACAACATTGTCCTACTCAAATCATCTACAACCGTGTTCAACTTTCCAGACCTATGATTCAAAAAAAATGTATAACTTTCCAAGAATTCAACCAATTTAGAATGCCTTTGATTTAACTTACGTTGAGTTTTGATATATTATAATGCCTTATGATCAGTAATTAAGAAAAATTCCTTGGGTAGAAAATAGTTTCTCAAATTATTCAAAGCCTACACAATAGCATAAAATTATTGATCACATACATAGTACTTCTTCTTATATTCATTTGAAACTTCTCGTTGAATAATGTTATTGGTCTACCTTCTTGAATTAAAATTTCTCCAATTGTTGTCCCACTTGCATCACAGTCAACTTGGAATAATTTATAAAAGGTTGGAAGTGCCAAAATAGGTTTCTCTGTCACCTTCTTATTTAGATCCACAAATTCTTTCCATGTCCTCTTCTTTAGGCATTCATGATTCGGTGAGAGGTGCACAAATATGGATGAAATTTCTAATAAATTTCCAATAGAAACTCCTCACCTCAAAGGTAGATTGAGGTGTTGGCAAATCCAAGATAGCCTTCAAATTTTTAAAATCCATCTTCAAGCCTTCCTTGGAGATCACAAACCCTAAGAACACTAACTCATTTTTCCCGAATGCACATTTCTTCAAGTTGATTAGAAACTTATCTTCCTTCAAACATTGGAACACTTTCCTTACATGCTCCAAGTGCTCCTCTTTGTTTTTACTCAAAATTAAAATGCCATCCAAGTAAAATAAAACAAAATACCCCCATAATGGTTTCAAAGCCTCATTCATGAGCCTCATCTATGTGCTTGGGACATTGGTCAACCCAAATGGCATAACCAACCGTTCAAACAATCCATCCTTCATCTTGAAAGAAATGTTCCACTCATCACCTTCCCTAATCCAAATTTGATGATAACCACTTTTCAAGTCTATCTTTGTGAAATATGCAACCCACTCAAACAATCCATAATATCCTCCATCCTTAGGAATGGAAATCAGTACTTGGTGGTTATCCTATTGATGGATCTATACACATTCTCCATTTACATGTCTTCTTTGGAGTCAATACAGCTGGAACAACACATGAACTAAAACTATCTCTTATCAGTCCTCTATCAAGAAACTCCTTTACATGATTAATTAGTTCCTCTTTCTTTGCTAAGGTCATCTTGTAAGGTGCCTTGTTTTGTAAGCTCAATCCAAGAATCGATTTAATATAGTGAGAAATTATTCTCATGGGAGGTAGTCCTTTTAACAATTCATGAGCAACAATCTCCTTGAATTCATGTAACAAAGATTTAATTTATGTCGAGATGGTTCCTAATTTTACTTCCTTTTGCACAACCTTTGGAATCACTGCTAAACAAAAAATATCCTTTCATTCCTCTTGTAGAAACTCCTTGGTTGAACACAACATGATATTAATGTTACACAAGTTGGTACCTCCACAACATCTTGTTGTTAAAATTATACTTTCCAGCATTGGGGTGACTTTGTACCACTGTCCATCTTTCTTAAACTCATATGTATTCCCTTAGCCATCATGGTGAATTTTTTTCAAACAACCATGGTCTTTCTAGAAATATGTGGCATGCATCCATATCAACCATATCGCATAGTACTTGCTCCTAAAAACTTTCAATTTGAAAATTCACCAATCATTGCTCAGTAACAATCATCTATTGTCCCTTTTGTAACCATGAAAATCTATAAGGGTTTGGATGTACTAAACTCTTAATTTTTAACTTTTCCATGACCTCAGTGGACGCTAAATTATTTTTACTTCCTCCATCTATAACGAAGTCACAACACTTTCCTTGGACCTTACATTTAGTTTTGAAAAATTTCCTTCTTTGCTATAGTTCTTCCACTATCTTATTCTCAAGCTTGAGCAACACTCTGTGAAACACCAAATTTTATCCCTATTCTTGTTGAAGCACAATCAAATTTTCTCTAGTAATAGAAGCTTCATCATCTTGCATAATTTATGTTCTAGATTCATATCTTCTCCTTAAAATTTTTCCTTCTAGGAACTAATATTACTTATCTCATTCAACTCCACAACGGTAACAATTTATTACATACTTTCCCTTTTCTCTTCGAAGACTTCCTCTACCTCTTCCAACATTATTTCCACTTCCACCATATTGACTAATGGTGGATTTTTCTTCCTTCTCACTACCTCTAGCAATACCTACCTTACCTCTACTTATAAAACCTCTTCCTATGCCTTTTTGTTGTGTTTTAATATTCAAGTTTTCCTCTATTTTCAAGGCAATGTAATGATATTCATCAACATTCTGAAAATAATGCGTACGCATTTTGTCTTGAATCAAGTATTTCATTCCATTCACATGCATTATGATTCTTTGAAATTCTAGTTCCTTTATACCTAATTGATGTGATAGTCTGAAAAGCTCCTTAGTGTACTCATGAAAATAAGTCTCCTTTTGCCTTATATTTTGAACTTGTTTATACAAATTTTTTTGGCAATCAATAGGGAAAAAATTCTCCTTGATCTTTGTGACCATATTCTTCCAATTCTTGATCTTATCTAGTTAATTATTTACTTTGTATTTTTGTAACATATCCCACCATAATGAAACATGACCTTTAAACTTTGTCATGAAATTTTTTACCTGATTTGGATCCTAAAAATTTTCATACTTGAAGTATATTTCGAGTTCCCCAATCCAATCTATGAGTACATCAACTCTTAAATTCCCATCATAGAAGGAAACTTCAACTCTAGCACTGCCTCTATTTCTCAAATATGAAACAACTTCTCTATTAGGTCTTCCTCCTAAGCCTCCTATCCTTCATCGATTTCTTCTTCAAGCTCTGAATGTACCTCTACATCTCCATTTATTCTATTCTTCGTCTCTTTCATTCATCATCTTAACTCTTCTAGCTCTCGATTTCCTCCACCTCCTTCACCTGATCCTCTTCTCCTTGGTGGAATTCTTAAAATTTGTAAATTTCTCACCAACATCCATAAACCTCAACCCAAGTTCTATGACAGAACTTGTACCTTTGTCACTCCTTTTGTGCAACCACTGAACAAGGTTTTCGGTATACTTTTACATGAAGCAATTTAACGTTCAAATATGAGAAAAAATCCTGATCTGGTACTACTTTATGCAACCTAGGTTCCGTAGTTTTCACAACACCTACATAATCCCCATCTTTTTTATAGAGTGCACAAACTAGGCCATTATACTTTGGATACTATATTAATTAATTTAAGGACTAAAACAAAAAGCACAAACATAGAGTAATTCAATTATGCTCACGATAACACACAAATGGATTCAAATTCTTTTTATTTCATTAAAAATATGTCGTTATAGACAAGAATACAAATCTAAGAGTTAATTTCTCATAGAAATTTAAATTCCCATATTGTTACACAAAAATACCATGCATAGTGACCACACACCCTCACTAACTCGTATAATAGCAAGCCGCACTCTTTAAAAATCATGTCATAGCCAAAACCAATGCCAATAGTTTGAGAGCTAGGAGCCCGAACAAACCAAAAAAAAAAATAGGAAAAATAAAAAGTAGAAAACCCATTTTCTTATGTTTTCATGCAATTTATCCTCACACTATTGACTTCTTCGTATTCCACTAAAAAAATTTCTTCCCTAGTCACTAACTACATCACCTTCTAGAGTTGATTCAATTCGTTTCCTATAAGTGTGCGGAAAAACCAAATTTGTATCATTTGTCTCATCCTCATAGTGTGTCTAATGGTGTTTGTCATATAGTAGCACAACTAAATAATTGTCTGATGTCTCCACCTAATAGTCTCCATAGAAGTCTAAAGATCTTGGTCCCCACATGTTAAACCAAACATATTAATCGAAGTAACTGATCCCACATCTATTAACACAAATAGAAGTTCTAGTGTCCCCAGTGTCTCTACCTGCTAAGAAAGAGTCTTGATTCCATTGTTTCTCTATGTTCTCCACACCACAAATTAACCTTCCTTCAACATCCCTCGGCTAGCTTCGAAGCATGAGATTACACTGATATTTTTCCAATGCTTCACACCGACTGCTAATATACAATATTTCTTGTTGTTTCATTATCACCATGCTTGGTACTTCTCGTGTGTTCCTGACCATGCATGTTCACTACCTTTCTTTTTCTTCCTCCTGTGTTATCATTTCTGCACACTATAATTTTCTCCTTATCTATATGAATTCCCAAGTCAAAGAGTGTCTCCATTTTTCCTTTCCCGATTTCTTGTTACATGTTTACCAAAGCCAACACATCCCACCAAAGAAGGAATGTCTTGTCCTTTTGTCTAGGTGAGCATCCTCCATTTTAACCCTTTTACCTTCTTGTCTTTAAATAAAACAAGGATATAGGTGGCCAGTAAATGAAATATTTTGAGCTTGGTTATTTCCCCAAACAATTCCCAAGTATCTTCTCCCCCGTAGACTTTGAATTTGTATCCTCCTCTCAAAATAATATTTTAAATATTTTTTTCATAATTATTAAAAATTACTCATAACAATATTTATAAGAGGTGGAAGCTAAAAGGGGTTGTTGCAGGCCCCACCCAAAGAAACGCCATCTTCGGTGTTCTATTCCTAAATACACATTCAACATTCCAAACATAAAATTTAACAACAAAATTTATATACACATATCTTTTTACATTTACATTTACTTAATCAACAAAAAAATGGGTATGATAGCCTCATCTAATCAGTCATTTACCAAGTGGCTTCATCTAGTCCAAAGTACTTCCACTATACCCTCACTTGCTCAATTACTGGATTTTGGAGCGTGATCTACCTCTGATCTAGAATGCAATGAAATTTTGGTTACAATTCTCCCCTAGATTCCACTTGTATCAAAGATTAATAAACAACATGATAGATACTAATGAATATGGGTTACACTTTTGGGCCAAATGCGTCGATGAAATTTCAAAATTTTACTCTTTTATCGAATTGAAGCCCTCAAAATTAATATAATCGTTGTGAATTTTTATTTGGAGTAAAGATACAATTTGTGGAGAATTAGGTTGGTGTCCTAATGATATTTTTTGCAAAAAAAATTAGTGTCATATAATTTTTCAATTTTCCATTAAATGAAATGTGTATCCTTGAAAATTTTCGCACATTACAAGAGGTATGTGTGTGTGTTCACATAGCATAACTTAGTCTAAAATGTGTAATTTTTAATATATATATATATATATATATATATATATATATATATATATATATATATATATATATATATATATATAGATAAGCGTGATCTGGGAGAACTAGGATTAGCCATATTAAATGATTGCTTTATGAAAAATCTATTTTTTATTTTTATTTTTCCAAGTTGGTGAAGTAATATTTCAATTTCATTTTGCAAACACGTGTTCATATAAGATTTTTTCTACTATTTAAATGAATCAAAAAACCAACAATACCCTTTTTAACAAGGCTCGTAAATGAATATATTTGTATTTTTTGAAAAATCTTCGTTTTGTATATTCTATGTTATTGATTTTTTATTCAACCCCTTTGAAACTATCCAAAAAAGTTTCAAACATTATGTTTAAAAGAAATTATATGAAAAATATCATATGATTTCGAAAATGTCAAACTGATATGCCATTGGATAGAGGATTATTTCACGAATCCAACATGATCAACTTTGCCTCTTAAGGACAAATTCTATTTGAAGTTCATTAGGGTATAAAATGGTGTTGCAAAGAAATTTGCAAAAGGGGAGCTAAAATTTTTTTTTTTCAGGCCCTTAATAGCTCGATCAAGTGCTTGAGGTAAATTTTGAAACAACTCGATCAAGGGTTTAATAAATTCTTGGTCAAGCTCTTGACATGGTTAAACAAGGGCTCGATCAAGCTATATCTCGATTGAGCCTTTTCAACCTTAAAATCCTCATTCTGTTTTCAGAGGGAAGTTTTAAAAAAATAGCTCAATCGAGCTCCTATGTAACTATGGGTTACGTAGGGACCTTATCGAGGGTTTATTTTTAAGCCCTCAAACAACTCGGTTGAGGGCTAAAATATAGCTCAATCAAGCTAGTTTTTTCTCCCTCCTAACCCATGTGCTTGCCAAAAAGTGTAACCCATCTTCATTCATTCACCCCAATGTTTTCACATACCTTCTAAGAAATTGAACTACTTATGCATTCTTTGTTGACATACACAGCTCTTTTTCCCATCTTGAGTTTTTTTTAAGTCTACCTAATAACATATGTTTTTGTTCCATTTCCTTTAGCATATTAGGCCCAATAAATATGTTATTCATTTTTTCATTCTAGTTTATGGATGTATTACATTTTCTATCATAAAAAGCCACAAAGGGGCTCAATTTCAATGATTCTTGATAGCCATTGTTGTAGGAAAAATATGCCAAAGGAAGAAACTCTTCCCACATTTTACGTTGATGCATAACAAAAAATTTAAGCACTTCTTCTAGAACTCTATTAACTCTTTCAGTATTCCCATTTTTTTTAGGATGGTACATTGTGGGGAAAACTAACTCTGTCCCAAAAATAACAAACAATGTTTTCCAAAACTTTGCAGTAAATTTGGCTTCTTGATCCGAGATGATATTCTTGGGTATAGCATGCAATATAAATATCTCCTTCATAGAAATATGAGAAATATTGGTTTCCTTGTAGGTGGATTTAATAGTCACAAAATGAGCCACCTTTTTCAACTTATCTACCACCACCATTATGGTATCATGCTACCCAGAAGTCCTTAGAAATCCGGTGATGAATTCCATTAAATGACTTCCCACTACCACTTAGGAAGGGGATTGGTTGCAACAATCTCGCTAGATGCATACATTCCACTTTTACTTGTTGTCACTCCAAGCATCTAGCAATATATTAGAGCACATTTTTTTCATGCATGGTCAATAGTAAATATTTTTCATGGATGTTGTCATTTTCTAATAACAAATATGACCATAGTATTGTATTTTTTGAAATCATCCAATATAAGCTTCTTCAAGTCTTTGATGCAAGGTATATACCACCTACCTTTAAATTTCAACATGTCATCTTCCATGATGAATTAGTTCTTACTCAATTATCCTTATGGATTTTGCTACAAGCATTCTTTTACTTACTAGTAAAGCTCATCCTACTACATTGCCTCCTTAATATTTTCTTGGAGGTAAACTTCACAAGTATTGGTAGTTGCTACATGAGCTATTTGTAGCCTCCTACTAAGTGCATCAACTAATTTATTTGTTGTTTCTTTGAGGTACTTGATTTCAAAATTAAATTCACTAATTAATGCTAGCCATCTTGCCTATCTTGAATTCATCTTAGAATAATCAAATAGATACTTCAACCCTCCATGATTTGACATTGAGATAAACAAAATTCATAGAAATTAGTGCCTCCACATATTTAATGCATGCATTTCTAGCATTAGGACTCCATTGAGCCCCTCCTTGCAAGCATCTGTACAAACTAGAAAATATTTTTCAGAATCTTTTATCTTCAATATTGGTGGGTGCGTGAGAAGATGTTTTTAATACTCAAAATTGGTCGCACATTCTGTTGATTATTATAATTTAACTCCTTTCTTTTACAACCCATTATTTGATGCCCAATATTCAAGAAATTTTAGATAAACCTCATTTAATAACTGGCCAATCCCATGAATAATTTGACTTCTATCACATTCTAAGGAGTTGGCCACTTCATAATGCCTTTAATCTTGTTTGGATATACTACCACTCATTCCTTAGAAACAATATATGTAAAAAATTGAACTAGTTGATGGAAGAATTCACACTTTCCAAGTTTGGCATAGAGCTTGTGCTCTCTCAATAATTGCAACATTGTTGCTAAGTGTTTTTCATGCTCCTCCTTGGTTTTTGAGTAAACCAATATGTCATAGACAAATTCTAGTACAAACTTGTCCAAATATGGATTCAGAACATCATTCATTAAGCACATAAATTTTGTTGGGAAATTCATGAGCCTAAATGAAATAACATCAAATTTAGAGGTCCCAAACCTGGTTCTAAATGCCATTTTATGAATGCCTTCATATTTAATACATACCTAATGACACCCAGAGTTGAAGTCAATTTTTTTAAATACAAAAACTGCTCTCAACTAATCAAAAAATTCGTTAATCCTTGGTAAATGGCACATGTTCTTTATGGTGGACTTATTTAATTATTTATAATCAATACATAGTCTTAGGGTGTCATATTTTTTCTTTATGAATAACACAAGCACTCCCCATGATGACAAGTTAGGTCTGATGTGTCCCATGTCCAACCTTTCCTTTAGTTCCAATTTTAAATCCACCAATTCAAGTGTACTCATATGATATGGGATTCTTGACACGTGAATTGTTTCAAGAAATAATTCTATATAGAAATCGATTTCCCAACATGGAAAAAATCATGGCATTTATTTATGAAATACATCCTCAAATTGTTTTAAAATTGGGTGTCCCTCCAAATTGTTATTGTTAATTTCTTATTCATTAGTAATTTGGACAATGCATATTTCACATTCCTTCTAGTTGCACTGCTTCATCTACAACATTGATATTTTTTGAACTGTCATTGGTGAGCCCTGCTATTGCACCAAGAGTGTTGTAACTCCTAGGGGTTGCCCTACTTTACTTTATCTACCCGGGTTTCGTAAAAACTTGGAGGTGACAATGCTATATACACAACAGATGAATTTTACTCATTTCATCGTCTTTCGCTCTACGAAAGGGTGCTACTTCTAGGGGTTCTTAGTGAAGTCTTTCACACTTCAATGAAACTAAAATAAATTTCAGAAAGGAAATAAAAGAAATGAAACTAAAATAAACTGTTGAAAATAAATGACAAGAAAGAAACTAATTTAAATTTCACAAAGGAACTGATAGAAAGCGAACTAATTTAACTTGTTGAAAATAAATGGCAAAAAGGAAACTAATTTAATCTACAAAAGGGAAATTACTGAAAAGAAACTAAACTGAGTTGCAGCTAGCTAGGCCAATCGGCTAAACATGCCCTACTCATCCTCTAATCTATTTACCATGCTATCATGCTTCTAACCATGCAACTATTCATGATAAACTAAACTTGACAAAGTGTGGCTTGCAGTTTGGAGGAAAATGAGCTAAAAGTGTAAATGGAAGGCTCACCACATGAAACAAGGCTTAGAGGAGGAAAGAGGGGGTTTAAACCTTATTAAAACTTTATAGCACAAAAATCCTTTGGAGCGGGATGCTTTTAGAAGTCTGATGGCAGAACTGCGATAGCGTAATTGCAATATCGCAACGTTGGAGGAGTAGTGGAAGTGATGTTCGGGAGCGGGAGTGAAATGTGAAATGCGATGGGATAGAAGCTGCAAAATGTGAAATGTAGTAATTCAAATGACGTGGCGGTAGGACAGGTGGCAGGGTTCTTTGAAAATATCGCAATCGGCGTAAGGTGCGATAAGTATTAATGCGAACCAAATAAAAATTGTGATTTGTGGTTTGCGATGAGACAGAGGACGTGGTGGTGGGACCAGTGGTGGGCGCGTTACCAATATCGCAATCGATGGTTGGAGCGATAAGTGTTAATGGGAAGAAAAGTGTGATTTGTGATTTGTGATGGGGATAAAAACTATGAGATGTGATTTTCGATAGGATAAATATTGTGAAGTGCGATTTGTGATTTGCAATGTGGCGGAGTACGAAGCGATATCACAATCTTCGTTTGGAGTGGTAAGTCTTAAAGGGATAAGGGAAAAATATTGTGATGTACGGTAGCAGGAAATTCGAGGAGTGAAGGCAGAAGTCAAATTTTCAGCGTTTTTAAGTGTTTTGTGAATAAAAAAGGTGTGAAAGCTTATAAGAAGAGAAACAAGGGGAATGGAGGCGTAACAACAATGTTTAGGCGGTGAAGACAAAGATGGAAAATGAAGCGGGAAGGAACTAATGAAATTCTTCGTGGCTACCTGCACCTGCAATAAAACTGTTGATTTATAAAAGAAAGATGGACATTGCATGATAAAGACAAATAAACAATTCTAGCCTAGTCCTAATAATAGACAATCATAACTCATAAAGCATTTTTGGTCCACAGGAAGGTCTACCCTCCTCGAGCTCTATCAATAGGGATGAGAGGGGAAGGTTGCCTCATAGTTTATGGAGTTCATCAACTATTCTACAATGCAGATAAGTAGATTAAATCTATAGTAGCAAACTATAACAGTAATGTGTTAGGTCCTTGTAACTTCTAAGATTGGCAAGACCAAATTGAACAAGGGTAACATCAAACCAACTTTGGAGCCCTAGGACCTAGCCTTCCTGGACTCAAAGAGGGCTCTCTCTATATTTGTATAAAAGATGTAAACTTGTTTGATTTTAGGGTTTTAATCTTAGGCTAGTTATAATGATAGGGTTTGTTTGTTTGTTTTGTTTGGTTTGGTTGTTTGTCAAGCAGAACAGATCGAGTGAGAGAGATTCAGGCCATTGGGCTATGGAGTCTGCAAAAGGTCTTGAAAACTACTACAATAGGTCAAGGATATTTCATAGGGCAAGTTAACAAAGCCAAATGGATCTAAATAGGTTAAGTGAGTGTGAAATGAACTGTAAATGGTGAATATAGTAGGTTTAAAGGGCAGTTAAGAATCCTTTAACATAAAATATAATAAAAAGTGTCTATAAGAGTACTATGCATCAAGAAAGAATCAAAGGACAGAGTGCATCATAAACTTCTTTGACCTAGATTTATCAAGTAAACTTATAAACAACTATCCAACAAACCCTAGAGAGCAGGGAACTCTTAACCTCTCTAGCTATCTGCCTTCAGAGAAAGAAAACATGCAAGATAATATATAAGTAATAGTCAAAGAGTAGGGAAATCCTAAATTCCTTAATCAAACTATAAAGACCTTCAAAGTAACCATTTCAAGATAGACTAAAGGATAAGGAAAACCATAAAATTCTTTAGACTAAAGTACACTTCAAAGAAAGCCTTGAGAACAACATTTCAAGAAAAACCAAAGGACAGGGAAAACCATAAAATTCTTTAGCCATACTATACTAATTTAATCTCAATGAAAAAAAACTACATCGACATGGAGAAACAGGGAACTCCTAGTTTATCCAAGCAAACCTAGTAAAGGAAAACATTTAAACAATATAAAGCAAACAAAGTTAAGGTGCCTTTAAACAACATGTCTTGACCTAAACTTTTTGTTCTAATGCAAGAGAAAAGATGGAAAATATGTAAAAAATAAGGAAGAAAATACAAGATTAGAAACACATCACCATTCAAAAAAGTTTAGGGATCCTATGAAAGTGCTTGCTCCATGGCATTCAATCCAAAACAGTCACAAAGCTCCAAATCCAATTTCTTCAAAACTCCAAGTCTATGTTTTCATCTCCATAAAACAACCAACCAACCATAAACATGGAGCCTCCATGCAGTATTTAACTTGAAAAGGAGTATAAAAACCCTATATAGGGTTTTAGAAGTCATTTATTACATATTTAAATCATTTTGACCTTTGAGACCATGCAAGGCCCAAGGCAAAATATCAGAGCCTCATTCATTACAAAATAACTTCTAACATAAATTCTAAGCTAAATTTGTAAATATTTGTCCTTCAAGCCTTCAAAAAAATATTTTTAATAACTTCTTGTGTCTTTTGTTGACTTTCAGGCAAGGGCACAACACCAAGGTGCAAGGGCATAGCGCCAGGAGAAGGGCGTAGCACTAAATCTGGAAACATTACCTCTTTTGCAGCTGAGATTTGGAGGCCTTTCCAGTGTCCAAATGAGCTCCATGATAGCTCATTGGAAATCTTGTCATGTCAAGTTTCCAAATATACCTTTAGTTTCCAATCTGGTTCCCATTTTCCTAGTCAAAAAAACATTCTCCCAAGACTTCTCAGGGCGCAGTGCCAATGCTGAAAATAGGGCAGAAAGGTGATTTTTAGGTGGTTTTTGGCACTTTTGGAGGACTAGTTTTGCTCCAAATGAGCTGAAATTTTCCGAGGGTGATTTCCTTAGCCTAAGGATCATGAAAATATAAATTTTTCCTCAATTTAGTGCCCCAAAAAAGAGCACAATGCCAGTGGCATTGCGCGTTTGGCCCTTTTTTCTGCTAGCCAAACAGTCAAAAATCAAAATTGTGCACCAAGTGCCAAAATTTGGATTTGTATTTATTACCATGTTTGGGAGGCTTGGAGGGATATATGAGCAAGGATGTTGAGCTTGTCCCTTCATTTTTCTTGGTTAGGGTTTCAATTCTTGATTTGGCCTTTTGTAGCTTTGAGCTTGCAATTTGATTTTTCTTGAAGTAGTTCTTGGCCCTCCTTCTAAATATGTCATTTGTCATTGTTTTCCTTCTCCAGAATGCAAGCTCATTAGAAAGCTCAACCGCCTTTTTCCTCTCTAGTTCTAGAGGTCTTTTCAGCCCTCTAGTCCTAGGTCTTTTTCTTTGCACTTTTCTTATGCCTCATTGGTTTCACCACACCTTTCATAGGCTTCATCATGCAAGGGATTTGCCTTGTTTTATTCTCTTCTTGCCTTGAGAAGTTGAGTCTCCGTGATGGCCTGCTTGGTATTGAGTTGTTCCTTTTCCTGCTCATAGTATGCAATGATAAACTTATATATCTCTTATTTGGTCTGAAGCTCACTAATTTGGGCATCCTTCTACTTGAAAATCATTTTGAAGGCCTCATCATCATGCTCATCATCTAAACCAACAAGGCCAAAATCAGTCTCTATCTTATGGAGGTCATTCTCATCATGAATGGTTACCTTATGTACATCTTCTTCTGAAATTTTCAAATCTTGATTTGGAAACCCTAGGGTGGAGGTAAAATGGATGAGGGGAAGGAATGAGATGACAGTTTTGCAAATGGAGGGAATGAGTGGATGGGTATAGGTGTAGGAAAAGGGTGGAGGGCAAACTAATTCAATGGAAACCCTTAAGAAATGTAATGACTGTTGCTTATGACTGATCTTCCCTTAAAGAGGATGAAGTAGGGATGTATCAATGATTTCAAGCTAACTTAGGGTTTCCTTTAGGGTTTCTCTTCATTGATTAAATGATGACCAGGATGGCTTTGAAAAATGGGGTTTTGGTATGAACCTACCTCTTATCAGTGACTTAGAAGGCTTGAGAAAATATTTGAAGAGGTTTTGATGTGATTTGAGTGATTGGATCACTTAGAAATCCTCTCTCAAGGGCACAGCACCAAGGGCTGAGGGCGCAATGCTAGTTTCTGAGAGCGCAATGCCAGTTTCTAAGGGCGTAGTGCCTTTTTTCAGAGGGAATTTGAAGGCCTTCCTGGTGTCAAAATTGGTCCCATGATATCTCGTTGGAAATATTATCCTGTATAATTTCCAAATATACCTTTTTTTGGTAATTGGAGTTGATTTGACCTGTGAAAATTTGATTCTCCCAAGACTGTTCAAAAAGTGCTGAATGATGGTGCATAAATGCAGAGTCCTAGTGCAGGCAACTTTTGCAGACCTTCCTTAACTTCAAATTGAGCTCCTGATAGCTCATTAGAAAGCTATTCTAGTGTAGTTGTCATTGGAATCATTAAGAAATTCATTTGGACACTCCAGATATGAGAAAACGTGATTTTCCCAAGGTTACTCTAGAAGTGCAACAAACCTCTTGTAGCCCCTATAAATTTAACATTTATCCCAAACCATGATACTTGTGTAAAATTTGAAGGATTTTTTTCTTCTTGGACCCATGATGGACAAAAACCTCTCTCACTTTTGTAAAATTCACCTTTATTTGTTCAGAAACATAATTTGAAGCGAAACTGATCTTGTGTGCTTCCTCCATGTCATTTTTGGCAAGTGATCACTACTTTGGCACTCAACTGGATCATCAAGTTCATAAACCCTAGTTCTCTACAAGACCAAATTGTTTCCATTTCCTTGGCTATAAGTGGTCTTCATTCAGGAGTAGTAAATCTACCTTATACCAGAGTAAATCTACCTTATCAGTACTTTCTGCTGATAGACCTTTCAACACTCCTGCAGAAGTGCCAAATTTTGTCCATTTTCCTCATTTGCAGACTTTGAACTGATGAGGTAATATTCTTTGGAAATATTTTAGGTCCTTCTTGAATAACCATGTCTCAACATTATATTACATCTAAGCCATATTCTAGCAAAGGAAAAGCAGCTCCTGAAACATCCAATGATGACCTAAAAACAGGTGAAACCCTAATTTACCTAGTGGGAGGGTTCTTTGACCTAATCTTGACTGAAAATTGACTTGGAGGCTTCAAGTGGAAAACAGAGTATTGTCAAAGGTGATGTATTGAAGATCCAAAATTCAATGTACTTGATTTATCTAAAGAGCCTATAGAGATAGTTTTGAGACCATCAATGCTTGATGAACCTGGGGTACATGGGAATGAGTAGGCTATAGGAAACCCTAGAGGGAAAGTGGAGTTTATGGACAGGGGAAAAATAGGCCAATGAGGTTATAGGTAGGGAAGGAGGGTAAAAATGAGAGGTATAAGCTTATGAGGAGTTTGTAGGAGCAATATGGTGACCATGAAATGGGAAACTGATAGAATAGTGAAAATTTTTCTATAAGGATAATGAGGGTAGTGAGATTTCTGAAACTCACAATATTCAAGGAAGGTTGTTTTCAAAAATCTCGAAACACCCTTTAGTCATCCAAAGATAGTGAAAAATACTGATGACTAACATAATGAACATATCATAAATAAAACTATCTAAATTACAGAAAGAAAAGAATAAAAACAGCAGAGAAGCTGAGGCACATGGGTTGGGCCCTAACCCCCGAGCCTAGCTCTCTAGAACTAGATCAATATAAAGTCATCTAAATACTCATTGCATTAAAAATACAATCTTATTACATCCCGAAGGCCTTAAACAACAAAAGCCTAATAGAATGGAAAATGAATGCCATGGGATGGAATGGAATAGATTGCATCGAATGGACCAGAATCCTCTGGAATTGACCCTAATTAGCTCTTGATAATATTTATTTATCCTCAAGGGCAACTACCAATAGCTCCCTAAAAAATAGGTAATGATTCCACTTGACTATGTTAAACACCATGTTAAAACACACACATGGTGTATGAGGAAGATGAACACACACACACAAGAGACTCAACACACAATGAAAGATAAGCGTGAGGCTTTCTTATTTTTTCCATTATACATGATGTACATTTATAGTACAATGGTGTGACTCTTGGTTTCTCATTCCAAGGTCACTTGGACTCCATTGTGACTTTTCGCATTCACACCTACCCATGTAGGATTAGGTGTTCCAACATTCCCCCCCTTAATCCGAAGGGGTATGTGTGAGTCCAAGAAGAGAGTTGTAATACAAATCTGCAAAGTATACATGGCGACATTTGGGCTGAATCAACTCTCTGAAATGTTGGCAAAAAGAGGTGGTTTAAGGATGACAACCAACACTGGAACACAATAATTGTTGCAGTTCCCGGAACTCTTCCAAAACTGGCAAGAAGCTGAAAGCTTTTGCTAGAGGAATTGTCCCTCATAAAAAAGGGAGACCTTCAACCTAAAAGAAGGGAGGTCTACAACCTGTGATGGTTTAAGGATTACCAACAACACTGGAATTCTTGAAGCATTTCCTAGAACTCAACCAAAGTTGGCAAGAAGCTGAAGGCTTCTGCTAGAGGAAGTGTCCCTCATATATGAAAAGGAGACCTTCGACCTAAAAGAAGGGAGGTCTACTACCTGTGATGGTTTTAGGTTATCCACCAACCAAAGATGATGGTTTAAGGTTGTCCACCAACCGAAGGCATGCTCATGGGCATCCGTGTCTCTGGCTACATCTCTGAATCCGGAATGACGAATTGTGGCTCGGGCTCGCTTGAACTGCTGGCTACAACTCTGAACATGGAATGAGAGATTGTGGCTCAGGCTCGCTTGATCTGTCGTCGAAGCTTGTACATGACCACCATTTTCCCCCCTGTCAGGGACAAGGTGAGATGATGGTGAAAACTCAACTGCAAGTTTGCTCAATATTCATGAACATGTTCTGACATGCGACTTAAACATCTTCTTGGCTGCTGATGCCCATTGTCAAGAAGCGATCCATCCAAGATGAATCTTGGTTCTTGTAGGAGGCTTGTGTCTGAAGCATTTGTCTGAATAATGGGTGTTCCGACCACAGTTCTTGCATGGATGAAGATCAAAACAGTGATCTTTCATATGGCCAACTCGATCACAGTGTTGGCATTTTACAATCTGATGTTGTTGTTGTGGAGCAGGATCTGGAACAGCTGTAGGTGAACTGTCATATAGGAATCTGGCACTCTGAAATATGATGGGCTTTGTGTAGTTTGGAATATGAAAGGACACATCCTTGTCATATCCAAGACCAGTTCTGTGCTTGTTGTGGACAAGCTCTTCCCAAGGTCTGATGATGCGCTTGAGAAGTGAAGGTTGAACTACTGCATCTGCATGTACATCTGCTCTAGTACAAGGAACTGAATGTGAATCAATTGGAACTTTACTGACTTGCTACTAATGGGAGTCTTTCTCAATCTTATGAACAGAAACAGGTTCAGAATGGTGACTCTTTTGCTGAAGTTCGTCTTATTGAAGCTGAGTTTCCAACTGCAAAAACTCAATCTTTTCTTGTGCATCTTGCAAACAACTTTGAATGTTACAAAGAGCATGCTTGCTCATTTTTATCATGTCATCAACATTGGAATGAATGAGGTTTTTCAACAACTCTAATGCCTCATTGATTTTAGCCATTTCAACAACTTAGGCTCAAAAAATGAAAGGGTGTCGGCTACAACCGAAAATGCACCCATTTACAATGTGATTTAACAAATACAAATGAATCCAAAGAATTTCCAACTATGGAAATCTCAAGGTACAAAATCTGCTCCTCAAATGATGGAGGGCAATCAACAATCCAGCAACTAAAATACTGATTGCAACTATGAATGAAGAAGCAATACAATGTCAACTCAATACAATATCTCTGCAAAATATTTGTTTGAATGTGCAGCAAAAACAATATGCAAGAGGCCTTTAAGGTAGCTGAATTTTCCTTCAAAGAACTGTTTTTCAATGATGGAAAACTTGTCTTCAAATGTCAATTCTTCAGAAAATCACCTTTATATTAATGCCACAAATCATATAATGTAAAATTTGCAAATTTCTCTATATATATTTAGTCCATCTACTCACATGTCATTTTTCATTTCTTCTCTTCATATTCTCTCTTTTCCTCTCTCTCTCTGCTGTTTTTTTTTTTTAATTAATTAAAAAAAAATAATTAAAAATGAGAATGAAAGGGGAATTAATTAAAAAATAGGCAGGGAAATTTAAAGGAAATGTTAATTAAAAAGAGGATTATTAAAAAAGGGATGGGGGGTGGGTATTATATGGGGGTTTATTAAATAAAAAATGGTAAGGGGATTATTAAAATTGGGAAGGGGTTTATTAAATTAAACGAGGATTATTAAATTAAATGGGAAGGGGATTATTAAAATGGGAATGGGTTTATTAAATTAAATGGGAAGGGGATTATTATAGAAATTAGAATTAAAAAAACGAGTGGTGGTTTGAGTAAGGGAGCGCGTGCAAGTGGGGGCACGGGGGAGCCGTAAGGCAGATGGGGAAGGGGCGTAGGGAAGTGAAGAGGTGGTGTCGAAGGTCGATGGGAGGAGAGCTGTTAGGGGTAAGGGATAGGCGTGGTCATGCAAAGAGGAGGGTCTGCGTAGGATTAGAGGGAGACGAGTGAGGCAGAGTGGGTAGGAAGGATTGTGCGGTGGGTGTAGGGATCTGCTTATGGAGAGAGGGTGTGAGATGTAAGAGTATGCGTAGATTCTGTAAGGGGAGCCGTGGAGTGGAGTAGGGAGGGCTATGTGGAGAGGGCGTATGGTAAAGTGTGGAGTTGAGAGGGGGTAGGGGGAGTGTATGGGGAGGTCGAAGGTTCAGAATTTTTATTTTTTATTTTTATTTTAATTTAAATAGTGGAGTAGAATAGAGACTTTCAGAATTGCAGCAGAGTTTTTTTCTTCCAAATACACAGCAGAATGGACAAAATGTAGAATTGAGGGCAACAGTAGAATTTCAAGTACTGAAATGCAACACCAAATTGCCAATAAAACCCAGAAATTTTTCCAATAGCCCGGCAGTAGAGAATATTTTCCAGCAGTAGAAAAACCCAAAATTTTGCAGAGATGATGAAATTTTTCAACAGAAAAACTGAGATTTCTTTTGCAGTAAAAACCAGAAATTTCTTCTTCAGAAATTCAATTTAAATAATATTCCAGCAACTCTTCAAAATGGTGCAGAATTTAAAATGCAGAAATTGCAGGAAGAATGAGTAGTGAGAAAACCTTCAAATGCACAATGCTGCTCTTCTTCAAAACCAGTCTCTGAGTGCTGCCACGGATTTTGAATGCTGCTCTTCACCAAGATAAAATTTCTGAATGCGGCAAAATGTCTGCTGCAGAAACTCTGAGTGCTGCAAAAATGCCAAGAATTTTTGCAGATATGCACAGGCCATAAACAAAAATGGCTCACTCAAATTGGAGCAGGGCCAGCAATCACCCTCTCTGATACCATGTTAAACACCATTTTAAAACACACACATGGTGTATGAGGAAGATGAACACACACACACACAAGAGACTCAACACACAATGAAGGATAAGCGTGAGGCTTTCTTATTTTTCCATTATACATGATGTACATTTATAATACAATGGTGTGACTCTTGGTTTCACATTCCAAGGTCACTTGGACTCCAGTGTGACTTTTCGCATTCCACACCTACCCATGTAGGATTAGGTGTTCCAACAGACTCCAAGTGAAGTATGGCTTGAGTGCACTTGGTTTTGAGTTGCTTGGCTGCCTCTAGAATTTGAATTGTTGGAGGGGATCTCATGAGTATCCTTTGGCTGCCTTTGAGAGTTAAGGAGGGTGGAAAATCCCATTGAATCTCTCCAATATTTCTCCCTAATTTCTTGATATTGTGCTCATTTATTCTTTAATATTTATCTTCCAATGGCAGGGAGAAAGTCCCTAAATTATCTCCTTCTCCAAATCTGCATAATCTGCCAAATATTCTCACAATATTCTACAAAAACAACCAATAATAGGCACAAATATGCAATTACCTTTAATCATTCCTAGGAACATATTAAAGCGTAAAAAAATATTATTAAGTGCAGAAGGAGAGATTTAATATATATTTTTATCTGCATAAGAGAGGTAGATGGGCCTAAGAAAGGTTAGATGGGCCTTAATTTATGTCTAATTTAGAGGCCCATCATCACCCCCCTACTGAAATTGTTGCTCATCCTCTGAGCAACCTCTTCATCCTCCCCACCTTATGGTTCTTCCTGCATGTTGGCTTATTTCATTTTCTATTTATTAGCCCATGCGCTACTCCTACTGCTAATCTTCTTTCATTTCTTCTTGTAGGTGCTTTATGGAGGTCCTCAGATGCCTTAAGAAAATCTATTTTGCATGCCAAGACGTGGTGGATCCACCTTTTATTGTATTTTATTCTTCTTCTTCTTTTTTTTCCTTTTTTTTAATTGCATGCAGAATAAACTCATAGTTATTTTTTTCTATGAATCGAGTTCACCCTTGGTTACCCTTGGTACTCCTCATCATCCATTAAAATGAACTGCTTACTACCCACTTTCTCAAGTCCTTTTTACTTTTGTCTTGTTCCTCTTCTTGATGGAAAAAGTGAGGCATTCGCTCGATAAGTCTGAGGTTTCTCTGCTACTAATTTTGGCTATATAAAAAAACTTTCCTTCTCACACTTTTTAATGTTTTATTAAGCTAGAATAGATTCAAAGAAAGGGTTAGATGATTGCATACATGAGCCTTACCATTGCTTTGTTTTTGTAGGTGATATTGAAGCTATTCATATGACTGTTGAATTTATCTACGATGGTTTTGAAGCTGCTCTAAAGTTGCATGTGATAATTTGCTTGAGGTCCTTTTGGAGCTTCTGAGCATAGGAGGAGGAAGTCCAAGTTTGACTTCTTTTGACTAGGGTTTTGACCAAATTTTATTTTTGTGCCAAGTTTTTTTTTCTGCTTGCAAAGGTTGGAGAGCACCTGAATTCATTAGAGAGAGATACATGGAGAAATGCATTTTATTTTTTATTTTAAGGTCTACTAGCTGCCTCAATGAGTTTTTCCACTAGTAGCTCTGCCTAGGCGCCTCAAAGAAGGTTTTCACCTAGGATATTATATTTTTCTCTTTTTTTTCAACCCAATGACCACCTCATGGAGGTTTTCAATCAGTGAGCCAATCTCAAACGCCTCAAAAGACATTTTCACCTGAGATTTTATTCTTTTTCCATTTTTTTTTTTCTTTTTCGCTTTCCTACTCCACTTGAAAAAAACAAAACCTTTTTCAAGTATAGGAATACTTCAAATGGAACCATTTACACATCAAGATGACAGATAAAATCATGTGGACACTTGGAATACATGCTTTAACATGTACCTAAATATGAGAGAAGAATTGATTTGACTGGGATTGTATCAAGTACTGTTGGAGAAGAGTGTGTTGCTGCAATCTAATGACTGTTTGGAACCATATTTCAATATAGGCGTGATGCCCCTAGTCCACTTTCTGAGTTGGATCACCTTGGATTTCCTCTTCTATTATGACATTCAAATCTTCCTCTTTTTCATTGCTGATTGTTCTCTTGAACACATGGAGGAAATGCTGGTAAACACGAGAAAAATTTCTCAACATATGATTCTGATGCTGGCTCTTCATCAAGTGCAACCCTTTATCTTTTGATATCCTCATTTGGATCTTCTTCTTCTTGATGTTTTCCTTCAATGAAATTAAGAAAATCTCTTCTTTGCAATACATTTCTTGAGCTAGGATGCAAACCATTTAGATCAAGAGGATGTGTTTGGTAGTAATGTACCTCAGCATTGTAAGTGAGCTAAGCTACTTCAAGGTGTGGGTTTGGAAATGGTGGTATAACTAGTTGAGTGGTGGTGGATATATGAGATGGATGTGATTGAGGTTGTGGTTGTGGTGGAGGTGGATGGTAGGGATAGCATGGAGTTGGGTATGGAGGATGTTGAGGAAAATATTGAGGATGTTGAGGATTTTCCCAACAAGGACCTTGCCAACCATGTTGCCAAGATTGGTTTTGGGGTTGAGATGGCCAAGGTTTCCAAGGAGGGAATGTGTCTCAATTAGTTTGAGATTGATGTGGATAACTTTGAAATCATGAAGTGGGTCATTGCATCATATCAAGTTGTCTAGGCTGCCAAGGTATCCTTCAAGCTACATAACATAGCTTCTTTGGTGATTTCCTTGATCCATTATCTTCTTGGTAAACTTCTTTAAACCTGGCGAATGATGGAAAAATTTTAGTAGCATATGATTCTACATGGATAAAAAAAATATCAGCATGTTCTTTTGCTCATTTTTCATTCTTAACATTTCTACTTGTTCACTTAGATTGCTAAGAATTTTTGTTTTAAAGTTGTCAAGAAAATTTCTAAGTTCATCTTGTCTTACCAATGTTGAGGCAGATTTATTTACTCTCTCCCTTCCTCTTGATATGCGCTTGCATGTTTCACAAATTTCTTAAAATGGAAATTGGTATACATCTCCTCTACCCATGAGATTAAGGGGATCAATCCACTCATCTCTAATTATTCTAAGTAAGAGGGATTTTAGTGTGTAAAATCCTAAATGTAATTTTTCCCTATTAACATTAAACATGAAACTCTCTATTAGATCCTCAAGTCTCTCATCTTCTTCTTGGTTCATTCTAAAATTTCTTCTCTAAGATCACAATCTTTATATTTTTCTAGAAATATCTTTTGCATATCATTCCATGATCTTATTGAATTAGTACATAGACTCATGAACCATTTAAGAGATTTATCCTTCAATGTTGTAGGAAGCAATCTCAATTTTTGAGTGTGTGATAAGTAGCCATAAGATATACAAAGTATCTCAAATTCAAAGAGAAATGTTTCCGGATCCTCTATCCTCATACCATGGAATTTGGGAAGGAAAGATGGAGGGATGTTCTTCATATGTACACTGATGTTCATATCTTGAATGGGAAACCCAATAAAATCTTCTTCCATTTTCAACATATCCATCCATCTCTTCTACCTTCAAAAGCGTATGGTAATGTGGTTCTTACCGCACCATGTGGTCAAGTGGGGGGGCTGGTATTGGAGAAGTATTTTTAAAAAAATTCTGAGTATCCCTACACCTTTTAGGCATGAAAATCATATTTTTTGTATTTTTCAATATTTCGAAAATAATATGAAAAAGAAAAGTAGAAAAGAATTCTAAAAAAGAATCAAAGCATCTACTAGAAACCTCCCTGGAAACGACGCCAAAAAGTGGTGAGACCTGGTATTGAACCAAGAGTGTTGCAACTCCCAGGGGCTACCCTACTTTACTTTATCAACCCGGGGTTCATACAAACTTGGAGGTGACAGTTCTATATACACAGCAGATGCATTTTACTCATGTCATCATCTTCCGCTCTACGAAAGGGTGCTACTTCTAGGGGTTCTCAGTGAAGTTTGTCACACTTTAATGAACCTAAAATAAATTGCAAAAAGGAAATGACAAAAAGGAAACTAAACTAAACTTCTTAAAGGAAATTAAAGGAAATAAACTAATTTAAATTACAAAAATGAACTGACGAAAAGGGAACTAATTTAACTTGCTAAAAATAAATGGCAGAAAGGAAACTAATTTAATCTGCAAAAAGGAAATGACTGAAAAGAAACTAAACTAAGTTTCACCTAGCTAGGCCAATTGGCTAAACAAACCCTACTCATACTTTGACCTATTTACCATGCTATCATGCTTCTAACCATGCAACTATTCATGATAAACTAAACTTGACAAAATGTGGCTTGCAGTTTGGAGGAAAATTGGCTAAAAGTGCTAATGGAATGCTCACCACATGAAACAAGGCTTAGAGGTGGAAAGAGTGGGTTTAAACCTTATTAGAAATTTATAGCGTAAAAAATCCTTTGGAGCAAGAGGCTTTTAGAAGTGAGATGGTGGAACTGCGATATTGCAATCGAAATATCACAAAGTTGGAGGAGTAGTGGAAGTGATGTTCGGGAGCGGGAGCGAAATGCGAAATGCGATGGGATAGAAGACTTCGAAACGTGAATGTGGTAATTCAAATGATGTGACAATAGGACAGGTGGAAGGGTGCATTGACAATATCTCAATCAACGTCGAAAGCAATAAGTATTAACGAGAACAAAATTAAAACTGTTATTTTCGATTTGCGATGAGTCGGAGGATGTGGTGGTGGGATCGGCAGCGGAGCGTGATACCAATATCACAATCGGCGGTTGGAGCAGTAAGTGTTAATGGGAACCAAAGAAAGTGCGATTTGCGATTTGCGATGGGGATAAAAACTGTGGGATGCGATTTGGGATAGGATAAAGATTGTGAAGTGTGATTTGTGATTTGCAGTGTGGCGGAGTACGGAGCGGTATCGTAATCAACGTTTAGAGTGGTAAGCCTTAAAGGAGAAAGGGAAAAAGGTTGCAAAATTCGTTTACGATGTACAGTAGTGGGAAGTTCGAGGAGGGAGGGAGGAGGTCAAACTTTTAGCATTTTGAAGTGTTTTGTGAATAAAAAGGGTGCGACAGCTGATAAGAAGAGAAAGGATGGGAATGGAGGCGTAACAATAGTGTTTAGCTGTGAAGACAGAGATGGAAAATTAAGCGGGAAGGTGCCAATGAAATTCTCTGTGGCTACCTGTGCCTGCAATTAAACTGTCGATTTTTGCAAGAAAGATGGAGAGTGCATGCTAAAGACAGAAAAACAATTCTAGCTTAGTCCTAGAAATAGAGAATCATAACCTAGAAATAATTTTTATTCTATAGGAAGGTCTATCCTCCTCGATCTCTATCGACAGATATGAGAGGGGAAGGTTGCCTCACACTTTTATGGAGTTCATCAACTATTCTACATCATAGATAAGCAGATTAAATCTACAACAACAAACTATAACAACAATGAACATATCAGAAATAAAACTAGCTAAATGACAAAAAGAAAAGAATAAAAAAAGTAGAGAAACTGAGGCACATGGGTTGGGCCCTAACCCATGAGCCCAACTCTCTGGAACTAGGGCAATAAAATGTCATCTGAATACTCATTGCATTAAAAATACAATCTTATTACATCTCGAAGGTCTTAAACAACAAAAGCCTAATAGAATGGAAAATGAGTGGCATGGGATGGAATGGAATGGACTGCATCGAATGGACCATAATCCACCGGAATCAACCCTAATTAGCTCTTGATCAATTTTATTTATCCTCAAGGGAAGCTACCAACAACTCCTTAAAAAATAGGTAATGAGTCCACTTGATTCCAAGTGAAGTATGGCTTGAGATCACTTGGTCTTGAGTTGCTTGGTTACCTATGGAGTTCGAATTGCTGGAGGGGATATCATGAGGATCCTTTGGATGCCTCTGAGAGTTAAGGAGGGTGGAAAATCCCCTTGAATCTCTCCAAAATTTCTCCCTAATTTCCTGATATTGTGCTGATTTATTATTCAATCTTGATCTTCCAATGGCAGGGAGCAAGTCCCTAAATTATCTCCTTCTCCAAATCTGCATAATCTGCCAAATATTCTCACAATATTCTACAAAAATAACCAATATTAGGCACAAATATGCAATTACCTTTAATCCTTCATAAGAACATATTAAATCATACAAAAACATTATTAAGTGGAGAAGGAGATATTTAATATATCTTTTTATGTGCATAAGAGAGGTAGATGGGCCTAAGAAAGGTTATACGGGCCTTAATTTATGTCTAATTTTGAGGCCCATCAGTAACTAATTTTAATTTTCCTTGTAATGCCACATTTTCCCCTTTGTTGCTAAGACATTTGATTGATTTACTAAAGAAAGAAATTTTGGTTTTATGGCCTTTTAGGAAATCCTTGTTGATTAACATATAATATGATCCCAATGGAATTAAATTAAGTCTACGTGTGTGGCCATGCTATTTATTTCCACTGTGCATGGCCTCACTATATTTTTTACTTTCCTCTTAGTCCCCATTGCTAGATGCACCACTCATGATATTTCATGGGTTGTTCTCTACAATGCACATATCTCTGTAATATTGGGGTTACCATAACTGATATTAAAACCTGAATCAATGAAAATTTAAACCAGTTGGTTGTTGATCATACCTTCCATCTCATTCATAGATGCTTGGTGATCGTCCAGCCTATTGTCCAATGCATCATAGATTTGTGGCATACCCTGAGCCACATCCTTCATTGTCTCTAGTTCTTCTACATCATACAACTTGGAAAATTATGTTGTTGTTGAGGATAGTCTCTTTGTCGGTGATTTTATCCAGAATTCCAACACTACATAGGTCCTCCTTTGAACCTTTCAGCTTCTTCTCTTGCATGGCTTGTGAATTGATCCTTATTACCAATAGTGGTCATCTTCCAAAACTTTCCCTTAGTAGTAGGGGAAAAATTCACATTTCCTCTTCATGGCTAATGTCTTGTAGACTTTTTTCTCTTTCCTTTAAAACTAAATTTTCATTTTTCTTTCCAATCCATTCGAGACTAAGTCTTATTCTTGGAAAATTTGTAACAATACCTAATATTCTTGATGGTATCCTCCAATGTTGTAAGTTCATCAAATTATATTTTGTCCCTAAATGCCTATGGTAGTCCACTAAGGTACCTATGTGTCTTTTCTTTCTCATCCATGAGGTAAGGCACATACCTTAACAACTCCAAGAATCTAGCTGTATATTCATTTGCTATCAAATTCCCTAGTTTTTTTATCACAAAATTCCTTGACCTTGTTGTCATAGTACGTTTTAGATAAGTACTTCTCCCTAAAATACCTCTCAAATATCCTCCAAGACAATTATTTTTCTCTTTTACATTCCTCAAATCTTCCCACCAAATATCAACCTTTCCTTTCAAGCTTAAAATGACTACTCCTTCCTTCGTATTCATAGAGTAATTATGCACCTTGAGATAATTTTTCATCCATAGCATTCATGTCTCTACTTCCTTAGCCTTCTTCACCTCTCCTTCAAATGTAGGAGAATTTTCTTTCTTGAATTCTTTTGGCATGAAGTCCTTTCCTTTCCTTTTCTACTAATAATATCTTTTAGTTGCAACACCATACAACTGCTCATGGTCTTATATCATCCTCTCTCAAATACTTGGTGGATTTCCATCTCTCATTGTCTCCTTGATTTCCTTCCTATGAATTTTCTTGGATTTGATGCCTTCAACACCATCAATCTACAACTCGTGCTTCCAAAGTGTTGATGAACACTACCTAAACTTGTAGTTGGCATGTATTTCATGTTTTTTATATCTTTGCAAATATGATATCCTTTATAGTAAGACTACATATAATTTTTCCTTCTTTTCTTTAGCTTCGATAATATATTCATTATCATCCTTGTAGCTTCTTAGCTCAGCTATTATACTTCTAAGAGTGTCCATCCAGTCAAGGAAATATTCTTCTCTCATCTTTCCTATTGATTTTTCCTCATGACCATGTTGGGATCTGTCAGTGTTATAATGCAACATTCTATTATTCATCCCATTTTTCTTTGTTGTCCCTTGGTGTCCTCTTATGTGCTTCTACACAAACCTAGTTGTTAGCGAGTCAAAATATAAATAAAACATGTTTACCACCACCTTGAAAATTTGCAATAAGCATATGATTGTGAGGTTATCTGAATGCCAAGGTTCAAGTCAATATGATAGTAAGAACATAATTAACATATATATCATATCAACACTTTCATACAACATGCAATTCACAATCATGTTGAAAGAAGCACACAATGCACACAACAACCAATCACTATAGTTTAAAAATTGTCCTTCTAGGTCCATTCATTCAGTGTTAAGCCTACAAACTTTGATACCATATTGTAATAGTCTCTCCCATCCCCTTGGAGTCTTCTATGCTAAATGGCAGTTGTTACTTTCAATTAACCCAACCTCTACGGTCTCCTTATGGAAATTGGGTTACAAAATTCCTCCTTCCCCAAATTTAGTGGAATTAACCTTGGGTAGCACCATTGCATTGAGCTCTTCGAGAGATTTATGACAATATAAATTTTATCTTGATCCAATACTCATATCAACATTTATGCTAATTTGAATTTTATCCATTTAATTCCTGCCACATAGGTAAGGAATTTCCATGTGACACTCACGTGACATCCATGTGGCACCCACATAGAAATCCCAACTCACCCAAGTGGTTCCACATTATTTTGGGAACCAACATGGCCATGGCTAAGTCCATGTTTCGCCTTCCACATCAGCTATCCCATGGGCCATGAGCCTGGCCCTTAATGTGAAAATCCATTTATTCACATTATATCTGCATTACAAAGAAATATGGAATTCTCTTGTTTTTCCACTTAGCAAGGGTTCCAAACTCCCACATGCGATAGGTCCACCAACCATTATCTAAATGTACCACACATTTAGTGCTTTGGCCCATCCTATTCTTGGCCCATACATTCAACCTCATGGGGTTTCCCAATTTGGGTTCCACCCCAGCTATATGGCTTTCCCCTTCTCCAATTATATTTGGCCCATTTGAAAACAAATACCACCACTATGTTTCACTATGGAATCTATTTTTAATATCTATATTTACCCCTCTTGTGAACCTATATGGACTCATTCAATATCTAGTTCTACCATGATGTTTGACTTGATAATTCATCTAGATGTCTGACCTAGATACAAAGGCAAAGGATGTTCTTCAAGTTCTTTAGCGATCTAACCAAGCCTCATTTTACCCAAAACATGTACAATCATAGGAATACGTCCTTAGGTCAAGCACAACTCATTTAATTTCTAACCAAAGATAAAACAAAATCACGTAGGTATAAATATGCTTTCCAATCTCGTATTAGAACAAGCCAATACATGGCTAGCATCCAGGGGAAATTTTATGGGCTAATACTTGCAGGTGTGCTAATTTTCAATGTTTTCTTCCTAGAAAAAATTTACTAATTTCTAGTTTTTATAAAATTGATTCGGCCAAATTTTATAGTATAAAAAAAAAATTCTCTTAAAAATCACTAAAATTTTATAGAGACCATATAAAATTATTAGAAATTTGAATAATTTTAAAAATGTATTATCAAACATTTAATAGTTTGCATATTAAAAACTAGTAAAATTTTCCATGATTTCTAAACATTTAGATAACTTTTCATCCTTAAATTTTTTTGCTAATAACACAATGTAATTTCAGATACATCAACACCAAACCCTTTCAAAAAATGGGTATAAACATATTTCCATCAGAGACCCTAATGTATCATGCATCACTTCATCTATGGCTCCATGAGTAAAGAAAGCAAAAATCATCCATGCACAAAACTCTGAGTAAGTTGTATATAGCTCTTTAAAAACCAAAAACTCTTAGTAAGTTGTATATAGCTCTTTAAAAAACAAAACTCTTTAATTCTCAGATGCAGCCAACCTTTGATAGTTGTTATGACTGTCAACCAATGGAATTTCACACAGCATAGAAATTTATTTAGTTTCTTTAAAAATCATCAATAATTATGCAAATAACTCTAGAAATCAGAAAGTATATCAGCAGCTACACGGATCTACAAGTCCCTCACACCATGAGAATAATCATATAAACCATCTTATTGCAGATACACATGGATACATATTCATCCGTAACTGGTGTTGATACACATGTTTTCATGTAATAAAATTATTTACCATTCACATTTCTCAAATATACACAAACATACAAGTAAGCAAGTAATATTATTAGTTAAATAACTCGAAATTGAGAGAGCGATTTCGATTCTCCTCCCAACCGTAGTTCAACTGCACTATTGTTCTTTCTTGCAGTTAATTTCCCCTAAGCCGGATTCATATCTTGAGGAGTGAGGGGATCAATAGAAATCCACACCATTCAAGTTACAAACACATGGGAATATGAAGTACATAGTACCTCCACTTAACACCCAGGAGTCCACAGTGCACAATGTCTCCACCCAAACCACACTTCTAAGGAATTCAGAACACACAGTGCTTCACCTAACAACCACTACAAGAATACAAAGGCCAAAGTATCTCCACATGCTTCACACTTCAAGATTTCAAAGCACAATGTGCTTCCACCTATCGCCTGCAATAATCCAGAGCACACCATGTTGCCACCTACTAAGCAAGAGTCTATATTTCATTGTTGCTCTTACTTCTCCACACCACAACTTCTCATTTCTTCAATGTCCCTCAGCTAGCTTCCAAGCCCAAGCTTACACTGAAATTTTTCCAGTGCTTCACACCACTGCTAATACACAATATTTCTTATTGCTGCACTATCACCGCGTTCTAGTGTGTTCCCGAGTGTCCTTGCACACTGCCTATCTTCTTCTTTACCTTGTGTTATAAATTCTCCGCACTTTGACTCTTCTCCTCATCTATTTGAATGCCCCTACCAGAGAATGCCTCCCTTTTTCCATTTACGATTTCCTGTTGCAGAGCCAACATGTCCCACCAAAGTAGGAACAACTCATTCTTTTGCTCAGACGACCATGCTCGATTTTAATGCATGTATCGGCTTGTCTTTACATTCGACGAGTATATAGGTGGTCATTAAGTGAAAGCATTTGAGATTGGTTATTTTCCCAAACAATTCCCAAAAAACTTCTTCGACGAGTATATATGTGGTCATTAAGTGAAAGCTTTAGAGATTGGTTAGGTTTGAGATAATGCGTCCTTTATGATGCATACTAAAGTTTAGGGATTGGTTTGGTTTGTTGGAGAATGTTGAGAGATTCTCTCAACCTCTCCCTCCAAGAATGGAATAAGTTGGATCCCACTCCAACTATATATATATATTTGATGTATCTCAGTTTATTAAATGTAATATAGAGTAATAGTTTTGCATTTGAGATTTTAATTTGATATCTTTCCCCAAGCAATTCCCAATAAACTTCTCCTCCACAAACTGCGGACCTGTGTCCTCTTCTAAGTCCAGTAGTTTAAATATTTTTTCCAGAATTATTTACAATTGCACATAAATTTTTTTATAAAAATATAGTGGTAACAACAAGAATCAGCCCTTGTCATGCCACCACTAATTTCCCTAGTGTGTATAATTTACAATATAATGCATTTTTATTATTTATGAGAAAGGTTTCACGAAAAAGTAAAATCCATAAGATGTAAATTAATTTCAAAATGGTGTTTTTTTCATTTTAAAACAGATCATACTTATTTCAATTTATTTTTAAAACAGGTCATACTTATCTCAATTGTAAATTTCATGAAATTTTAGAAATTTAATGAATAGAAACAATGTCAAACAGTTAACTTTGCTCGTCTATCATATTTCAAAATGTTCTGAAATTTGCAATCTAGTTAATATAACCAACACATCAATCTTTGCACTTTCTGATTTGAAATCCTAATTTAAAAAAAAAAAAAAAAAAAAATCTAATCATACTTACCAAAACTAACATCTTATTCATAATTCTTTAACCCAAAATTTTTATCTTTATATGCTAAAACTAGCATCTTGTTCACAATCCTTTGATACAAAATCTTCATCTTCTATTTAGTTAAGTCTTCATCTTCTATTTCCTTAGGTGTTAAAACCTTTAAACTTATGAAAAATTTCTGCTTCAACAATTGAAATGCAATTCTTTTTTAATACGTCCATACCTGTTGAAATGATTAAAAGCATACTTCGTGTCATCTTAAACTAATTTTTTGCTTCAACGAGTGAAATCTAATTCCTTTTTAATGTTCTTTTCCTTTTACACATTTAAATTATAATATTGAGTTCAACTTGTGCCAAACAGAGGATATTAAAGGGTGGTGGATATGGGCTTATTGGTCGTCCCCTCTTTCCTACGCTCAAAACGCCGTTGCAGTAAACGAGTTCCTGGCACCAAGGTGGCAGAAGGTCTAACATTAGTTTATGCAACATCTTACCGGAAGCACATTACTTCGCTCAACGAAAAAGTTCATTTAATTTGTGTTATGTTCTGATGCAGCCTGCAAACAACTTTATCGGAATGAAATTGCTGCAATCACGCGGACTTTTTACCAATTACCACTGGTATTGGATTGGAATTGCAGCGCTAGCGGGGTTCGCCGTTTTGTATAACATCTTCTTCACACTAGCATTGCACTACTTGAACCGTGCGTTGTATTCATGAACTTCGTTCTTTCCAAATAAAAGTTCAAACATGTAGAGCTTTATCAACTTTCAAAACTGTTATAAAAAACACAGAAAGTTAGTCTCTCCATTTAAAACCTTTAATCATGTGCTATACTATTCTCCAATTTTACAGTCAACTAATCTTTTAGACGTATTTCGTTGCAGCCCTTAGAAATCCGCAGGCAATAGTTACTGAAGACGAGTTAAAAAAGGATGAAGAACAGGAAATGCAAAACCTTCCAGTAAACGGATCAATTTCGTTGTCCACAGAGCGCCATCCTGAAAACCAATATCCTGGTAACAGTATTGATAATATACCATTAAAAAAAAAGTTCAAGTTAAAATCAAGTTATGAAAAATCAAGCAGTGATCTTCCGGTAACAGTAGTGAAAATCAAGCTATGAAAAAATTTAAAACGTTGTTTACTGTAAGTACTAAGGAACAGCGTAATGCAGGGCCAACGGTGAAAAGTAGAGGGATGAATTTACCTTTCCAGCCATTATCATTGGCATTCCACAACGTCAACTACTCTGTAGATATGAAAGTACGTTCTCTTGCCATCCGCTGATATTATTTTTTTGTAATTTTATTATTTACATAGATATAGATATATTTTAAGTATAGATTTAACATAATTTAATATTGTTATAAAATATAATGTGTTATTTTTCATTGTTTAAATTGTATTTTTGAATAGTAATTAAAGTATATATAAAACCAAATAGAAATTTAACATTTAAAATTTAATTTTTTAAAGATATATATATATATATATATATATATATATGATTTTTTATATAGGTTGTTAAATAATTTATTTAAATATTTTTTTGTTAAAATATTTTTTTTATATATTAATTGATATGGAAAAAAATAAGTTAATATAAATCTTTAAATAATTTAAATATCTTGTTGAAATATTTTAGAAAAGCATAAAAATTAAACATCTATTTCACATAAATTTTTTTCTTCTAATTTCTTTATATTATATTAAAATGTTTTAATTAAAAAAATAATACTTAGTCCCTGTTCAAATATTATTTTAAGGACGTTGCTATATTAAGTTTGACATTGTCTGTAGCATTTATTAGATTCACGGGTACGTAATACTAAAGATTTTTTTGTTCCGACTATTCTCAACAATACAGGAAATGAATGAACAAAGACTTCAGTTATTGCGGGACGTGAGTGGCTCATTCAGGCCGGGAATACTGACTGCATTAGTCGGAGAAAGCGGCGCTGGGAAAACCACATTGATGGACGTTCTTGCAGGGAGGAAAACTGGAGGATACATAGAAGGATCCATTACAATCTCTGGATATCCCAAGAAACAGGAAACTTTTGCAAGGATTTCTGGTTACTGCGAACAAACTGATATTCACTCACCATATATTACGGTTCATGAATCCCTCCTTTACTCTGCCTGGCTTCGTCTTGGGGAGGAGGTAGATTCTGATACAAGAAAGGTACTTTAATATTTAACAATTCCACATAAGTTTGGGTCAATTAATTGAACCATTAGTTTGTTCCTGATTATGAACAAAATTTGTGTGTATGCAGATGTTTGTGAATGAAGTAATGGAACTCGTAGAGTTGAATAATTTAAGTGGTGCTCTGGTGGGATTCCCTGGAGTGAATGGTCTGTCTACGGAACAAAGAAAGAGATTGACAATAGCAGTTGAACTGGTGGCAAATCCTTCAATAATTTTCATGGACGAACCAACGTCCGGACTGGATGCAAGGGCTGCAGCTATTGTTATGAGAACAGTTCGAAACACTGTTGATACTGGACGAACTGTGGTTTGCACCATTCATCAGCCCAGCATTGATATATTCGAGTCCTTCGATGAGGTATTTTTATGTTATTAACAAGACGATGGACACCGCACAACTTTTTTTTAATTTTTATTCAAATTTTAGAAAGATTTATATTAAGTTTTAGGCATTTTCTCATATAGTGAAATTAAATTAACATGTTAAATACATTTATTCGTGTGGAAATGCAGCTGATGTTGATGAAACGAGGGGGACAGATGATCTACGTTGGACCTCTTGGTCACCAATCCCAAGCACTTGTCGACTACTTGGAGGCAATTGAAGGTGTACCAAGAATTACACCTGGTTACAACCCTGCTACATGGATGTTGGAAGTGACCTCTGTCACTTCATCAATTCAGCTTGGAGTTGATTTTGCAGAGATCTATAGAAATTCATCCCTCTATCAGTAAGTTATTGTTTCGGTGTTTACTAATTGGGAAACACAATTGTGGGCTAGAGTGTGATCTTTGTCAGAGTATGATCTTTGGCTGTTTAACGTGTATTGTGGCTTCATATATGGATTAAACACCTTAACTGTAGAGCTTCCATGTAAATTATGCAAATGACACAATTAAGCACTGCAATACCCAAAACGCCCAAAACTTAAAATGATTAAACTACCGCCATTATTTGTGTTATATATTGACGTTATATAATTTTTTCTAACTGTTCAATACCGCGGAAAGATAATCGATGTTAGTTTCTGTGCAGACGTAATGAAGATCTAATTCAGGAAATTAGCAAACCTGTTCCTGGCTCCAAGGATTTGAGCTTCAAAAGACAATTCGCTCAACCCTTTGCAGTTCAAGCCATGGCTTGTCTATGGAAGCAGCATCGGTCTTATTGGCGAAATCCTCAATACAACTGCGTTCGATTCTTCTTCACCTTGGCCTGCGGTTTGTTTTTTGGCACCAGTTTCTGGAGAATGGGCCAGAAAGCGTAAGCATTAATTTCAGAACCCAAGAGAATAAAATTTAATAATATCAATTCTAATATCATTTGTTGTTATGTATGTGTGGTTGTAATTTTTTTACAGACACAGACAGCAAGATTTAAGGAATGCAATGGGATCCATGTTCGCCGCAATTATCTTCCTAAGCTTCAGCAATGCTGTCTCTGTACAACCAGTGGTCGAAGTCGAAAGAACGGCCTTCTACAGAGAAAAGGCAGCAGGAATGTACTCCCCTCTACCCTATGCCCTTGCTCAGGTAAACACTCGTGTCATTTTTTGAACTTGATATTCACATACCTAAACTTTACATGAATTTGATACAGATAAGAAAACATATTCTTGGTAATTGTAAATTCAGGAATAATACTTGAATTTAATTTGAGTATATATACACTTGATCTATACTTACTATAGACTCTAGAGCTAAATTGTAAATTTCTCAATATTTTCAAAATATGACTCGTAAATAAAATAAATATAATAGACACCAGTAAATCTATTTAACTTCTTCAGTATCTTTGAGAATATTTTGAAATCTGCAATAGAGTTCTATTCAAATATGATATCACTCAGCACCAAGGATAAAGTTCAAGGAGTCCTTGTAGCACAATGCTTTTCTCTTATGGTAAGATGATTTATCTGGTTCAGCGGATGGTGAAATCATGTTTGTGTTGTTCAGATATTGATCGAAGTACCATACGTATTCGTGCAAGCGATAGTGTATGGCGTGATCGTTTATGCATTGATCGACTTCAAGTGGACAGTCGCCAAATTCTTTTGGTATTTTTTTATTATGTTCTTCACGCTCCTTTACACCACATATTATGGGATGTTGACGATGGGTCTCACTCCGAATTCAGCCATAGCTTCAGTTCTCTCCTCGGGTTTCATTGCAATCTGGATGGTCTTCTGTGGTTTCTTAATTCCACGCCCGGTGAGATTTACTGTATGGTTATATTGATGGCGTGTTGTAGATGGTAGAGTTTAACATTTTGATGGTAGATTTTGGAAATATTTCTGAAATTCACATGAATAATTTTGGATTTCAAAATTAAAATATTTTAAAATCAGTAATTAAGTTAAATTCAAAGCCTGGGATTCTACAATCAAATTAAACTTAGGTTTCTTGAATTTATTGACGTGAATGTTTTTTCTTTTGTGACTGTTGCAGCGGATTCCAGTGTGGTGGAGATGGTATTATTGGGGTTCCCCCTTTGCATGGACCCTATATGGACTGACGGCGTCTCAGTTCGGGGATAACTCAGAAGAAATGGTGATGGGCGACGGTACAAAACAACAAGTGAACAAATTCCTGAGTAGCTATTTTGGATATAGGCACGATTTTATGGGACCAGTAGCGGTTGCTACGATGTCATTCGCAGTCTTGTTTGCAATATTCTTTGCCATCAGCATCAAGATTCTCAATTTCCAAAAGAGATGAGAATAACATTATATTTTGAATTTCGAAAGGAGATCGAAAAAACAACATATTTTGTTTTACGGTATTCGCACTAATATTGTTTGCACTAATTATTTTGACCTGCCAAATAATATGCCAACCAGTGTTGTAGATAACCGACGGACCAAGCTTCTATTTTGTTTTAATATGCATTTCCTTGCCGATTCCAAGGAGAAATATGAACTCTCTATGTATAACCCTTAACGTAGTGGGTTTAGTAATTATGGACAAATAATTGTTGTGGCAGAAATACGAATTTTCTATCGTATTGTATTTTATTTAATGAATTGATGTGTTGAATTTAATTTAATTTAATTGTAGAATTTCAAAAATATTTGAAAACTAAGAGATAGAAGCATGTCAATGGTGTGAAGTCATCCATTTTTTTACTAAATTTCAAATATATTTCCAAAATCTGTAATGCAGTTAAGAATTATCATCATAATGCCCATATATTTAGAGGAAGAAAGGCACAAACAAAATAACACAAAAAATTAGCACAAACAAAATAACACAAAAAAAATTGGCACAAAAAATAACACTAGTTGTGTCTTTTCACTTGATCACATAAAATTTATGATTATAATGAACTTTGTGAGGAGTATTTAACCATTCCCAACTAGCAACTCAGTTAAAATAACTTTGACATGTACACATACTCTAAATTCAATTTTTCCCAAAATAAGAATTAATTGACTTAAGTGACTCTCTAATTTTAGCATACTCGAGTAGTTAGCTATCTTTAACACCCCCTTAATTACGATCGTTAAACTAAGACATGACTCATGACAACTCAAACATGTATGTTGGTCTAAATCTCAGCTAGGCTTAAACACCTAGGTTTCCTCTATGAAGCTCAAATACATCTTTTGCTAATGGCCTAGTGAATATATCAACCCAACGGATTGATCACTCAATAGGCTTCAAGTAGACTTCTCCATTGCTCACAAGTTTTCTAATGAAATGATATCTTGTATCAATATGTTTTCTCTTTTAATGAAAGACACTATTTTTGGATAGTGCAATCCCTGAGGTGTTGTTCCAATATATTGTTGTTAATCCTTGTTGTTTCTGCAACATCCAATACTCTTCTTAACCACACTACACTACTACATCCAATACTCTTCTTAACCACACTACACTACTAAGAAAGGGTACTTTTAAGACATTTTTTTAAGACAAAAGAAATCTTTTGTCTTAAAAGCTTACTTTTTGTCTTTGTTATTTTATATTAAATTTAATATCAATTGAATTGTCTTAAATATAAATTTTGAGACAAAAATATTTTAAGATAAAACTTTATATTTAAGGCAAAATTAGTTTGAGACAAAACTTTATATTTAAGACAAAAAACGTTTGAGACAAAATATTTTAAAACAAAAATTTATATTTAAGATTTGAGACAAAAATATTTTAAGACAAAACTCTATATTTAAGGTTGGAGACAAAAAATATTTTAAGACAATTTTTTTATTTTTTTGTGAATTTGGTAGTGCCTCTGATTTTCTATTTATACTTATAAAGTAGGTTACAAAATTATATAGAAGTCTAGTGCCTCAACCTGCCCACAGGACCAGGTCTGTTGGCCATCTCAGTGCATGGAAAACAAACCAAAACTGAAAAATTTTCATTCTTCTACATCTAGCATGAGCTATCTGTTCTACTTTCGATATATCTACATTCTAGAAAAGTAAACCAAGTTCATATAAAACCGATACTATCATAAAAAATCATAAAGCAGGAAGAGACTATTGTAAGTCCAAAACTACCCTATAGGCACATAATGCTGAAAATTGTTGGAACACCTAATCCTACATGGGTAGGTGTGGAATGCGAAAAGTCACAATGGAGTCCAAGTGACCTTGGAATGTGAAACCAAGAGTCACACCATTGTATTATAAATGTACATCATGTATAATGGAAAAAATAAGTGAGCTACACGCTTATCATTCATTGTGTTGAGTCTCTTGTGTGTGTGCATTATTCTTCTTCATACACCATGTGTGTGCTTCAACATGGTGTTTAACAAAAATGACTACTCTTCGGATGAAGAGACAGAAGCTGGAGCTTTCTGGGTCAATCCTGGCATATCCACTTGTTGTAATTGCTGGAGTTGCTTTTCAATACGACCAACTTGATCATCTACCCTGCTTATTCTGTCAGTGGCCTGGTATTGGGTGATCTTGATGTGTTGTAGTTGATCCTCCATGTGGTGCATGATGTCCAGCAAGCGGATTTCAGTCTTCGTTGGGTTTTGCTCAGCATGACTAGGACGTATACTCTGAATAGCCTTTGCTAACAGGATTTTTAGGATCCAGTATGTATGAATGGTTTGCTGAAACAACAAATTTATATTCAAGACAAAAACGTTTTGATAAAAAAATATTTTAAGACAAAACTTTATATTTAGGAAAATGGCCACTTAAGACAATGAAAATTAAGATGAAACTCATTTAAGACAGTTAACAATCAAGACAAAATCATATCAATATAAGACAATATTATCTAACACCTACAAAATTGACTCTAACAATGCGTCCTAAGTCCACTAGCTTGCAGGCTACTATTGTCTCACGCCTATAACAAGGAAGTTATTTCACTTACCAGTCACATTATCTTATATAGAGACAACGATTTGTTGGGATCTTTGTTTTGTGGGGGTAGCTAACTGTGAAAAACGTAACAAATTTTCCTACCAAGATTTCTAAGACATCAATTCATCTTTTGTCCCTTCGATCTCTATCGATACGATTAGAGACAACTTATCTTTCATTACATTCAGGAATTTTGCATAGAGATTTTGTTAGCACTAAGTTTATACTTTCAAAAAAGAGTCAAAATGTTTTGAAAACGAGTTAAAAGTTTTATTTCAAGAAAAGTGGGCTTAAGTGTAAGATTAGGTAAAATTTTGGTGTGAAAAGGTGAGATAAGAGTTAAAAAAACATGTTAAGAAGGTTTTTTATCTAATGCCAATTTTTTTTACCCAAGTCTTGCACTAATTGGATGTTAACAATAGGTGGTGCTACAACAAAATTTTGGAAAAAAAAACATTTTATAACTATCACTTGGGGAATTTTAAATGCTTTTAAAGTTTGTGATGAAATTCAAGCTATGATATGACTTGATGTGATGATTTGAGGCACGAGACAATGAAATTGTTAGAATTTTTTTACAGCGCATGGAAGAGTGCTCATTTTTTTTTAGTTAAGCAATGGGAAAGTCAGGCCATGTGAGATGATTTGAACTAGATGGGGTATGGCTCGAGGTATATGATGATGATGCACCTTTATTCAGAAATGCAAGATGAGAGACAATTTTCCAACGGTTTGATGGTTACAATCAGAGATGGTGTTATGATTTTATTCACTCTTCTGATGGAATTAGAGCTCATATAAGAGGAATGGATTTTACAGTCACTGAATTTTCAATAGCATAATCCATGGGGTTGCCTATCGAGGGTGAGAAGTGGTTCAATAAACGAATGATGCAAAATGTGGATCTTAACTTCTTCCTAAAAGGAGAACATAAAAACCCTAATTGGAGGATGGGGATCCCTCAAAAGATGTTGAAGCCTAAATGGTCTAACATTCTAAAGATTGTGCAACTCTTTTTTACAAGTGAAGGTAGGTATTCCAAAATATACCTTTACTAAATGATGTTTTTTATGTCATTTAGTTAGTTTTGGAAAGATGAGATTACCTTATTTCTTACATTAAAGTCTGTTTAAAATATCCATAGGGCTAGAACCAAACAAGAACTATTACCTCATGATATATGTCACCATAGCCTGATTAAGATATTATATATACATGAGTTAGATAAGAAAATACAAACCCTAAGGAAGAGGACATGGAGAAACCTTGCACCCAGAAGACCAAGAAAGGGTAAGGCTAAAACTCATGTTGAAACCCTAGCCCTCTAAAGGTTGAATCTAGTCATGTGCTTGTTGAGAAAAAACTTGTAAAGGAACCAAAGATTAAGGTCTATGAAAAGAGAACAAAAGACAGAAATGTTAGAAAAAGAGGAAGTAAAGCATCAAGCAGAAAAAAGTGAGAAAGGAAAGAAGAGTATGGAAATAGGGGATGAGACAAAAAAATAGAGCCTAGGTTTTTCCATAGGAAACCCCATATGCCTCCTACAAATAAGTTAAGACTGAGTTTTAAGGAAAAGATTAATCCAAAGCTAAAGGAACCATTGATACTTGATGAAGAAGAGAATGTGAAGTCTTCAAAGGGAAAGAAAAGGCTGCAGAACAAGGGAAAACAAAGTATGCAGGCAGGAAAGGGAAATGGGCTCTAAAGGCTAGCAGAACTTTACAAAAGGGTAATAGAAGGATGACAAGAAACCAAGACAAGTTAAACCTCCTTGCTCAGGCTGCAGAAGTTATGAAATAATGATCAAGTTACCTCATTGAGAAGGCAATATATGGAACCCTAATTGTACATCAACATTTTGGCATGCTTCATTTTATCTTTTTTTACTGTTAATTTATTTTTGACATGTTATGGTAATATTGTAGAAATTTGAATAACTGATATGTTATCCACCAAAATTCTCCTGATCACACACTATTTTATCTTCATGCACAATACAGAATCTCTTCTACCATTGATCATTACATGCGAAAATAAAATCAATTGCATGCACACATTGAAACCATAAAAATTCACACATATGAACACAGTATGTAATAGGAAAGCTTAAAGTTGAAAAACCCCAACTATCTGTATATTATATATGTCATAGAGATCATATAAAATCATCATACATAGCTCCTCACAAGCTCTCAGTATAATCTCCACTTGCTACACACTAATCAGGCTTGATCTTGCAAATCCCATGCACCGATCTTTGCCAGCCCTTAGCCAGCCTCTACTGCGCAATCTCTGCTGAAGAATGCCTCTTGATGAGAATGTGTTACCCCAGCCTTGCTCACGCAGTCCTTATAGGCATCTCTACTAAGTGTTGGATGCAAACCATGCATCACTTATAGTCACAACTAATAGTCACACTTGCCCTTTCACCTATCTTTGCACTGGTCTCCACTGAAACTGTCCATTCACTAAAGTTAATTGATGTATTCTTTAGTTGATTAATGAGTTTATAATTAGTGAATTAATTAATAGTTAATTCACACCACTCTCACTAATTGTATCAATCAGTTAAACTAGATACAAATAGCTCAACTATGTTTAGATTAGTTAAACTGAACACAGCCTCATTAACTTCACCAGTCAACTCCCTTGAAACTCTGTCACATGAGTTCTAGCTGAAGTATCCATGCAATAGCTCCACTTAACTCTCAGGAATAGCATAATTCATTCCGTTGGCTACTTTGCCACATCTGTGCACTTAACTGAAGTGCTCCAAGAGAATAAGATGATGTTTAGAGTCCAAATATTATTAAGAGCTAATAATATTCGACATATCTATTTTTAGACTGGCAATATAAAAATAGATTCCACCAAATATGTCTAAAAATAGAAATCCATCTATTTTTCCAACTTGACCAACCATCCACAAATAGCGTCCTGCAACTCATAGAATATGATCGACATGTATAAAAATAGACTTTGCGACAAAAAATCACCTGTGGGGGCCCCACCTAGTTTAGGTGATCAGTTTCCAACTAGGATCAGGAATGATGTTTCAGGATGCCTCCTTCACTGTTTCTTGTTGCAATCTTCAACACTCCCTCTCAACAAGAAAGGACTGTCTTTGCATGTGACATGAAACTCCATGCATTCGCCACTGCCGGCCTTCCATGATGCCATGCAACTCCATGCCTCTGCTCTGCAACTCCTCTGAAACGGAATAGGCTCTAAAAAACTCAATCATTCTGATGCATCTATCATCAAAGTATTCGACTTCTGTTGGGCCCAATTGCACATGTCATCAGGAACCATTGCGCTGTTAAACTCTTGCACCGATGCACTCTGCACTTGTTGTCAACTCTGATTCGCGCTCCAGTATCCGACACTGTCACTTTGATTTGCCTGCATCAATCCAACTGATCATGATACTGCTGTGCTATGGGCACCTCGTAGCTAGGTTCAATTCATTAGATCCACACCATCTCATGAATCCTGCCCAGAAATCTCCTCTTGGGATTATTCATGCATGTCGCCCCACCTCTCACCTGGTGGTATAGTTGCATGCACTCCCTCTGCCCCATCTAGCATGAAATTTCTCTTGCATGAGTGGTTTATTCCACTCCATGATCCTCATCTTGTGGCTTTTCAATATCTCCATCTGGTCGTTGCTGCATGCAAATCCTGCTCCCTCTCAAGCTTCAATTGCATGGCTTTCTCGCACTTCCCAACAGTAGGAAGCTCCGTAGAAATCCCATCTACTTCAAGTCTATAGAGATTCTTTGCTCGAATCCCAATCTTCTTGACTTGTCCTTCCTCATCCACACTAACTCCTACACTCTAAATCTCATCCCTACAGTGGAAAAACTTTTTCAAGTATACCGGAATAGTGTCATTCTTCTCCATTTTTATTTTCCTGAGTTTATCCTAAAACTCAACCGCTTCAATGCTTTGCAATTTCTCCAATGATCAATATCGCTACGATACCATGTAGAAATTTGAATAACTTATATTTTATCCACCGAGATTCTTCTGATCACACACTATTTTATCTTCATGCACAATACATAATCTCTTCTACCATTTAACATCACATGCGGAAATAAAATCAATTGCACGCACACATTAAAGCCATAAAAATTCACACATATGAACACAGTATGTAATGGGAAAGCTTAAAGCTGAAAACCCCCAACTATCTGTATATTATATATGTCATAGAGATCATGTAACAATCATTATACAAATCTCCTCACAAGCTCTCAGTATAATCTCCACTTTCTACACGCTAATCAAGCTATATCTAGCAAAACACATGCTCCAATCTCTGCCATTTGATAGCCTGCCTCTACTACGTAATCCCTGCTGAAGAATGCCTCTTGATGAGAATTGTGTTACTGACTTTGTTCCTTGTGATATTTATAGGAATCTCTACTAATTTTTTGGATGCCTTCATAGCCACTTATAGTCACAACTCATAGTCACACTTGCTCTTTCACCTACCTCTCCACTGGTCTCCACTGAAACTGTCGTGCACTGTAGTTAACTGATGTATTCTTCAGTTGATTGATGAGTTATTATTTAGTGAATTAATTAACTAATTAATTCACACCACTCTCACTAGTGTATCAATCAGTTATACTAGATACAATTAGCTCAACTATGTTTTTTTTAGTTAAAGCAGACACAACTCCATTAACTTCCTCGATCAACTCCACCAAACTCTGTCACATGAGTTCTAATGAAGTATCCATGCAATAGCTCCACTTAACCCTTAGGAATAGTGTAATTCCTTCTTTCAGCTCCTGTGCCACATCTGTGCACTTAACTGAAGTGCTCCAAGAGAATAAGATAATGTTTAGAGTCCAAATATTATTAAGAGCTTATAATATTCGACATATCTATTTTTAGACTAGAAATCTAAAAATAGATTTTTCGCAATATGTCTAAAAATAGAATTCCATCTATTTTTCCAACTTGACCAACCATCCACAAATAGCATCTCGCAACTCATAGAATATGATCGACATGTCTAAAAATAAACTTTGCGACAAAAATCACCTGTGTGGGCCCCACCTAGTTTAGGTGATCATTTTCCAACTAGGATCAGGAATGATGTTTCAAGATGCCTCCTTCACTTTTTCTTGTTGCAATCTTCAACACTCCCTCTCAACAAGAAAGGACTATCTTTTCATGTGACATGCAACTCCATGCATTCGCCCTGCAACCTTTGCAAGTGCCATGCAACTCCATGCATCTGCTCTGCAACTCTTCCGAAACTGAATAGGCTCCAAACAACTCAATCAATCTGATGCATCTATCATCAAAGTCTTCGACTTACGGTAGACTAGCGCACATGTCATTAGGAACCACTGCGTTGTTGAACTCTTTGCACCCATGCACTCTTGCACTTGCTGTCAACTCTGATCCGCGCTCCAGTATCCGACACTGTCACTTTGATCTGCTTGCATCACTCCAACTGATTTTGCTACTGTTGCGCTGTGGGCACCTCGTAGCCAGGTTCAACTCATGATATCCACACCATCTCATGAATCCTGCCCAGAAATCTCCCCTTGGGATTAATCATGCATGTCGCCCCACCTCTCACCTGGTGGTATAGCTGCATGCACTCCCTCTGCCCATTTGGCGCGAAATTTCCCTGCATGAGTGGTTTCTTCCACTCCATGATCCTCTTGTGGCTGCTCCACATCCTAGGAGTTCACTATTACCTACATGCAAGTCCTGTGCCTCTCAAGCTTCAATTGCATGGCTTTCTTGCACTTCCCAACAGTAGGAAGCTCCGTAGAAATCCCATCTACTTCAAGTCTGTAGAGATTCTTTGCTCGAATCCCAACCTTATTGACTTGTCCTTCCTCATCCACACTAACTCCTACACTCCCAAGCTCATCCCTGTAGTGGACAAACTTTGTCAAGTATATCGGAATAGTGTCATTCTTCTCCATTTTTATTTTCCTGAGTTTATCCTTGAGCGCCAACTTCCTCTGGTCGCTTGATACAAAACTCAACGCTTGATGTTTTTGCAATTGCTCCAATGATCAATATCGCTCTGATACCATGTAGAAATTTGAATAACTGATATGTTATCCACCGAGATTCTCCTGATCACACACTATTTTATCTTCATGCACAATACATAATCTCTTCTACCATTTATCATTACATGTGGAAATAAAATCAATTGCATGCATACATTAAAACCATAAAAATTCACACATATGAACACAGTATGTAATGGGAAAGCTTAAAGCTGAAAACCCCCAACTATCTGTATATTATATATGTCATAGAGATCATGTAAAGTCATCATACAAAGCTCCTCACAATCTCTCAGTATAATCTCCACTTGCTACACACTAATCAGGCTTGATCTTAAATCCCATGCACCGATCTTTGCCAGCCCTTAGCCTGCCTCTACTGCGCAATCTCTTCTTAAGAATGCCTCTTGATGAGAATGTATTACCCCAGCCTTGCTCACGCAGTCTTTATAGGCATCTCTACTAAGTGTTGGATGCAAACCATGCATCACTTATAGTCACAACTCATAGTCACACTTGCCCTTTCACCTATCTTTGCACTGGTCTCCACTGAAACTGTCCATGCACTAAAGTTAAATGATGTATTATTTAGTTGATTAATGAGTTTATAATTAGTGAATTAATTAATAATTAATTCACACCACTCTCACTAATTGTATCAATCAGTTAAACTAGATACAAATAGCTCAACTATGTTTAGATTAGTTAAAATGAACACAACTCCATTAACTTCCTCAATCAACTCCACCAAACTCTCTCACATGAGTTCTAACTAAAGTATCCATGAAATAGCTCCACTTAACCCTCAGGAATAGCGTAATTCCTTCTGTCAACTCCTGTGCCACATCTGTGCACTTAACTGAAGTGCTCCAAGAGAATAAGATAATGTTTATAGTCCAAATATTATTAAGAGCTAATAATATTCGACATATCTATTTTTAGACTGGCAATCTAAAAATAGATTCCGCCCAATATGTCTAAAAATATAAATCCATCTATTTTTCCAACTTGATCAACCATCCACAAATAGCATCGTGCAACTTATATAACATGATCCATATGTCTAAAAATAGACATAGTCTAAAAATAGACTTTGCGACAAAAATCACTTGTGTGGTCCCCACCTAGTTTAGGTGATCACTTTCCAACTAGGATCAGGAATGATGTTTCAGGATGCCTCCTTCACTGTTTCTTGTTGAAATATTCAACAAATATGTCATAAAGGTTATGTAGCTAAAGGAGAGCATAAAATACAAGCCAACACAATAAAGAAGGGCCTTAAAGAGTTTAAATAGTTACACAATACAGTTGCACAATTTCAAAAGATTTCACGGGTTCATGTATTATTTTTTCTACAAAGGAGGAATATGAGTTAAAATTAAAGATATGAAGCCTAAAAGGGTGTGAAAAGCTTCATTCCTACACTTTAGCTATGAATCATCCTTTTCCCAAAAGAATAGAAGTGTATGCATACAACAATTTTAAAATTCTTTGACTAATGTTTAAATGTCAAATAGAGATATGAATAGCTAGAAGGATATATTTTTAATTATTCGTTGTAAATTAAACTTGAAAATATTGTAAATATTTTACGGTTATGGTACCAGACTTTATGGATCTTAACTTTCCAGTTTTAGTTTATAAGTTTCAGCTGTGCATTTTCAATTTTCAGTTTCAGTATGGACTTCAGTGCGGTACAATTTACAGGTTGCAGGGATACTGGTTGGGAGCCACCCAATGGATCAGGAACATGGTCATTGTGTTATTTACTACCTCTTGGGGAGACAATATCCAAATCGGTGCCAGTTATTAGCACTAAGTTTATAATTTCAAAAAAGGGTCAAAAAGTTTTGAAAATCAGTCAAGAATTTTATTACAAGAAAAGTGGGCTTAAGTGTAGGACTAGGTAAAATATTGGTCTGAAAAGGTGCCATAAGAGTTATAAAAACATGTTAATAAATTTGTTCATGTCATGCCAATTTTTTTTACCAAAGTCTTGCACCAATCAGATGCCAAAAACAAGTGGCACTATGAATCTTTCAAACTTTTCCCTTCCAATTGCTTTGGTGAAGATGTATGCAATCTTCTCACTTGTGTAAAAATTCCATAGGTGGATTGTTTTGGCCTCAACATGATGTTGAATCAGATGGTATTTTGCATTGATGTGCCTCTTTGGATCATAGAACTTTGGGTTCTTGGCCAACTTTATTGTAGAAGTGTTTTCAATCAAAAGAGGAGTTGAAGTGTTTTTAATCAAAAGAGGAGCTAAAGTGTTTTCATTCAAGAAAGAAATTTTTACATCCATTTGATGTAATTTGCAACCATTTTAAGCTGCCAAGGAAAAGAGTGTCTGTATGATAGCCCATTTTGTTGTGGGGGAAAAAGTCCCCTCATAATCGACCCCTTATTTCTATGCAAAAGCTTTTGCCACAAGCCTGGATTTATGCTTGTCAAGTGAGCCATCTACTTTATACTTGTTCTTGAAGACCTACTTGTAGCCTATTCGTTCAGTTTGAAATGGAGGATTAAGCAACTGCTAGGTTCCATTCTTTATCAAAGCATCATATTCTTTCTGCAGTGCTTCTTTCCATTCATCATGAGAAGTGAATTCTTGGAAGGAAGTTGGTTCAAAATCTATAGACAAATTTAGTTCACAATCATAAGAAACATACATATCAACATGTGAATTAGGATCATCTACATCACCTCCATTTTGTCTATCTGAGCTTCTTTTAGTTTTCTTTCCAACCTCATCACAATGAGCACTTTCAAGTGTCTTTGTTGGCCATTTTGGAGGAACTTTTTGAGATGGTCGATGATACTTGGTTGATTGATATGGGGTTGAATCAATATTTAGCCTCCCAATTTTGTCAATCACGTCACTCAAAGTGTCATCTTGATAAATGGTTGGAGCTTCATGTGGGGGGAGATTGTTTCAAAAGGAGATTCCATAGATTGATCTTAAGAGAATGATACACAATCTACATTCTATGGGTGTCAAAACAACATGTTGAAACATTTAATAGGATGTTGCATGCAAATATTTAACATGCAAGACACACATAATTTTCTTCTCTCTCCTAATGTGAGATAGAAAAGTGTCCAAAAAGTACCAAGTCATCCCTCCAAAATATTTCCACAAATTGTCTTTCAAAAGTCCATAATGAACTCGATAAAAGTATTGAATAAGATTTGTACTAAAGTCAAATTTAGGCCTTCTTTACTGGCCCAAAAAGCTTAGTATTCACCACACAATAGACTTTGATTTCAAATCTGAATGGGCTCAGATATTATCACAAACAAGGCTTGAACTTCACCCTCATAATGGGCTCAGACTTCATCACAAAAAATGCTTGGAATTTATCTTAAATAAGTTTTGACTTAAAAAATTCCATATAGATGGTGTTCCACTCAAGGCTTGTTCAATTATTGACCTAGTCACCACAAGGTTTCAAGGCAGGCTATAAAATGAGAAGAGCTATAATTTGTTATGGGTGGAGAGAGCCAATAGATTACACCCAACTCACACAAAATCTATTCTTCTCGGTAAAGCACCTCAACCTCTATGATGGCACCATTTATAGGGATACCCATGATCTACTCTACATCCTCTAGTGTAGGTGTCATCTTTCCCCATGAGAACACACATGTCACTACTACACAGAGGGTATTTAAGACTTTTTTTTAAGACAAAATAATCATTTTGTCTAAAAATTATCATTTCTTCTTAATTATTTATTTCTATTTACTTATTTTACTTCGATATTTTTAATTATTTTAAAGTAAAATGGTCTTGTGCATGTAACTAAACCTCTATGCACTGTGTGGCTTGGATTTTTGTGTGACTTTTGCATCTAGAGGAGCAGATATGTGTAAATTGAGCCTAATTCTCCTCTCAATGTATCTAGCCTAGGCAGTGTGATGGAAATGTTTGGGATCCACCCTTGATGTATCCAGGCTGAGAAACATGATGGAGAGATTGTGGATTCAACCTCCATATTTATACATTGATGCTCTCATGGTCGATATCTGCGATAAATTCATTGAAAATGAGTGAAAATTATTGAATATCGCCAAGGACACCACAAAGATCAAACAAAAGATCATTTCCATGATTTTAAGTGGAAAATGGGATGAATTGAAGCCCAATTATTGCTAAGGTTGGGGGACATCACACGTGTGTTTCCACTACGAAGAAGACAAAATATAGCTACCATGTATGGAAATGGCACAACCATATGATGCTTTACAATAAGGAAAAGGATTTTCATCTTGAGTACATATATGGCAATGATTTCCAATACGAGATGAAAATGTGAGGCTAAGAAGGATGCCCAAAATTCAATTTTGTGGGAGTAGATGGAGAAAGTCGATGAGGTCAATGCTGGGATTTTGTGCATAAACATTCATCTGGCCTCCAAGCATTGAATTGAAATGTTTATTCTGGTCATGGATGTCTAGTAAGTATTTATATATATCATGGATTTGTCTACTGGAGTTTATTTCATGTCTGTATGGTAGGGTTTTCAATTGGAAGACGCTTTAGATGGAAATGCTCCATGGAAATTGTTAAATAAAAGAAACTCTAATACTTAAACCCTTGCAATACAAGTATTTTCCTATGCTTGTAAGCTTCATTATCTCCATTGATCCTAAGGAGGATATGGAGAGTGAGAGTGTAATAGAGGCGACGCACAAATATGTTGTGTTGGCCGAGATAGGCTTTATATTGTTTGGTTTTAAAATTAATAACATGTCTGATAAATTGGTTCCATGGACAGTTCGGTTTAACCAAAGCACTGTTCAACAAAACTTTTTTGTGGAGAAAATTCTCTGGTTAAAATTATTAACGTTCACGATTTCTAATCTAGTTTCAACAAAAAATTCCTACCCTCTCTGCATCCCTAGCAAATAAGTCTGTGCTTTTTATCCCTAAAATCCTAGTTTTAATGGCCCACCTTAGTTGGAATTCTTGTGTTTTTTGTACCTATAGAGACTCAATATTGGTTAATTCTAATTTGAAGTAGCATTCGTTCTTCTATCCTCAAAATGGCCTGTTTTCAAATAAAAAATTTAGCAGATCCACACAGTTTAAAAGGCTTGCGCCCTTGCCTGCACCTATTCCTACAATAGAATCATATAACACTCCTGCAACACTCCCCTATCGAAAACTTGGTTCATCTGACCCTACCACTATATTCAACCTTATGTCACTGACAAACAAAGAAATGGGTTCAGTTTTCGAAACAACGATTTTAAAAAAAATACCTTTAATGATTTGAGAAGCATGTGCACATAAACACATGTGGGAATTATTGAAAATAGATCATGCTCCTCCCATGTATGACATTTTTGATGTCGCCTTTGGGCAAAGAAGTGTAATATTACTAACATTTTTTATGCTGCGTTTGGGCGAATCATTGTAATATTACTAACATAAGAGAAGCAACCATATTATTTGATTTAATTACTGAAGTCTAAGGAGGTGTACATGCTCTACCTCCCTTTTGAACTTGTAACATATTATGAGGAAGCAGAGGTTATTAACCATAGGCCCAATCAAAATATTTGAGATTTCTTATATGAAAAAATGTGAAGATGCCATCGAATAGGAAAAAAGAAGTATGAAGAAGATATACAATATCCCTTATTCAAGAATTAAACCAGTGCACAAACCCGCAAAATTTGTTTCAACATGAAAGACTCACACAACTCCTCTGCAGGTTTGCATAGCTAGTTAAATGAAATGCATCAATTTCACCATATATTAATCCAAAACATGTTGTACTTTTATCATATTTAAAATAACTTTTTATTGTTATCCAATGTTCTACTTTAGGGTCTATGAGAAACCTAAATATGTAGTTGGTTTCAAAACTCAGACCTGTCCCAATGATTGTAAGATAAATCAAACTTCCCACAAGTTGCCTGTAAATTGACTCATTTGTTGATTTTGAGTCTACTTTAGCTTAAAGTTTCAACTTATCCATATATGTATGTATTTTTCCAATCAACAATCTTGTATTTGTCTAGTAGACCTTTTTCATGCTTAGTATGTAAAGTAAAAACACATTTGTTACCATGCCAAACTTTAAAATCTAAGCAATGTTAGAGGAGGCCTAAATTTGTAATTTCAAAAGTCGAATGTGATTCAATTTTATATTGGTAATTGGTATGGCCTCACTACCTATGATGACAATGTCATCTACATATATCATTAATATATCTATGTACTATCCTCACTTTTAATGTGGAGGTTGCAATCATAAAAACTTATTCTCAATTTTTTATCCTACAAATGTTTGTCAATTTGATGTACCAAGCTATTGGTGCTTATTTGGGACCATAAAGAGCCTTAACCACTCTACATACCATATGTTCCTTTCCAGGAACCTAGAAACCTTGACGTTGACACATATAAACCTTTGACTTCAAAATATCATTAATGAAGGTGTTATAATATAATGCTTACATGTGTAATAAGTCACATTAGTGACTAAGGCTAAAAAATAAGCATTTTGGTTATTATTAGCTTTTAGAGTTTTGGGAAAATATCACCTCCCAAACTCTATATAATAGAGGTAAATCTTGTTGTAAATATCTAAATTATTTTGATAATTACATATTGTGTTTGGCATGTGCATGTACTCTATCTAGATTTTCATCAATAAATGTGGTACAAATCATTTTAAATATGGTATAAGAATAGATGAGTACCATGCCCTAGCTTCCATTTGAAGGTAGATGTCGCTGGAGTAGAGAGATGCTTAAGAGTTGCAGTGTTCACATTTACAAGAGGCAATGTCTTTACAAGTATGAGCCAGTACTATCATTTCATAATGGAGAAGAGCCAACAAGGAACACGTGTCAAGGCTCTATGTGGTATTTAGGAATTTTATTAGAGGTGTTTCCATTTCATATTACGAAGGATTATTTTGCCACCATATGAAGGTTCCTTGGGAAATTTCTAATTTTGCATTGGAGTGGTCGAACTAGTGTGTATACTGGCTCAAAGAAGATGGTGATATGATAAGTGAGTGTTGGCAAAGTATCCTAAGTGGAATTTGCACCAGTCTGACTGGTGTTGGGATTAATTTCATATGTTATTTTCTAGCTCAAATCAGTGTATTCTTATCATTCCTCACTTCCTCATCTTCCCAAATACCTTAGTCACATTTCTATCATTGTAGTGAACTAGAGTATATTGTTATTGATCTAATGCAATTTCTATATAGTTGGAGAGGTTAATTATTTTTGTAGCAAGAATATGGCACTGGGAGGGAGTTGCACCATTCTCATACACAATGTGCAGATTCTTCATTATCTTGATCTAATGGTTTTTGAATCCCCCACAGGTGCTGTTAGTGTGGGATTTTGATTGTTACAAGATCTCCATGAATTTGCGGTTTAGTAAGAACGAAGAGTTATTTTTTAATATATTCCTAGAAGGAATTCAATAGATTAGACTCCTTTTCCCTATATTGAATAACACTAGAAGGGATGCACATCCCTAAGGGATTATTTAGTGCAGAAATAGATATTCCTTATGTTGTGTGGGCCAATGGAGGAGGGTGTTACGATTGTTTGACAGACAGATAAGGTTCCTAGAGAGTTCTATAACGAATAGATTTTATAACACAAGAGAAAATGGGTGGAGTTGAGTGAGATAGAAGCCAATAACTTGAATAAATTTCCTTTCCCACCTCATACACTATCATGGATGTCGTAATTATCTTAGATTCCTATAGTTGGGTGAAAATTTGGGATTATATCATTTTGAAAAATACATTTCTATATTTTTCTTACAAATTCATTATTTAATCATATTTCATGTTATGAAATGCATGTGATTATTCTTAAATATAGTGATGGGTATTTGGTTTTCAATATTTTTTTTATTTTATTTCATTCTTGTTTAATTTCACTGTATTTTAATTATCAAAACTACACATGTTTATTTAAATATCTCTCAACAAGGGACCTTACATGTGGGGATTGTGGTGAATGGTATTAAATAATATGCATTTTTACTACTTGTCCGAAAAATAAGGGTTATGGTCATGGATGTCATAGTGTGATGTGGGAGACAAAATTTAAAAATAAACCCATTTTTGTGTTGTTACACAAGAATTTGAAGACATGCTTCACATATATGTGCGAAAAAACACTTTTCTTAGTGACGGAATGGCGGATTTTGATCCGACCATTTCTTCCTATTGCAGTTTACAAGAGGTTCTTGATCCCACCATTTCTTCCTATTTCATTATTTTAATCTAGGTTGAAGTAGCTAAGGGGGTTGAGTTGCATACGAAGCCAAGGAGGATACATGGACTACAACTTGCTCTAGGTTCTCGATCTTGCCTATTATTCCTATTGAAATTGAAGCCTTTTTATCCCAGTTGAAGGAGATGAGGGGGAGATGAGCAGGTTGAATCACAACAAGATTCAAGGAGGATGCAGGGACTACAGCTTACTCGAGTTTCTTCATCTCGCTGATTCTTCCTATTGAAATTGAATCATTTTCATCCCAATTGAAGGAATGGAGAGGGGCTGAGTTGTATGTGCAATCAAGGAGGATGTAGGGACTTAGGTTAAGAAGACAGTATAATGACTGATTTAAATGGGTTTTCCTTTTATTTCAATTCAGAATAGGTTTAGGGTTATAATACTTTGATCTATGACATATTTTCACTCCATCAATGGGTGTGTGGTTGGGGCATTTCCCATTCCAAATTTTCCTCGAGTTCCATCGTGCCATTGCAAAAACATGGTATACGGGATGAATATCGAGCCCAAACTGAGGATTTTCAACCCCATCAGTCACATAAAAAACCCTCATTTTGAAAATCCGTCATTTGTGAATTCAATAACTTGCTAGGAAACATAATGAGAGGTGTTGGATTATAAATTCCCCTTTTGAAGGCCCTTGCAATATTATATTTTTCGGATGCACACATGTGGTATTCTTGGTAAGAGAAATGAATAAATTTTTCACTAAAGAGTTCGACATCAGACAAGTCTCCTATATTTCCTTATTATTTTAGCCGAGAAGAGTTGGGAGTAAACATATATTACTCAATATCGATTCGTAGGACCTTATTCAAAGTAATGATAATAAAAACCTTTGGGATTTGGATGAGATCATTACTCATTTATAGTTCTCATGAATATGAATGGGGGCATCATCTGGAAATACCAAAACCTACCATGAGTAGCATTAGGGTGAACTCTTTAGAAAGTCATAAGTTTTATCATTTAGAGGCTTTTTGAGAAAAATATTGATGGTTCCCTATAATGCTCTAGACAGATTTATTTGTGAAGACCAAGCTTTAACCAACGACGACATGGCTTGTATTAGAGGAGAATGAACGTTTTGGCCCATGCCTCCATAATATATCTAGTAGAAAACCTGCTTGCCCCAATACCAATGGCATGAGAGTCATTCATTAGTTGTGAACTTTCCACACAAATAGATAAGGAAACAAATATTGATATCACGATCATTCGTCATCATTTACCATCACCCATGGGGCAAAAAGACTCAGAGGTATGGTGGGAAGTGATCAATTTTTGGGCTTATATATTGCAATTAATTGGATGTTGACCTTTGTTTTTACATTGATTTCTCATTTCCATGTTTTTTTGGGTTTCCTCTTGCTAAAGAGTGTAGGGCTGGGTGTACATAGGATAAAATTTTGTGCCTTCCCCTTTGGTTCAGATTTCAAAGGCCCAGTTTTTATTGGTGAGTAAATTTCCTGCCTTTACAATTGATTGAAGTAATAACTGCAAGCCAACGTAAAAATTTGATATGCACTGAGAGATTGTTAGGGTTGATCAGTTTAGGGATAAAATGATACTGTGTTGGTATATATTTTTTAGATTTCGTTTTTTCGCTCATCCTTTCTCCTCTATCTTTTCAACCAATTTTATCTGACTGGATCTCTCATGAATTTTTTTTTCTAGAACTTCTACTAGTTTTGGAACAAATTATTTCCTTGGGTATTTTCCATTAACTTTTTGGGTATATATTATTGCATCCAGGTGATGTTGTACATATGCAAGGTTTTATATGTGTCTTTATGAAGATTGTGTTCAATTTGACAAGTATCATAAAAGGTTTCATCTATCTAGATTTAATGAACATGGTGCATCAACCTTAAATATACTCCCAAAATTTAAGACCCTTTTTTTATCAGCTCAGCTAGGTTTGGATTGGTTTTCCTTTAAAATTTCTTTCCTCTTAGGTTATGATCCAAGAAAAATTGGTGGTATTTTCCTCTTATTTTAATGGAGGACTTACCATTCAATACGTAGGTGGTTTTGTGATGTATATGCACAACATGTATGTCCTTTTGTCCTCCAATATATTTAAGCTCAAACGTCATATTTTCAATTTTCATTACAAACCTCTAATTTATTACAAATCACATTTAAATTTTCTATATATCATTGAGCTTATCGTCCATTAAATTTTCAAATATGGAACAAATTCTTCAACAATTTTTTTATATACCCCATGGGAGAAAATTTTGTTATATTTTTGTTTTGAATGGTGCCATTTGAACTCACCATTTTTCCAATTGCAGTTTGCAGGAGGTTCTTAATCCCATCATTTCTTCCTATTTAAGTCTTATAATCCAGGTTGATGGAGTTAAGGCGGTCGAGTTGCAAATGAAGCCAAGGAGGATGCATTGACTACAACTTGCTCGAGGTTCCCAATCCTTCCTGTTCTTCCTATTGAAATTGAAGCCTTTTTATCCTAGTTGAAGGAGATAAGGGGGAGCTGAGTGGGTTGAGTCACATGAATAGTCAAGGAGGATGTAGGGACTGCAGCTTACTCAAGTTTCTTCATCCCATCGATTCTTCCTATTGAAATTGAATCCTTTTCATCCTGATTAAAGGATTGGAGAGGGGTTGAGTTGTATGTGCAGTCAAGGAGGATGCAGGGACCGAGGTTAAGGTGGATGATAATGACTTGGTTAACTGGGTTATGATGCAATTCAACCTAGCCATATATGAAAGGTTTATTTTCTTCATGAAGTCAAATTAGACCTACTTTTATCCACACATGTTAATTATTACAATGAGAAAGGAAAAGATTGAGAGGCGATGGAGTCAAAAGGGATTATTATTGGCAGATTTCTTGTTTCAACCAATCAAACAGTGAACAGAGTTGGATAGGGTTCCCTCAAGGAGGATAATTCTAGGCAATGTTTATATTTCATCCATACAATGAAAATCAATTGATATGTATGCTTACTAAAGGAAAATAACAAGTTATTACAAAGGGGGCACCATATTGAACTATTTCTAGGAGGTTGGAACTTCATAATAAGAAAAAAAATAGATATCATGGAGAAGCAGTGCCATAGTGTTGTGTTGACTTGTTGGTCATACATTTAATGCATTATCATGAGTATTACGTGCTAAAATAACACATATTTTAGAATATATGCACCTCACTAAATATAATTTCAACATATTTTTCAATTAAAGGAAAAACATTAGCTACGAAGTGTTTTGAGCAAGTATGTACTTTCAACAAACCTAGTTTTGGAAGAGAGAAAAATCACTAGAGAGGAATTGTGACATCCAAAATGATCTAGCACACAAGCCTTTAACCCACAATTTGATTCTCTTCTCTTTCCTAGACTACATTATCTCTCCTCAGGGGACTATTATGTTCTATAAAGGAGAGGTGCAAGTCCTCATTCTATAGGGTGGATTTACTTACAAATGTGTCAAGAGCTTCTCATCACCTGCCCTCATCCATTTTAGACTTGAGAGCACTTCCACTACTACACGTAAGAGCCTGATAGGGTAGCCCATGGTGCAATGTCTTTATGGTTTACGTTCTAACACTTCATTCACATATCAAATGGATTCTAATATGCTTATTTTATAGCTCTTTGAGCTCATGTGGTTTTTTGTATATTTTATCATGCTACAAATATTTTGTTGCCATTACAGCGCACTTATTTAAATTTTACTTTCATATAGGGTGCATATTCTTTGCTACTTTTCCATCTAATCACTATAGGTATTTTAATTAAGAAACTCATCACATCCCTCTATAATCGAATTTGTACTTTAATCTCTATCCTCTTTAAAGAACTCAAAGTCAACATTGTATGTTGGATTATTTTAGACTTACACCTAAATTATGCACAAACATCTTAAAGTAATCCTCAAGAATAGAAAAAATTAGTAATAATCATTGATTAATAAGGTTACCTTAAGTATTTATAAAAACTATAAATGATTAAGAAACCATAATAATTATATCACTTATACACATAACAATTATATCACTATAAAACGTTTTTTTTAAAGGCAGACTAATATTTTTTTTTAAATCCTAAATTATTTTTTTAGTTTAAAAATTAAAACTATTTTAATTGTGGTAAGTTAGAAATTAAGACAATTCGTTCAATTAAGTTGGAAATTAAGACAATTAGTTCAAGGAGTAGCGGAAAAATTACGAAAAACAAGAGGGGAAGTAGACACAATGAGGGTTGGAGACAAGTAATTGTTACAAGAAGGTCGAAAGAGGAGTGGGAGGTTGAGTGGTCGACTCTTTAGACGAAGAATTGTTACATTGTTTTGCCTCTTGAATCCCAGAGACAAGGCCAACCTCGCCTCCTTTTGCATGGGTTTTGATAGGGCTAGCCTCGTGTTCATTTTGGGAAACTAGGTCCAAAATCCATGTTGCACTGCTCATATGATGATGGACATATTATTTTTGGATTCCTCTTTCAGAGAGGTGCAATATTGATCTAAAGATCATCTTGATCAGATGAGCAGAACATTGATTTTGAATTTATTTTCCACATGTGCAAGGTCGGCCAGATTTATCCGACATGCCTAAGAGATGTGTCACACATCCTCATTGATGAATATAGACTTGGAGGTCATTTTCTCATCATCTCATCACACATTCTCTCATTGTGATATGATTGGTTCGATAGCCTTTGGAGGCCATTTTCCCTACCATGTGTGGAGTGAAGCTGTTGTTTTTCTGCGCTGATCTGTTTAGGGATTTCTTTTTTCTGCACTGATATGTTTATGGCTTTCTGCTGTAGCGTTGACCAATGTTGACCGTGGTCAAACCTTGGTCTTTTGACCTCAATATTTTGCATAAATTCTGATTTTAGGAGGCCGTACAGCTTGGCACTAAAATCGAGAAATTCTGGGTTGTTTGACAGAAGCCCTAGTTTTTTGAGTTGACTTTTTTGAAGCTGCCTCCGTTGAATTTTCTACGTTATCCCTGGTTTGACTTGCATTGACTTGTGATGAGATATCTCTGAGGGTTATGGGTGTGACACATGAAATTACTAGCTGACTAAGAAGGACTTTGCTGGTTGAAGCTTCCTGCTCACCATTGTAACACAACAATATCTCATATCTTTGCTCGACATAAGGAATTGTAACTCTGATCTCTATTTGGCTTGTCTTATATTGATCTATTATTGTGCTCTATCTACATTTTACTTTCTTTTTTATGTGATTTCTATCTTGTATTGGGCCTAAGAAAGATTGAAGTAAAAGTGCATCAAGCATAGAACACCATTGTTATCTAAATTTAACATGGTATCAGAGCGGAGGTGAAGACAAAGTTCAAGTTGGTGTTAGAAGCTATCTTTGAAGGAAGAAATCCTATCAAGGACAAATGGCCTCCTCCACCTAGAAGGGTTTAAAGGCTGATGATAAATTAACTGATAATTCTGATTATCATGCATGGAGGATGTCCTTGGATTTGGTGCTAGAAGATCAAGATGTCATGGACTATGTACAGGGGAATACTCTAGAACCTCCATCAAATGCAGTTGTTGCCACAAAGACAAAGTATAGCAAAGGGGAAATCAAAGAAAATATGATTATCCGAGATTCTATTCATAAGAACTTGATTGCTTACATTTCTAAGCTCAAGACATCTAAGGAGATGTATGATAAGCTGGTGAGCATGTTCAGGGTTGGGAATGCTAATCAAATCCTGTTCTTCAAGAATCAATTGAAGAATATAAAGAAGGGTAAGGATGAATCTATTCAATCCTATTTTATGAGGCTCACTGAAATCAAGAATAACCTCCTAGGTATTTGGGAAGCAATATCTAATCGAGAGATGGTTCTTATTACACTTGGAGGTCTCCCCCGCGATTGGAATGTATTCAATACCACTATTCTTAATAGCAATTTGATTCTTGATTTTGATGAAATATTGATGATATGAAGTCAAGCGGAAACAATAATGATGGATTATGCCTCTAATGGAAATGGAAGTGAATCTACAGCCTTCACCGCTCATGCAAAGAAGAACCATGGTGGCCCAAGAAATCAAAACCATAATAGAGCGGGGCCCAAAGGAAGGAAAGGAAGATGTTGCACTTGTAACAAGACTAGTCAATATGCAAGAGAGTTCCCTAATAGAAGGGACTCTCCCAGGGATGATTAAAACAACAACTCTAGAAGGAATGACATGAACAACAGGTTCCAAGGAAAAGGGAAGGCTCCCTCTGATCGTAATGGAAATGGGAAACCTTTCAAGAGGTCAAGAATTTCCAGGTACGATGAGTCTAATGTTGTTGATAATAAGATAAATGATTTTATTTTTGTATATGGCCTCTCTGTTGACACCCTGGATTTCTAGTTAATTGATAGTGGTGCTTCAAGGCACCTCACTGGTTATAAATAATCCCTTTCTGATTTGGTTGAGAAGGATACTAATCTAGAAATTATCATTGGAGATAATTCCACCTGTCCTGTGAAAGGGACAGGGACTGTGGCCATCCATTTATCTCAATATAAAGTCATATGATTACAAGATGTGTTGTATGTACCTGATTTGAGGAAGAACCTTGTGTCCATTTCGACAATGGAAGACAAAGGGTTCAAGGTGGCATTCATTGATGGAAAGGTACTTATCTGTAAGAAGAACTTCAAGGAAGCTCTTTCTATTGTTTTTAGAGTTGATACACTCTACCAAGTTGGAGGAAGTCTATTGGGGGCTATGACATGTGATACAACTCTTCAAACAAAGTTATGGCACCAGAGGTTTGTATCTCCCACTTGTTGTTTTCTTTCCACAGGGGGCCACAAGAGAGCTTAGTCATTGGGCCAATTCTTCAACACCCATTGTTTCTCTACACCAAGAGAACTTCTGAGTGCTCACAGACTTCGTCAATGCATCTGCAACATTCTTCAAAGTGTCCACCTTTACCAACAACACCCTTTTAACCTCAACCATATCTCTAACAAAGTGATATTGAACATCAATGTGCTTTGTCTTTGAATGATAAGCAAGGTTATTAGCCAAGAAAATTTCACTTTGCCTATCACAGTCTATCCTTATAGCTTGCTGTACCAACCCCATACTTGAACACAATATCTGCAACCAAACTACTTCCTTGCTTGCATGAGTGGCTATTATGTATTCTGCCTCTGTAGTTGAAAGCGCAACTACAGACTGTATTTTACTCATCCAACTTACTACGCCTCCAAATAGGCTAAACACATACCCACTTGTAGATCTTCTTTTTTCCAGATCCCCAGCCCAGTCTGCATCAACAAAACCACGAATGTCCAAAATTATTTCCAATCCTAGTCTTCCTTGTTAGCACAAGCCATAATCACTAGTGCCACGTAAATAACTGAAAACCCGCTTCACTGTTGTCCAATGCTCCTTCCCTGGGTTTGACATAAACCTACTCAATACTCCCACTGCATGTGAAATGTCTGGTCTAGTACAAACCATTTCATACATCAGGCTACCCACTGCACTTGCATATGGAACATGGAACATATCCTCCTCTTCTTCTTGTGTCTTGGGACACTGTTTAGCAGACAACTTTACACCTACAGGAATAGGAACATTTACCGGTTTACTATCCTGCATATTGAACCTCTACAATATATTCTCGGCATGCTTCCTCTGGTTTAACCAGAGCTTCCTCTTTGCCTGATCTCTCTTAATTTCCATGCCCAAAATATAGTTTGCAGCACCAATATCCTTCATGTCAAATTTGGAGAATAGTTGGGTCTTCAAATCTTGGATAATTTCTTTGTCATTTCCAATCAAAAACATATCATCCACATACAGGACCAAATAAATAACACAGTCACCAATTAATTTAAAATAAACATTGTGATCCTCCTTGCTTCTGGTGAAGCCAAGTCACCGTATATAGGTATCGAATTTCTGATACCACATCCTTGGTGACTGTTTTATCCATACAGAGACTTCTTCAACCTGAATACCAGTTATTTCTTACCCTTCACCATAAAGCCTTTAGGTTGCTTCATGTCGATCTCCTCTTCTAGATCCTCGTGAAGAAATGTTGTCTTCACATCCATCTGTTCTATCTCAAAATCAAATGCAATAGCAACAGATAAAATTAATCTAATAGAAGTAACTTTGGCAACAGGAGAAAAAATATCACGAAAATAAATTCCCGGCACCTAGGAATAGCCTTTGGCTACCAACCGAGCTTTGTATTTCTCAACCTTGCCTTCTACATTCATCTTCTTCTTAAACACCCATTTTCGCCCGATGGGCTTCCTTCCAGCCAACAACTCCACCAAATCCCATTCCTCATTTTTGTGCAAGGATGCCATTTCATCAACCATGGCCTCCTTCCAGAGTTTTCCATCACTGCCTCCCTGAAAGTTCTAGGATCATCATCAGTTATAGTTAAGGAAAAACCTGAACAAAAAGTAGATGGACTATACCTTTCTGGTTGCCTTCTTTCTCGAACTGATCTTCTCAAAGTTTGGGTTTGTGGCTCTTCCTCTTTTGAATCTTCTTATGTTGTAGAGTCTAATTCATCCTCCTTTAGCTCAAACTCCATCTTCTCAGGCTCCTTTGGTAGGACTTCATGTTTAACAACATCTTTCACCTCTCTAAACACCACATCTTGGTTGTACACAACCTTCCTTGTTTCTGGGTTCCAAAGCTTGTAACCCTTTAAACCATCCTTATACCAAATAAAAATGCATCTTTCAGATTTATTATCCAACTTGGTCCTTTTCTCCTTTGGAACATGTACATATGCATCACATCCAAATACCCTTAGATGTGAAAGAGAAGGTTTCTTACCATTCCATACCTCATGTGGAGTCTTATCCTCCAACGCTGATGAAGGTGATTTGTTAACTAAGTAACATACAATCTCCACTGCCTCTGCCCAAAATTCTTGTCCTAACCCGGAACCACTGAGCATGCTTCTTGCCTTTTCCATCAGTGTTATGTTCATTCTTTCTGCAACTCCATTTTTCTGAGGTGTGTATGGAGTAGTCTTCTGCCGTGCTATGCCAAACTTCTTACATAACTCTTCAAATTCCTTCTTATAGAACTCCCCACCATTATCCATCCTCGGCGCCTTTATCTTCTTCTCTGTTTGGTTTTCCACCAGAGCCTTAAATTCTTTAAATTTGTCAAAGACTTCGGATTTATTCCTCAAGAAATATATCCATGTATTCCTTGAGAAGTCATCTATGAATGAAACATAGTATATAGACTTTCCCAGTGATGGAACTGACACAGGTCCAAACACATCACTGTGCACAAGTTCTAATATATTGTTCACCCTCTTAGCACCAGAAGGAAAACTCACCCGATTCTGCTTCCCATATACACAATGTTCACATAAATCAAAATCCAGAGAGCAATTAGACATACCTTCTACCATACCATTTCTATGTAGTATCTGAAGGCCCTTCTCTCCAATATGTCCAAGCCTTCGATGTTACAGCATGGTCTTTCTCTCTAGAGACAACTAGGCTCAGCTTCCACTTTCGTGAACCACAGAACCGTTACACTCATCAATAAAGTGCTACCTTGTAGCTTGCATGTAGTTCCACCAAACTCCCTACATTAATACCGTTGCTCCCCGAACCATCTTGTAGGCATCTTCGAACACCTGAGCACACCCGCGCATCATCCATCTTGCTTACGTAAATCTGATTTCTAGCCAATGCAGGAATATAAAAAACACCAGGAAGTGTTCTAATCCTTCCACCTTGCAGCTTCAGCTTGAATTTTCCACATCCAATGATTCTGTCCTTCCTATCATCCCCTAATAAGACATCAGCCACCATCATACTTATCATACTTGTAGAACCATCCCTATGAGGAGTGAAGTGAAAGGATGCACCTGAGTCAATCAACCATGCCTCATGATTTACATATGTATTTGAAGAAGAAGCCAAATACACATCCCCACCTTCATCTAAGGTGGTTTTCACCTCTGTAGAAGGAGCATCAATATATCCCTTTCCATTCTGAGGAGATTTAGATCTATAGTCCTTTTTGAAGTGCCCTTCCTTTCCACATTTCTAGCACACCTTTACAGGCTTTCCTGGGGATTTATATCTCCCACTCAAAAACTTATTTTTGTTTCTGTTTTGGGACCTTCCTCGTATGGATAAGGCATCTCCATTCTAGCCCTCCATATTTCTCCGTCTCATTTCCTTCGACAACAAGGCTGAGACAATTTCATCAAAATTCAAGGTAGTTGTATTGCTACCTATTGCAATAAATATACTATCCCACGAGTTTGGTAGAGAACACAAAAAACTGATGCACTTATCTTCATCTGAGATTTTAATATCAACAGATGACAACTGACTTACCACAGTATTGAAGGCATTCAGATGCTCTATCACCGAGTCTCCATTCTTCATCCTCAGGTTATACAACTTTTTCCGTAGGAACAACTTCTTCACCAGAGACTTAGATTGGTACAAATTCCCAATTTTTTCCCACAAATTATTTGTCGTAGCTTCCCCAGATACATTCAACAATACTAAATCTGAGACACACAACCGTATTGTGCTCTTAGCCTTCCGATCCAGTTTCTCCCAGTCTTCATCTGACATTATCGTTGTTTTAGTACCTGGATATACCACGATCCACTGATCTTTATCCACTAGTAGATCCTCCATCTTGAGATTCCACAACTCAAAACTCTGACCATTAAATTTCTTGATCTCTATCTTTCCACCGCTCACCATCTTCTTTCACCGCAAGAATCGATCCCGCAGATCTCCCACCGAACAGGTCTACCTCGTGCCTACAAAAACCCTCAACAGTAAAGGCGTCCCCTTGAAGCCGAAACAACTCTGATACCAAATGTAGGTTTTAACCCTAAACAGAAATTATCTACACACGAATCTTATAACAGAAAATAAACAATAGCGAGAGCATAAAACATAAAGTAGATAAACACATAAATTTTCCCCTGCATCCCAAATCGGGACGACCAGCTTGATTTTTCATTATATTCCTTTTATTGTTACAACACATATATATACATGTCGAAGCATACATAAACCCCAATCCATTAACCCTGGATTAGAACATAATCGTAGTTTCCTTGACCGGATCTACAAAATACCAGGGGCCGAAAACCATCGTACCCTAAAACCATGTGCAAACTCATGCACAAAACAAGGGTGGGTCCGCATACCAAAAAAAAAAATTCGCCGGGGCATTGCCCCAGACCCCGACAGGGGGGGCTGCCGCCCCCCTTGTGACCCCCCTGTTGCGCTCGACGCAACGTACAACGCGTGGGGCTAGTCGTGGAAATAATATAACACATACCCAACATTGTACACCTTCATTACAACGCCCTTCCCGAAGCAAGGAAGGTGGTGACAAGGATGCACGAATTGAGAGATGGTCATGAAGGTATATGTCAGGGTATTGCTGAAGGGAAGCATACAAGGGGACCATTCCCCTCAAGTGTCACAAAGACAACTGATGTCTTGCAGTTGATACATTTTGACTTATCTGGTATGCTTCCTGTGACATCCTTGGGAGGATGTTCCTATTACATGACTTTTACAGATGACTTCTCCCTCAAGACCTAGATATATTTTTTGATGAAGAAGGATGAAGCATGGTTTCATACCTTCAAGGCCTTGGTGGAAAATCAAATCGAGAAGAAAATGAAAATTTTGAGGACCGAAAATGGGACCAATTATGAGTCAAATGAGTTTAATTAATTTTGTAGAGAAGCTAGAATTAAGAGGGAGACCACAACTACGTAAACTCCTGAGAAAAATGGTGTTGATGAAAGAAAGAACATGACCATTGGGGAAGCTTCCCGCACCATGCTATGTGACCAAGGTCTTCTGAATTTTCTATGGGCAGAAGCTGCGAACACTGTTGTGTATGTTAAAAATAGGTGCCCAAATTTCACTCTGGACTCGAAAAATCCCAAAAAAGTCTTCTCTTGTAAGAAACCTTATGTTTCTCATTTTAGAGTTTTTGGTTGTCATGTTTAATTTCATGTGCTGAAAGAAAAGAGAAGCAAGCTAGATGCTTCTAGAAAGAAGGGAATGTTTGTGGGCTATAGTGAAACTTTGAAGGCATATAGAATCTATGTTCCTGGTCAAATAGAAGTGGATATATGCCATGAAGTCACCTTCGATGAAGATGTTGCCCTCAAGAAAGTGAGAAATCTTCCTAGCTCCAAGGAAGACAAAGAAGATGAAGAAGAAGGGAAGATGGAAGAGCCGAAGGATGACCTCATGGCCGATGTTAAAGGACCTATGGATCCCATTGATCCAACTCCTTCAAATAAGAGAAGACCCTAATGGCTTAGGGATACTCTCGAAGATGCTGAGAGACAGATTTCCCAAGGGGAACATTCCGTGAAAGCAAGAAGCCGAAGAGATACCAAGGGTATCTAGCAGCCATGAGTACAATAGTACAATCTGAGCCTAGAACATTTGAATAAGCCATAAAGCATAAAGTTTGGAAGGATGTTATGCACGAAGAATATGAGTCCATTATGAAGAATGATGTCTGGGAAGTGGTCCCAAGACCAGAGGACAAATCTGTTGTCACCTTGAAATGACTCTATAAGATCAAGCATGGATCTGATGGAAGTGCTGAAAGGTGCAAGGCAAGATTCGTTGCTCGAGGCTTCTCTAAAAAAGAAGGCATATATTATGATGATATATTTTCACTTGTGGCCTGCTACACCACCATCCGATCTATTATTTACCTTGCTGCTACGCAAGGATGGAGTCTACATCAAATGGATGTGAAGACCATTTTCCTGCATGGTTCTATAATGGAAGAGGTGTATGTGGAGCAACCTCTTTGGTTCGAAGTCCGAGATAGAGACACCCATGTATGCAGGTTGAATAAAGCCCTCTATGGGTTGAAGCAAGCCCCCAGGGCTTGGTATGAGGGGATAGATAGCTACTTTATGAAGATGGGCTTCAATCGAAGTAATGTTGATCTGAACCTTTATTTTAAGGTTTATAGAGAAAGGCCTCTCATTTTGGTTCTCTATGTGGAAAATATCTTCATGACAGGTGTTGACCCTCTCATTCATCAATGTAAGAGGGAGCTAGCTTCTGAGTTTGAGATGAAAGACCTAGGACTGATGCACTACTTCCTAGGCTTCGAGTTCTGGCAGAGGCCAGGTGAGATTTTCCTTTCCCAAGGAAAATATGTCGTGAAGTTGCAGGAGAGATTTGGTATGGTGGACTGTAAGTCTGCGTCAACACCGATGGAAATAAACTTTAAGAAGTTGAGTGGAAATGTTGCTGGGCCCATGCTAGGAAATCCTATCGAGTATCGGCAACTCGTGGGGGCCCTGATGTTCTTAGTGAACTCCTGTCTAGATGTATGTTTTGCAGTGAAAACTTTGAGTCAACATATGGTTGATCCTCATCACATTTATTAGATTGGTGCCAAGAATCTATTGAGATATCTTCGGGGCAAAATAAACCATGGGATTAGATACACTGCCGGGAGTTTGAGACTCCAAGGAAATACTGATTTCGATTGGGTTGGCATTGTGGTGGATTGCAAGAGCACATATAGATGTTGCTTCACCTTGGGTTTTGCTTTGATATATTGGATGAGTAGGAAGTAGAAGCCGGTGGCTTTGAGCACCGCTGAGGTCAAATACATTACAACAAGTATGGCATGTTGTGAAGCTGTTTGGTTGTGAAATCTCTTCAGTGAGTTATTGAGGCATGTGCTAGATACCACTGTTATCCTTTGTGATAACCAGAGTGGGATTCGTCTTTCTAAGAATCCTGTGTTCCATGATCGATCCAAGCATATTGATAACAGGTACCACTTTATCTAGGATATGGTACAGGGAGGCACCGTAAGTCTCGATCATATAGGAACTGATGAGGAGGTCACGGATATTCTCATGAAGCCCCTAGGGAAGGTCAAGTTCCTAACCTTCTGTGAGAAGCTTGGAATCATGGAAAGACCCTATTCTGAGGGTCTTGCTTGAGTTGTACTATGAGATTTGGGAGCTCCAAAGGACCTAGGGATAGCTTCTTGGAGCTATAAGCACATACGGGGCTATGCTTTCTGAACCTTGTTGTGCTTCTACCCCACCGTTATGATATTGAGTTTTTTCACCTCTCTCTGATATGTGTCCCGCACGCATCCTACCCATGGATTTTCAGGCTCATGGGAAGTACCTCTCTCATTGGGCCAATGAGGTGGGAAATGTGGATAGAGACCATAGCAAGATCGATGGACGCATAATAGATTTTCATACTCTCTATTTCTAGGATGGTACATGTCCAACACCTTGATCTGGGATCAAGTATGATGAGGTTTTATCCTCTAAACTGACTTCGGGTCAGTAAAATAACTTCAAGTTAGTATGAGTCTCTTTTGAGTCTGAGAGAGGTTTTTACCTCGAAGTTGACTTCGGGTCAACTGTGTGTGATGTATTTGTGACTCACCTTTTATTCTGAAATAAAGAGCCAACAAAGCCAGTTACGACGGGATGACGCACGATGTTTGGTTTGGTACATGATGGATGGAACTTGTGGACAGATGGAGTTGTCCCTAGTTGAGAAGGAGTGTTAATTTTGAGCAATTAGGTCCAAACTCCATGTTGCATTGCTCATATGATGATGGTCATATTTTTGTTGGATTAATCTTTCGGAGAGGTGCAAGATTGATCAGATGAGCAAAACATTTATTTTTAATTTATTTTCCACATGTGCAAGGTCGACCATCCCACATGCCTAAGAGATGTGTCACACACTCTCATTGATGAATATAAACTGGAGAGACTTGGAGGTCATTTTCTCATCATACATTCTCTCATTGTGATCTAATTGGTTCAATAGCCTTTGGAGGAATTTTTCCCTAACACGTGTGGAGCGAAGGTGATTTTTTTCTGCACTGATTTGTTTAGGGCTTTCTGTTGCAGCATTGACTAGCATTAACCATAGTAAACCCTTGGTCGTTTGACCTCAATCTTCTGCAAAAATTACTATTTTTGGAGGTTGTACAGCTGGGCACTAAAATAGAGGAATTCTGGGTTGTTTGACTGAAGCCCTATTTTGTTGTGTTGACTTTTCTAAAGCTGCCAGTTGAATTTTTTGTGTTGTCCCTAGTTTGATTTGCATTGACTTGTGATGAGCTATCTTTGAGGGTTGTGGGTGTGACACATGAAAGTGTTGGCTGACCGAGAAATAATTTTCTAGTTGAAGCATCCTATTGGCTGTTGTAATGCAAAAATATCTTATATCTTTATTGGACATAAGGAATTGTAAATCTGATCTCTATTTTACTTGTCTTCTATTGATCTATTATTGTGTTCTATCAGTGTTTTACTTTCAAGTTTATGTGATTTCTATCTTGTATTGGACCTAAGAAAGATTGAAGTAAAAGTGCATCAAGCATAGAACACCATTGTCATCTAAATTTAACACCTCGCCTCCATTTGAAGGGGCTTTTAGGCTCTTCCATTTGCAAGGGTTTTTAAGGCTCTTCACCATGCCTCTGGACTCTGTCATTGTGTCTAACAAATTGTGGAGAGTAAGCTTCTAAGGAGGTAGTGCCAAGAACATGGTAATAAGCCTGCAGGCGAAGGAACTCTGGGAGATGAATGCGATGAATGTGGACAGGCGTTGTGACCTCATGGATTCATTGCTTTCCATGGAAACGAACCACCACTAGCGATTTGAGAGCCTGTAGTTAGGCCTAGATTTATAAGAGAAAATCACAAGTGATGTGATAAAATGTTGATGACCTCTATTTCCAAAGGCTTAAGAAGCTCTGGATGTCAATGTGAGGGGATGTGGACGGGGTTGATATCGGGGCACTCAAACATTGCCGTAATATTTCATAGCTTAGCCCCTTTCATTGGATGATTTCTCATGAGACAGCGCTAAGAAATGCATCAACTCTTACGTTTTTGTCTGTGGTAGGTTCTCAGAACATCAAGTGGTCAATGGATTCGCAACTCTGGGTCAGTCTTCCGATATTGGCTACAGTGGATGTATTGCGCGGGGATATAGCCCTATATGTGGCTTTCAGGTAGCTTATTTTGGAGATCATAAAGCTTTTGTGTGCATTGAATTATGGAGAGAAGTCACTGCACTTGAAATGCTTATGGTGATTGATGCTGAGATTTTAATTGTTGATCCTGCTATGACAAAAGTTGCAATGCATGAAGGAAATATTGGGTTCTGTTGGATCTTCCAAAGTCGTGTTGAGAGGGGTACAACCAAAAGCAACAAAGGTACATTTCACTTTGCATCACTTTCTCAATCTTACTTGTTCATAAGTGCTCCAGTGAAACCAACATTCACAATTTATAGGTTAGTCGATCTCTTTTTGCCTTGCATTCTATAGAACTTTCTTAATTTGCTTTTCCATGGATGATTCTGTTAAATTAATCATCGCTATTAGCTGCACTCGTTAGTTTTGTGCAGGTGGAGAGTCTATTTTCTTGAGCGCTTCTCCAATTACATGTTGAAAGGCTCAAATAGGGTGTCCACAAGTGAATTTTATATGTTCTTTTGTGAGGCATAGAAAATTTACTAGTCAATGCAGATGTTGCCAAAGTGGTTTCTATGGAAGGAGCCATTAGCATTCTCATAGCCCTTGTTAGGTCCCGTAATAGATGGGTTGTTGAGGAGGCTGCAGGGGACTGTCGAACCTATCTCTAGGAGAAGAGCACAAGGGGTTGACTATATTCTCTGTTTATTTTTTAATCTAACATCTAAAAATGAAAAAGTGAATCCTTATTTTCATCTTTATTAAGCACCCTGCATTCATTGTGCATGTTGGTGGTGTTGCCTGCTCATCGTATGCATTGGAAGTGCAATGTTAATTATAGTTGTCATCATTGATTGGAAAAACTGGGGTGTTTGACTAAATACTACTTCGTTTTTCTATCATCCAAAAAATAACAAGTTCTCTTCCTCCTTTCCAAACAATACATGAATCTGATGTTTGTTTTCTTTCGCTTAGGGGCTATTGTAAAGGCAGGTGGTATAAGGAAATCGATGGATCTTTTATTGAAATGTCCTTCTAGCAGGAAAGGGTTTTGGTAAGCTACAAAATTTGATCTATATAATTTGACACATAAAACGATGAAACTAACAATGCTTTGTATCTTTAAGAGTTCTCTTTTCTGATAATAGAGCTATGGGAAATCATTCTAACATATAGATAGGGATTTTTTTTGTCTCTGCTTCACACAAAAAATGTATAAATAAACCTCATAGTCTCGAATGTTGTCTTGATGTAAGATGGACTTTCTCTACTTTTGTCTCAGAAACAAATATTACTTACTTTGTATAATATTCAATCTCTAAATAATTTTGAAGAGAAATGCGAAGTAAGACAAACTATTTGAGTTCGTTTTAGGGACACACTTTGTAGAGGTTGCCTATCATTACTCCTAGGTTTTGAATCATCAAGGATGGGAGCCCCTTGTAAACTAGACTAGGTCAAGATGGTTGAAACTTAGGCTTTCTTGTTTTTGTAGCATGCCCACTTTAAGGTGACTAAGCTACATGTGTTGCATTTTTTGAAAGGTGTGAGTCCAGAAGTTTGAACTTGTTTTTGTGTATTGATGATTACTACCATTGATCAATGGACATGTTTTTTATTTCCCCACTGCTTGTGTTTTCTTAACAGAATAGGTTTAGCTTATATCTTCTTCTCATTTGTTCACTTTAGGAACACTCTTTGTAGAATGTGCCTATCATTAATCCTTTCAAGATTTGAATCATCAAGGATTGGAGCCCCCGTGAAACACTCGATATGTGTTCTTTATCGTCTGCTTGTTCAGTGCACAATAATCACATCACATCCATAATTCATTCATATCTTTCTTCCTCTAGAACAATACTGGGGTCCTTGAAGGTCGTATGAAAATGGGCTCGGATAACTCCTCCAACTCCGGCCCTGAGAATCAATAAGGAGCTTTGGCTAGGGGTTGCTTCCCCGGCTCTAGCTCAATGTTATGGTCCACTGCATGCCTTGGTGGATGTACTTTCGATAGATAATCAAGAATCAGATCTGCATATCGCTCCAAGACATCAGAAATCTCGGTTGGGACAGGTGTCTCCACTCCATCATCATCCTCGACTCCTCAAATAACTATCGCATATGTCTCAACATCCAGATTCTTCATCGCCCTACTCATACTTAGTGTAGAAACATGTTGCGCAGACACTTCCCTATGTTGTTGGTGGGTAGGTAAAGTCCATGTCCATGAGTCTCCAAACAAAAAATGGCACAACAAATGCCTTTTTTCCCTTTAGAAAATCGTGCCCCAATATCATATCAAAGTCGCTTATTTCAATCACTGTGAAGTCCAAACAACGTTGCCAATCAGAAACCCAGACCTGCACATCACTTGCCAATCCCAACACTTTACCTTGACCTACACATCCTTTGAAACAACCTGCAACCCAATGTCCATAGAAAATTGAATTGATGATTTCACATCAAAAAGTCTCACTATCTATCTATCCATCCAAGACCCCTGCACATACCACGTTAATGTTAAATTCAACAATAGAAAAATCAGACCTACACATCCTTTGAAACAACCTGCAACCCAATGTCCATAGAAAATTGAATTGATGATTTCACATCAAAAAGTCTCACTATCTATCTATCCATCCAAGACCCCTGCACATACCACGTTAATGTTAAATTCAACAATAGAAAAATCATGTAATTCAATGGAAGAAGATTGTTCAGCTGCTACGCGGGATAATAATTGTTTCCTATCTTTAAGTTTTAGGAAATAATTGTTAATGTCAACACAACGGCAGATTTTCCTGTCGGTTACTCAACATTGCTGTTAGATGTATTGCAAACCGGAGATTTTCCTGTCGGTTCCTCAAGTTTCGTGTTACATAAACGCGTTGTCTACGCTTTACATAAATTGCGAAATGGAGAAAGTGAGACAAACAAAAGTTTCAGGTGCCAGGGGAGACAGAACAAACAAAGTTTCAGGTAGCCGCCATTGTTATCGTGTTTAATTAGTTTTATGTAATTCACATGCCTTTTAGGTGTTAGTTGCCGTGATTGTCTTCCCTGCCCTTTTCTTTTGTTTTATCTTCATCTATAGCAACGACTCGTGATTGGGTTCCAGAATCTTTCGTTTATTACGCCGGAGGCGTTTTCCATTGCGGGGTTGGGGTGTGCAAAGCTATGGCGCATGGAACCTATGAGATTTCGCCACGTGTTTGTATACTCTCCGTTCAACTGCGCCGCCAGCTGCACCAGTTCCTCCTCGTTCGCTCCGCTCTGCCTTATCTCTCCAGCTGCCCCTGTTTGATGCTGGGCACACTCTCCTTGTAACGAACCGGTCTTTTTTCCTCACAGGCTACACGCATCTGCTTTGGCTCTTCACCTCGGTCGTAGAAGGCGCCGAAGCACAAGTCGTGGGAGAAGAGGGCACAGCAGGTCCGTGAAAGATGAATTCTATGAAGGCATCCGAGCGCCCAAATGGCTCTATTTCCTGGCTCCCGAGGAACCCGTGGATGATGATGCCTGGTTCTGCAAACCTGGTAACTAGATTTGATTTATTTATTTATTTGTTTTTGAGCTGGATTTGAGTTTGTGGGGATCTGTAATGTTAGAGTATCCCGACTTCTCTGTTCTGTTTGGGGAGATTTGAGATTCTTGCCTTTATTATAGTAGAATAGTAAATTCAGTCAATTTTTTTAATTGAGATGTCCACGCCTTACTTGGACCGTCGATGGAGGAGCACCCTCTTGGCTGGGCAGGTCTTGGGTTCGAAACTTTCCCCTTTCAGTCTAATTTTCAACATAGTGTCGGATTCAGATGTTGAGGTTGATTCGTAAAGGGGGGTGTTGGAGATAGAAATCCACACCTTGATATCTAATCAATAAGAGTGTGTGTGATGATAAGGAGCATGTAGGTGAGTGGTAAAGCAGCCCAATGGCCAGAGCAGATCCGGTGTTTGATTCTTAGCCCACTTAATTTTCAACAACTGATACATGTACCGCTCCCATTGTGGTTTTTCAAAAGTTGAAGCATGGCTTTTGGTGGGCATCTTTCCGAAAAATCTTCCAACCATCGTTGAAAACCACGGTGTGAGAAATTGCATCGTTATGTTATTCAGCAGAAGGACAGGGCAATTCTTTCGCATGAGGATTTTCTATGCAGTAGTGTTAGCCACATATCCCTTGCTTGAACTATTTAAATGAAGCCATAGGAATGAATTTTTTAGGATTGTTGGTCAACCCTTCTCAGGGCATTACTTTTGTACATGGATTTACTATGGAATAGTATTAGCCACATGTTCTCTTGCTTTAACTATTCAGATGAACCATAGGAATGAAAAAAATTAGGATCGTTGTCAACTCTTCTCTAGCTAATGTCCAAAAAGGTCATCTAACGAAGCATAGGTCAACACTTCTGCTCAGGTAAGGTTCTAAAATACCTTTCCTGGTTGGCCTGGTCTTACCTGAGCTAAGGTCCTGTACTTTAACTTTGTTGCGAGGCAGGTGACGACCTTACTTCTCTTCAAGTCTGATCCGTGTTGGTTCTTTCACCTTTTAAATTGATGACAAGTTATGTGTAATTCTGGTTGATTTGTCGATATGTGGATTCAACTAGATATTGGTCAGTGCCTCATCCTTTGCATAGCTATTATATTGCTGGTTTATAGATATCATTTTCACAAAATGCCATCATGCTGCTTCTGCTCCTCATCCTTTGCTTAGCTATTATATTTCTGGTTTATAGATGTCATTTTCACAAAATGCCTTCATGCTGCTTCTGCTTCAATAAGAACTTCACTACTCCGTTATTTTCAAGGGCTACACTACTTTATGACAATCAAGCTAACTGGTCAATCTAGCTAATCGTTTTAAAATTAAAGGGGTCTAAATCCTGTCTGTACCAGACTGTCTCTTACAGTCTAACAATCCAAAGATTCAGTAAACTGTAGTTAGTACTTATATAAAATGTGCATGTGTTGGATTTGAAGGGGCAGGCATCTATTCTGTAGTGTATGTGTTATGTTCTTGTTTTAACATAGATTATGATGAATTGAGGAAATTGTCTTACAGATTGTAATCATCCCAAGGATGCTGCCAGTTTCGTGAAGAGCCCAGTGTTTCGATCCAACAAGGTATAGTTTCTTTAAGCTTGAGATCAAAATATATTATTTTCTGTGTTTTCTCTTTCTTGTATGTTCCTTACAATCTGCTAAGAAGATTTTAACGTGTTGCAGATGAGACAACCCAGATTAATGAATTCTTCTTCTAGTGTTAGTACTTCCAGCACTAGTCCACTGGGAAACAAAACTGCAAGGTTCATTATTCTTTTATCTTCATCTTATTTTTTTTTATCTTCTGCCCCTGTTTCTTATCTCTGTGTGGTTGATTGATACGTGCAAAGGTCTAATTGCTCTTGTTCATCTGTGCAGTGCTCTGAATGGCAAGAAAAATATGGGTCCATTATCAACCTCAATTACTTCTCTGTATGAGTTGAAGGCAAAGGAAAATGCATTAGGAAATGTCAAGAAGCCATCTCCATTGGATAGAAATAAGCTTCAGTCGACAACTTTCAAATACCGTGAACATTCTGAAAATGAAAATCCCAATTGTCAACGTAGTGCTTCTGCAGTAGCAACCAGTGGAAGAACCCCCAAATTACAGAGTAAGAAAAATACATCTACTGTTGTGAAAGCCAGCAAGCAAAACAGCCCTGTAAACCTTGAGAAGAAAGGAGTTGGAAGGCAAGCAATTCATATGAAGGTCTTCCTTTTCCCATCGTTTCTTAGTCTTGAGTATTTCTTTGTTTTCTCAGGAAAAGTTTCAGAGAGTGGAATTGACTCAGGGTTTTCCATTGTTGCCAAGCGAACGACCGCCGGGGGTTTGACTTCAGGTATGTCAATGCTCCCAGTATTAAGGTATTTCTCTTTTGTTTTGTAGGAAGTATCGGAATTTCAGAAACCAAAAAGTGTGTGCTTCCATATTGCAAAACTCTTCCTTCTCCATTTTAACTCGATTTTACACCATGGCAACAATGGCAAGCAATTTCAGTTCCAGTGTGCCAGATGGGTTTTCTGATACACCTCCAGAACCCAGAAGAACCTTCCAGATTGTAGTAGCTGCCACTAAGGAAATGGGAATTGGCAAGGATGGCAAGCTTCCATGGAAAATACCTTCTGATATGAATTTCTTCAAGGAAATCAGATCTTCCACGTCAGCTCCTTTAAAGAAAATTGTTGTGATAATGCGATGAAAGACTTTGGAAAGTATTCCAGACCAGTTTCAACCACTTACAAGTCGCTTGAATGTTGTGCTAAGTCGTTCGGGTAGCTTTGACATTGGAACTGCAGAGAATGTTGTTATGTGTGGGAGTTTGCGATCAGCTCTTGAGATGCTTGCAGCACCTCCATACTCTATGTCAATGGAAGCAGTATTCCTAATTGGAGGTGGTCAAATTTATAGGTATCATTATTTATCTTTCAAGTCTGGTTGGATCTTTTTCCAATATCATATTTGGTCTAATTTGTTTTTGTACTAATTCTCTTTTTTGTCTTTCTCCAGAGAAGCATCTCTACACCTAACTGTGATGCAATTCACATCACTGAGATAGAGAATGCATTTGAATGTGATACATTCGTCACACCCATAGATGCATCTGTGTATCGGCCTTGGTATTCGTCATTGCCTGTTGTGGAAAGTGATATTCGCTATTCTTTCACCACCTATGTTCATATCAGGAATTCCTCTAATCCCGACTCTCAAGAGCCTTCTCACAGATTTGGAAATGGATCGAACAACATGGATATTTATGATAGACTTGAATCTCAGAATTATCATTTTCTCCCCAAATTAATTTTAGAAAGACACGAGGAATATTTGTATCTTATATTGGTACAGGATATTATTTTAAATGGACAGGAACTGGCACATTGTCAAAATTTGGTTGTCAGGTTATCTTGTCCTTTCAGTTTTCAACTATATCCATTTAACTTTTTCTAAACAAACATAAATGTTGATACTCAACAGTTAAAAATCTTTGTTCTGTTTTTTATTCATATTGTTACTGCCTATATTTCAACCTATTAATGCTCACGAGAATTGGTATGTCCAGATGCGGTTCAATTTGCAAAAAAATTTACCACTTCTCACAACAAAGGTGATTGGTTGTCTCTGTCTAGTATCCCTTATTGGATTATTTCTTCATCTGGTTGGAAATATTTCTTATCTTTATTTTTTTGGTTGAAATCTTGATTATAGTTAACATCCCTTGAGCAGCAGTCAAATGCTAATAAACCACTTTGTGACTCTTAACAGAGCTTTGCTAATAAACCACTTTGTGACTCTTAACAGAGCTTTGGGCTATATTTGCGAAGTTCACTATTTTTAGTACATCCACAATAGGCTTCGAAATATCCACCCACATTCCAAAATAGGTGGCATCATAGACACAAATTGTATAAGAAGAACATGCCCACAACTAAAAACATTGGTTTTGGGAACAAACCCGCCTATTTCGCACTGCCCTTGCCCAGAGGTGAAACCATAGGGAAAAAACCCGATCCTATTAGATCGTGCCACGTCGTTGGGGAAATACCGTCCTCATCGCGTGAATTTGACGTGCTAAAGTTCGGCATAAAAAAAAACCGAAAGCTCCACCCTTCTCGTTGGATCGTCCCAATCAACGCGATACTCCTCCAGCCGTCGAATGTGAGAGGATTGTTAATAGGTGGGCCCGAACGTTATATTGGCGCTGGCCTTATAGTTAGGTCCGGGATATATATATGGTGGACATTCATGCATAATGGCGTTTTAATGAATATGTGAAAGTGTCTATGGTATCGTCAATTGATGTCCGCGGTATTAAAATTAAGGTATGCAGCGATCCCATATTAATGATCTAATGACAAGATAAGACTTGGGGTTTTAACTCTAAGGTTTGATCAATGGTTATTAAACTAAAGTCGGTTGTGAGCCTTTCGGGAGAGCGTATACTTGTTATTGCTTGGGGTTATGGTCTAAGAAGTTTGAACATCAAAATATAATGAGAGGATGAGCATTAAAATATAAGTACGTGTTAAGCTATGAGCATCGGGATATTGCCTTTTAATATAGTTTACAAGGGAATGATTTCTATTAATATTCAAGCGCTTTATAAAATAGGGAGATAGCCTCGGCGCATTATTCAAAGGATATTCATTTGTTTTTATTATTATCGAATAAATTAAATGTTAAAAATAATTAAATAATATTTAAAGTTTGAATTTATATATTTATTTTATTTTAATAATTAAATGCTATGATAAGAAGAGATTAAAAAAATAAATAAATAAAATATGAATAAATAAATAGAAATAAAATAAAATAAAGATAAAATTAAAATTAAAAATAAAATAGGTAAAAAAAATTCTTAATTAAAAAATAAAAATAAAATAAATAAATAAATAGAAATAAAATAAAATAAATATTAATAAACAAATAAATAAATAAAATGAAATAAAAATAAAATTACATAAATTACAATTTAATAATATTAAATTAAAAATTAATATTTTTATTAAAATAAATATAAATATTTAAAATTCAAATTATAAACTTTGATCATTTGGTTTACTCTTTTTTAAATAAAATAAATTAATTTTTATTATTTGAGGCAACCTAACCGTTATTTTACAAATGGCAAGTAGGAGCTATACTTTCTATTTAAAGAGGTTACTTGATCAGATTCTCCATCTTCTCTTGATGATGAACCACACGGGCAGGGTTTACCGCCTTAGACAAACTTAAAGGTTCTATGGGCAAACAACATATGATAATGGGTTCGCTCATCCTATTCGGCCTTTTGCAAATCAAAATGAGCACACTCAATTCGACCACCCAAACATAATATCAAGGACAGGCAGAGAAAATACGGGAATTTCACACCAAGGTCTCATTACTTTCTTTATATATGAGGATTCCATCAGTCTCGAGGATGTGCAGGCCATTTGAATGGCCAGTTTGTGACATGGTGTCAAGTCGCTTCTTTAGTATACAGTGTAGATAGTTTGAACGTGAAAAGAATCGAGACATTAATAGCTATAGGGTTTCCACCTTAGGTGATCATATTTCTACTTACCATTTAGGATTATCTATTCAACTTTGGATTTTCTTCTGTTAAATCACAATTCAGTTTCCATCCCTCATATAGCACAAAATGCTTCACATCTCCTCCATCCGGCGTTCCCTTGCACCTCCGGTGCAATTACTAGTTTTATACAGTCCATGTCAATTGATTGCACAACACTTTTATTTTCTGCATAAAACAAATATAAATCTTCAAAAAAAAATCGTGTATTCCGTGCTTCTCGTGTCACCAACTCCCTGCATAAAGTCTACACTGCAACGTAAGTGAGCGTCTCACCTTCGAGACAACACAACAAATATATTTATGGAAAGGGAAAATAATAATATTTCCCAATTAGTATTTTCGTTGAGAATTTTGTTATTTAAATTAATAAATAAGTATGAATTCAGTGTTAAGGAAATTAAATTTTCTCAAAAAAATATTCTATTTTTTAATTTATACATTTCTAAATTTAAAAATATTCATTTATATTTTTATTTTCAATTTATTAAAATTTTAATTTTGTATATATATATATATATGAGATTATATATATATGTATATGAGATTATTTTAAATATTAAAATTTATTAATTAAATTTAATTATAAAGTTTAGATAGATGTTTTTGGATTAATCACATCATAATGTTTTGGTCGACGTTTTGAACCAACTACTGTGGTTCATCCTCAGAACAAGATGAAAAAATAATTGATCTCAATGAATAAATAGTGTGGATGCATCATTGACCAGTGATAGCTGCTGAAAACTAGCTCTTAAAAACTAGTCAGTTAAAAAAATTAATTTATTTTATAAGAATATTTAGAAGGAGGTTAATGAGAAATTTTTATTATAATAGAGTAATAATGAGCACAAGAGCTCCAATCCTTCATGATTCAAAGTCTGAAAGGATTAATGACAGACACATTCTACAAAGAGTGCTCCTAAAGTGAACAAATGAGAAGAAGATATAAGCTAAACCTATTCTGCTAAAAAAACTAAAAAACATGTCCATTGATCAATAATAGCAATCATCAATGCACAAAAACAAGTTCAAACTTTTAGGGCTACATTTCTAAATACAAAAATATTCATTTATATTTTTATTTTCAATTTGATTAAAATTTTAATAATATATATATATATATATATATATATATTACATTTTTCGTTCACACATTTTAATATTTTAAAATTTAATTTTTTAATATATATATATATATATATATATATTATTAAAAAGAGATTATTTTAAATATTAAAATTTATTAATTAAATTTAATTGTAAAGTTAAGATAGATGTCTTTCGGATTAATCACAAAATAATGATTTAGTCGACGTTTCAAACCAATTAATGTGGTTAATCCTCAGGACAAGGTGAAGAAAATAATCGATAATAAATAGTGTGGATGCATCATTGATCAGTGATAGCCGTTGGAAACTAGCTGTTAAAAACTAGTCATTATTAGTTAGTTAGTTAGTTAAAAAATAATTAATTTAGTTAATAAGAATATTTAGAAGGGGTTAATGAGAAATTTTTATTATAATAGGGTAATAATGACCACAGGGGCTCCAATCGGGTCATTGACATACAGGAGAGAATTTCTAATAGTACAGAGAGGTTTGAAAGAAGAGGTGATATTATTCCTTCTAAGGACATGGGCAATTTTGTCTGAGGCCCCTTGGCTAAAAGGGAGATGAACACTAGAGATATGATCTACTCGAGTAGATTTTTCACTCAATCCTTTAAAGGCTTTTTGAAAGGCCTTAAGGCCTTGAGATCTACTATACCCATTATCCTCGAAAAAATCAAGAAGATGGTATTTCTTAGTCTCTAAGTGGTTGTCATCCGAGATTCATAGAGCCCAGGTAGCAAGAGTGAAAATAACACCAATTTTTTTAGCAGGAAAATGATGGGAACCAACATGAAGATATTGTTTTGTGTGATCTTTCTTGTGGAAAAATTGGCGGGAAATGGAGCCATCACCATTTCTAGAAAGGAGGATATCTAGGAAAGGTAGGCAACCATCCACCTCAACTTCCATCGTGAATTTTATGGAATCCGATAGGGAGTTCAGGTGCCCAAGAAAAATATCTAACTTTTCGCAACCATGGGGCTAAGTGACACAAGTGTCATCCATGAACCTGTTCCATTTCCTAGGGCGAAAAGGAATTGAGGCTAGGGTCTTCATTTCAAAATATTCCATAAATAAGTTAGCAATGATAGGGGAAAGAGGAGAACCCATGGAAACACCACACGTTTTCTCATAGAACTCATCATGGAAACTGAAAGAGGTCGAGGTGAGGCAAAGAACAACTAATTTAGAAGTGTCCTGGTCAGAAACCCGCTTAATGACTTCAAAATATCTTAGGGACAATCTTGACATTGTCATTCTTAAAGCGAAAAAAGGTGGTGCCATAGTCATTATGGATAAATATGACTATGTCAGAAAAATGGTTGACCATCTGTCCAATAGTGGTTGATATGTTAAGCTTAACAAGAATCCTCTTAAATTGGTTTCTAGGGAAGTTTCCCTCACCATTAAGTCAGATTATTCCCTTAGTCCTATTTCTAGAAATCTCCTTGAGAGCAATCCCCTCACCCACAGGATCTATGGTCTTCCTAAGATTCATAAACCTGGGCCCCTTTAAGACCTTTTGTTAACACAATAGGTGGTCCTTCTTATCATCTTTCTAAATTCTTAGCTAAGAAGCTTAGACCCCTTGTGGGTCTCACTGATTCTTTTGTGAAGGACTCGACCTCTATTATCAAGGAATGGAAGGACATCAGGTTGGAACCTCGCGAATTATTAGTCAGTTTTGACGTTGTGTCCTTATTTACAAAAATCCCCATCCAGGAAGCCTTTGAAGTCATTGAGTGGGTTTTTGACCAAGACACTTCTAAATTAGTTGGTATTTGCCTCACCTCGACCTTTTTCAGTTTCCAGGGTGAGTTCTATGAGAAAAATTTTGGTGCTGACATGGTTTCTCCTCTTTCCCCTATTGTTGCTAACTTATATTTATGGAAGATTTTGAAATGAATGCCCTAGCCTCAACTCCTTTTCACCCTAGGAAATGAAACAGGTTCATGGATGACACCTCTGTCCTTTGGCCCCATGATTGCGAAAAGTTAGTTATTTTCTAGGCACCTAAACTCCCTATCGGATTCCATAAAATTCATGATGGAAGTTGAGGTGGATGGTTTCCTACCTTTCCTTGATATCCTCCTTTCTATAAATGGTGATGGATCCATTTCCCACCAAGTTTTCCGCAAGAAAACTCACACAAAACAATATCTTCATGTTGGTTCTCATCATCTTGCTCCTCATAAATTTGGTGTTCTTTGCACTCTTGCTACCCATGCTCTAAGAATCTCGGATGATAGCCACTTAGAGTCTGAAAAATCCATCTTCTTGATGTTTTCGAGAATAATGGATATAGTAGATCTCAAGGCCTTAAGGCCTTTCAAAAAGCCTTTAAAGGATTGAGTGGAAAATCTACTCGGGTAGATCCTATCTCCAATGTTCATTTCCCTTTTATCCAAGGGATCTTGGATAAAATTTCCCATTTCCTTAGAAGCAATAATATTGCCTCTTCTTTCAAACCACTCTGTACTACTAAAAATTCTCTTCGATCTGTCAAGGACTCGATCGACCCTAAAGACATGAAGGGTGTTTACATGGTTCCTTGTTCCTCTGGTACTCCTTGTATTGGTGAAATGGGTCGATCCATTAGGCAGAGTATCCAGGAACATGCTACATACATTAGGCATAATCGTTCCTGTACTTCTGCCCTCGTGAAGCATGTGGGAAATTCTCATCACCATGTTTGCATAGAGGACTCCAAAGTCATTGCTAGGGTTGATCACTTCCACCATAGGAAGCTTAGGGAAGCTATTGAGATTGAGAGGCATGCAAAGAATCTCAATAGGGATGATGGGTGGAAGTTGAGTAAGAGCTGGAATCCGGCTCTTTCGAGATGATTTTTCTGTTATTTTGATCCCTCGTCACCTAGGGTCTTCATTGTTTTCCTTTTTGTTTCCCCTATCCTTATTTTACTTTTGGTTCCTTTTTCTTCTTCTTTTTATTTAGCATAATTTCTCTTGTTTCTTGGTGGTTCTTCATTTTTATTTCTTTTGACCCCTTTTAAAATTAATTTTAATAAAATTTTATATTATTTATTTATTTATTATTATTATTATTTTTATTATTTTTATATATTCTCTAACCACCTTTTCTCCTTTTTTTTCTTGGTGTTATATTTCTTTATGCTTGATATTTATTTTATTTAATTTTTTTTTTATATTATCTTGGTATTTAATATAATAAATAATATTATAAAATAAAATAAAAAATTAAAATTTTAATCTTACTTTTATTCTCATTATTACCCTATTATAATAAAAATTTCTCATTAAACCCCTTCTAAATATTCTTATTAAATAAATTTAAAAAAAAATAACTAACTAACTAACTAATAACGGCTAGTTTTCAGCGGCTATCACTGGGTAATGATGCATCCACACTACTTATTCATTGAGATCGATTATTTTCTTCACCTTGTCATGAGGATGAATCACATTAGTTGGTTTGAAATGTCAACCAAATCATTGTGATGTGATTAATCCGAAAGACATGAATCTAAACTATAGATCACAAAAGTCTTAGATCTTAAATTATAAAGTTGTGAAATATAATGGTTTTACAACTAAATTGTTATTTATAAATTAAATCAATTAACTTTTACATGTTTATCAACTATATGCTTTGAGATATCATAGTTGTAAATATAAATTATTATTATTTTAAATTTATTTTGATTTGATATATAAATTATAATTTTTTTTTCACAAAATATTGTTTATAATTTTATTAATTAAAAGATTCACAATATAACAAATTGATTTTAATGAATTTTTTTTTTATATCTTTTATTATTAATTTTTAATATAATTTTTCATTCACATACCACTATAATATCTCCACCATCCTGAACTACAACCGTCTTAGTGCAATGATACATATTCAATATAAAATATTTTAACACTAGCAATTGCATCACATGTTGCAAAGGAAACGTCCTAAGGTTGTAGTATAGGAAAGAATAACATATAAGAAAGAAAAGGTAGTAGGAACTTTCTTGGCTCGAACTGATCCTCCATAATAATGGGTGGAGAATTATGTTTACTGGATCTCAAATAAAAATATCCATATTGGGTAATTGATGTGGAACAACTTCTTTGTTATTAATTGCATGTAAGATGTGTTTTTTCATAATGGATGAGACATTTTGGCCAAAGTACTCAAGACCTCTATATGACGAAATATGCATGTTTTTTTTTTTTTTTTTTCTGATGAAGGATACACTTGGATTTTATGACCAGGTTGGGCAGACTTCACCCTTCCACGAAATTATTTGCTTCTATCACATTCGCAATGTTGAATTCCTCTCATACTACTCCTAGAACTATGACTTTGCTCTACAACTAGAATTATTTAATGGAATAAAAACTTATCACTATGACATTTTGTACTTCATAAGAGACTACTAAGAAGCTAATGTATGGCAAAGCCACCTTCACCTGTCATTTGAACATAGAGAATAGAGTTATCTTAATAGTTAATTTTATGGATAAGAGACATTTGGGCCATTTTTATCCCTTGGAGATGATTAATTAATTTCATTTCAATAATTTATATTAATATATTATCTACAATCATAATTCCATAATTCTTCTTTGAACGACCAATATTCCACTTCTTTGGAAATTTTCACCTCAGTAAAAATAATAAGCATCATCAACCCAAAAGTAAGAAGAAAAAATTAGCTCATAATCAGGGAATCTAGCGACTTCTTTAAGGATAGTAATTGAATACTTTGGTTTCTTTTAAATATCATTTATTTTCCCATCAAATAAAAAGCAACAATCAAATTTTGTAGTGACAAGAATGGGAATTTTTTTTAAATGTAATAAATCCCTTCCCTGGTGATAGTAACTTTTGGTTTTTAAAGGAAATTGTTTTCCTGGTCTTTCAAATAATAGATTCCTCCCTAAGTTACCCTTTAGAGATGCCTTTTTTTTTAACTAATTGCAATAGGTAAGTGTAATTTTTCTAGTATTTTCTGATTCATTGAATTTAAGGGTAGAGGTAAAGAGACTACTAGAAAAAAAAGAGCAGGGTGACTGAATGTCAAATGAAAATAACATTGAGGAATCTCTTCTGATTTTATCATGTTGGCCTTCTTCAACTGATGAGGTTTTAAGAACTTTCTCAGCTCCAACTCCTCCAGAATAAGTGGTGGAGAATTATGTTGAGTGAAATAATACTCATGTAAATTTGACTCCTCCTTACAATTGGAATGTTTCTCTTCCCATAACTCTATCTCGGGCTATAATTCTAGCTTTCTCTTATTTTTGAATAAATTGTCTCTATATCACTATTGTCTGTCTCTTTTTTAGTGCTTCCTTGAATCAGTGAGATAATGTAGCTCCTCTGGATTCCAAAATCCTTGACTAACCCATTTTCTGAAAATTCCTCTTCTGTTTTTAATTCTGCTATTTCGTCCTCCATGGCCTTGTCAACATCCTTTCCTTCTAGAGAATGATATATTCTTGATAAGTCTCCATTGTCCTGTTTTTCTTCTTCTCCATAGCCTTGTCAACATCGTTTCCTTCTAGAGAATGATATATTCTTGATAATTCTCCATTGTCCTGTTTTTCTTCTTCCATATACTTCAGATCTAAATGAATGGAACTTGAGATAAGCTTTGTGAAATTTTGCAAATTCCATGATTTTTCATTGCACTTTTCATGTGTATCAGGGAAAATGGATTCCATAAATTCAACGTTATGCCTTTTTAGGGCTTGTTGTAAGGTTGGAAGCTTCTCTTCACCATGTATCCTTTCTTCTGTATCAATGACTTTGATACAAACAATTTTCACTGGCCCCTTTAACTGTGCACAATTAATAAATTTTCCCATATTTATGTCTTTTTGACTGGGAAAAAGAGTTTTTTTATATTCAATTGTATGTTTCCCCCACACCTCTTCCATATATTATGGGGTTTGTTTCATATGTTTATTTTCATCAAGAAGCATAAGAATTATTGAGAAGGTATCCCTTAAGGATGGAAAAATAGAGAGCTTGAAAGAGATGTGGATGTACTTGGAAATGATGAGGAAATGAGAGATGTAGAGGAACTTGTCAATGAGAATTTTGACCACACAAATGAAGTCACCATTTTAATATTTTAAATTTTTTCTTAAAAATAAAAAAATTTATATTTTTTTTATGTAGGGAAAACATCTTACCTACAACAAGAAAAAAAATCCGAAAGAGTATGTATGTAGTTATAAACTGTTACAATTAAGTAATTAAAGGTAAATTTAGTGTTATTTAAGAAATGATAATTATGAACATTCATCATTATTTCTCAAGATAAATCATGTCCTGTCAAATCATTTGTAAATTTAAAAAAGATCACATGATTTTAAAAAAATTCACTATTAATTACTTTTTTATATATATTAAGAAATAATACTCATGAATAATAAAACAGTTGTAACATAAATAATATATAACAAAAAAACCATGTATTTTTGGAATAATAAAATAGTTGTAACAAAAATAATATAGAACAAGAAAAACAATCTATCTTTGGATGTATGCAAATTTAAATACATTTTATTAAGTAAAATTTTAAAAGAATAATGGTTATAAACATTTAAAATCATTTTATTAAATAATTAGTTTAGATCATTATTATTTATAAATTCTCTTTTCACTTTAAAAGAGGTTTGCATATCAAGACATTTGATCCCTCTTGGCTCTTGGTAGATCGAGAGTTAAGATTGATTTACACCATCTTAATTCCCCACGTTAAAGAAACTACATTCGAGTGAATACCATGGGTCAATACCATGGGCTGTGTTTATAGTTTATTATTATTTTTATTTTTTATTGTATTTTGACCTAGTTAAAATGTTCATTACATTATGCCAATCTTTTTAATTAATTTACTTTTATTTTTAATTTTGTATAATTTGGCATAGTCAAAATGTTAAACATGACATTGCAACATTTCTATCATACTTTTTTGGAGAGCATAGTAACACGAAAATGTAATATTTAAATATATAAATAGTTATTTTCCTTTTTTTATATTTTTTTATCCATATAATATATATTGGTTTGTGTAGAGTTTAATTTTATGATATAAATTTTATTAAAAATAAAAATTTAATGCTTATGTACCCAAAAATTTAATGTTTATGTATTTTACAACTTTTTTTTATTCGTTAAACTAATTTATGTAATATCTAGTTTTATTAAGTCAATAATTTAAATTTTATTAACAAAATTGAGGTTAAAATCTAACAAATTTTTAATAACAACAGTTTAACTTTAAATACACCAAAACCTAAATTCAATCTAACTTATTAAAGTAACATTATAAAAAAAGGTATATACAACTGTTTACTTGTGGATCTAATGGCCTAAAACGTTTCAATCATCTAACATTTGATCCAATGGTTCAAACATGGACACAGTACCAGCTAGGGGAGTTGTTTTCAAATAAAGATGCCTTACAATGTAATTATGTTATATAAATGTTTGATGTTTACTTTACATAAGTTAAATAAGATAAAACTAGCAATTGCACCATATGTTGCAAAGGAAACGCTGTAAAGCTAACATAACAAAGAGTAGTATAGAGGAAAAAATATAACGTTTCTAACTATCACATTCCACACTCTAAGAGGATCTATAATTTGTGCCATTTATAGGAGTTTGAGGTTAAGGATCACTTCATATTCAAGGGTTTTGTCTATTACACGATTCAAGGGTGTTTTCATTGCTTATAACAAGAATCTTGACATCCCTCATTTCTTTCTTCTAATATTTGGATCAAGAATGCTTGGTTCTCTTTCTATAGGAAGCGACTTTACACATGAGACAGATCCTACATGGCCCCCTTAGTCCTCATCCCACTGGGTACACTAGCTCAATTGTTCTGAATGTCACAACTATTGGGAAAGAATTTTTAAAAACATTTGGCACTAGATCAATAAGACTTTGCATCTCCTCTTGGCTCCTATGCAATGCCAAGGGGCCTTTTTGGAGCACATGCTATTATCATACTATTTCCGTTGGAGCATTTTCTGCACACCGATCTGCATTCTGTCAGCCTACACATCCTTTTAGCACCTTTGCAGTTATGTTTTAGACCCTCTGATTTTTTTCAGTAAAGCGAAATTTGTTGGAGAAAATAGCTTTGCACATGAAATGAAGCTCAAAATTAAATCTGCATAATCTTATATAATGCGACCATGTTCTTGAAACTGGTGCATGAACTCCCTCTCGTGGGTAAAAAATATGGCTAGAGAAAACTTCCCAGCACTTTTATAAACATCTATAACTACCTTGAATGTGAATTCGTTTGTGTGAAAACCCTTCTGTTTCATTTTGTAAAACATTCTTCTAACACCATCTACCAACCCTAGCTTCCCATATAGCTAATTATCATACTTGCAAATAATTGTATCTGGTTCAAGACCTTTGGGTTGCATGCTTATAAACATCTTGTAAGCTTCATTAATCCTTCTAGTGCTACCAAATGCATATATAACAGTATTGTAAGAAGACACGTCAAGATCCAATCCAGAAGCTCTCAATTCATCACAAGCTTCTAAAGCACTACTTAACAGTAATTCGATGAAGATAATGATTAAATAAGCAGATTTGGCATGAATTGTGGCTAGAGCGAATGCTAAGTCTTGCTGAAAATATAGTGGAGGGGTGGATTTGAGGATCTTTATTTGTCATATGACTATTATGCATATGTAGAATATCATCCTCGGGTTTGTGAAAAGGAAAATCCTGCCCTTGATCAGGTTTTCTTGTTAGAGCAATGGAACAATAATGGAGGGTTAGGGTAGAAGAGAACCTTTTATTGTCCACCCATCATAGTTTTCAGACTCTACTGAGTCTACCTGATCTCTCTGAGTCTGAATGATCCGGCGAGTCGAGTCAACCCAGTTGGTCAAGTCTTGGAAAAAACTGGTTAGCCCCAGGATGACTTGATAAAACCTTGTTTTCATGGAAAATACTCACCATGTGAACTCATACTTGGTCAAAACCTGCTATGCGACCTGCCTTGTGAGTCTTGCTAAGTCAAAGCAGAATCGACTCACCAGGGCCTTTATAAAGTCATATTCGGGGGTCACTTTGCTCATTTTTACTTGTTTTCATCTCAAATTGGAGAGGGTGTATTAGTTACGGTTTAGAGCAGCAGCTCAGCAGTTGATCATTGTGAGTTGTTGTGTGAGTGAGCAGTGTTTTGAGTCTTGTGTGAGGAGGGCCAAGGTGTATTGAGCAGTTATGATTGAGTGAGCACTGAGGTGAATTGAAGAGTCAAAGGTGAGTGAGGCCCATTGAGGAGCATTTTGAGAAACGGTGTGAGGCATCTTGCCATCATTTCGTCATCTCAACATTGTGAGCAGTAGTGTGAGAATTTATTAGAAGCTGACACCATTTATCATTTTCTCAGACCAGAATTTTCTAGATATGTTTGTTCACTAAATCTTGCTATGTGATTTCCTGTAGTGATGTATGTTCTGCTGCATGGTTTCCTAAATTCTTCTGTGGGGTTTTACTGTTTCAATTATATATGAGGTCTGTTAATACTTAAAAATAATAGCTTATGACATGACATGCTTGGTGTTTTTCGAGGCTCAGACCAGTGGCTGAGTTTTGTTACATGTAAATTGTAACTTCTTGAATAGCTTAATATACCAAGTAGGAAAGTATATACTATAGTATATACTACACAGCAATTGGCCTCCAATTTGGTTGGAATAAAATTTCAATGCTAAAACTTGAGACATTTCTAGGAGGCAAAACATTCCAGTATTGGCATTATATTACTTTTCTCAGTTTTGAGTTTAGCCAAATATGTGTGTGGTGTGTTCATGTACCATCAATGTGAAGTTATGAACTTTCTTAAGTAGTATCTTCAGCTCATAAATTGAAATATAACATATATCAACACACCATCCATTGTAGTCTTGTGGCCTATATGTATCATTGTCTACATATGTTGTAGTTTAGAATATCTTTTTTATGTTTAATACTATTTTGTTGATCCCAACCAGATGGTCTTTGCAAATTTGGATAAAACTTCTAGCCATTCCACACACTCATAATCATGTTCCCAACATTCCTACACTCTGGAAACTCACGCAACATAGAAAACTTCCTTTGCTAACATAACATTAAATCCAACTACACACTCAGAATTATACCAATGGCATTCACCAACATACGAGAGTTCACTCCCACTTCAATGGTATGTTCAAATTCAATATCAGTGTTTTATTCAGAGCTGTTATGGTATTCCTCAACCACCAAACATAAATAGGGTTGCACAATTCAAGTACGCAGCAAGGGAGCAGAGCTTATCAAGAAATTTCAACAACCAAAATTGTATTAGTTTAAAGAAATTTGCAAGACCTTAGACAAGAGACAAATCAAGACCTTATGTTGGCCCTAGCAATAACAACTCATAGAATAAACCTTTTTTTAAGAATTTTCTGGAATGCATGCGAGAGTAATTATGCTCCCTGTCTTGGTTGCCTCCAAAACTAGTTTAAAATGACTAAGGCCTTCACTACTTAAGCAGTGAGAAAACAAATAGTGTTTTTTGTTTTACTATCTTTTCAAAGAAAATCATGTAAATGCTTTCTGTATAATTCACTGATAAATTCCAGCCTTCGCAAAAATGCTTAACTCCATTTCTAATTGATGAAAGCTTAAAGCATCATGTACAATTTATGATCCAAGTTAATATAATTATAATGATAATCTAATTTTAAGGTCATGCCTTAGTCGGATGTCAAACTGATATAAGGGACCAGATGAAAATTTGATGTACAGGGTTTTAATTTCCTGGAAACTTGATCACCAACTCTCTTTTGGACATGAACTACAATATACCGTTGCCTTAAAAATTCACAGTAATTTTGCAATCAAAGGTAGGTCAAGTTTGTTGGTAAATTTTTTTATTAACATGCAGTTCAAAATGTTATCCTTCAAATATACACATATAAACAACACGAACTTTCTCAGGAAACCACAACCAGTCTCTTTTTAACTAACAAGAATTGGTCCGTGCAAACTCCTGCCTTATAAACATTGAAGTTGGGAACATGCTTCTTACAAAGGGGTGAGGCTTCCCATGAAATATTTATACCGACAAGTAGATTTCTTTGTTGTTATATCTATGATTCTGTGAACACATTGTTTATTTCTAGCCCACACCCCTTACCGACAATTTGCCTTTCCTGCATAAGCTGTAGTTATGAAATCTTGGCCTTTCTTGTCAGTTACTGATAACCTTATTCAGAGCTATTCACTTGTTTCTCTTTCGACGGTGGTTGTCTATATATAATTGGTTGGTCATCTTAGAGCACTTTGGACGTCACCAAAAATACAGTAGGTTTGTTATGCACTGGACCTGCTTTTTTGCCAAATGTTACATTGGTTTAGAATATTAGTGCATAGTCATATATTAAAATTTCGACCAGTTTCTCATTGGAAAATATAAATCTATTTTTGATCACATGCCATTGATTCACAATTATTTATGGCACGTCAAATTTTCAAAGCAGTAACTGTGTATCTAATTTGAATATTTGGTAAAGCAGTAACCGTTTGTAAACCTATTCTAATTAAACATTTTTGGTAAACAATTTTTTATGGTGCATTATTTTTTTTAACAAGAACAGAAGGGGAATAAGTTTGAACTTACAAATAAGCTTACAATCCCTAATTATACTCAGGACGTAACTTTTCTTCTTGTGAGGCAGCTTGACTATTTGTGCATATACAACTTCTGTTTCAGAAATTTCACCTTTTTTCTGTTATATCTTTTATTTCTCTCCCACTCTCTCAAATTTTGAAAAGAGCCTTTAATTAGTGTCACTGTGTTCTTCAGAATATTCTTTTAATGAGTTTATTTGCTCATCTTCTGAAGGGTCCCAGGTTCCCCAGTCTTTTGTGACTTGGCCTATTTTGTTTTTCTGTTGTTGAATTTGATTGATTGACATTTCTTTTATTAATAAACTCCTTTGATTTGGTCTTGTCCTTCATTTTCTACATCTTTTGACATGAGCATAGTTTTAAAAACTGGCCAATCTAAACAGGTAACTGGTCAAACCAGCTGGTCAGATAGCCCTGGGCATCGATCCGGTACAAAAATCTAGTTAGAGGGCTGGTTTGTACCCGTTAGGTATCAAACTGGCTGGTTTGGTACCTAGTCAGTACAAACAGCCCTGAACCAGCCGGTTGCACTCCTAATTAGTCCCGTCCAAATTTTGTACTCGGAACTTCTCCAAAATTACAATAAGAGCTATATGATTTTCCATTATATTTTTTAACTATCTCTGTACAGATTCAAACCCAAATGTGTGATATGCTTGTATTCATATCAAAGTTGGATTGTATGACATATACTTGTTGTGGTTTCAGATCTTTGTTTGGCAATTATGCACTTGTAATAGCCTCCTCCTCACATGGTTTGTTAGTCTTGCATCGTATCTAATCCCTCTGGCTTTCTAAACAAATATTCCTGGATGCCAGAAAACACTCTTAGATGTCGAAAAACACAGCTTGGCGGCGTAGCTGCAAGGGGGACATACTCTCCCATCATAGACTTTCATAAATTGTATTGAATTCCCTTTTAAAGAGTCTAATTGCTTATGTGCGAAGATACTCTCCCATCATAGACTTTCATAAATTGTATTGAATTCCCTTTTAAAGAATCTAATTGCTTATGTGCGAAGATATTTACTGAAAGTGTAAGACTGGCTCAAAGAATAGGTGTAATAAAAATGCAGAAAACAATAGGTGTAATACATGTAAGATTGGAGAAAGGCTATCTCGATTGGTAAATATTTTGTCAAAATTGTAGAATTTAACGAAAGAATTTATGAATTCGTTTCTGAAAATACTTTGTCCCAAAATCTTAAATCTATAGAAAAATTGCTGAATCAGGAGGTCACATATTCATTTTGAGCGTTTCCTGTAGTGCTTATAGTGTCCCAAAAGGACTGTCTTGTAGTGCTTTATTTCACACAATTCTTGTCTCATCCAAAGGCTAACAAGTGCATTCATCTGGCTTCACTAAATGACAATATCTTCAATATTAATGTTCCCTATTGAAGCTGAAATTTGTGTGTTCTTCATCCTTTCCTATTCAAAGATTGACTGGTGATTTTCTTAAACTATAAATTTATTGAAGCTGAGTAGAAACAGAAGTGCCGGGACACAAATCAAGCCTTCTTTAGTGCTTTTTGGACATTACTTAGCTCGTCAAAAAGGTTAAATATCAATTCGATTCCAGCTGGTTAATGAATTACACACGAATTAACCGTTGGCCTTTTCTTTCTAAAGAGCAGGACATTTGATAGCGGATGAGTTCTCTGCCGAGCTTGCTGAAGGTATTGCATCGATTCGATTCCAGTTGCTTAATGAATTACAAAAGAATTAACACTTGGCCTTTTCTCTGTAATGCGTAAGACTTTTGATAGTGGATGAATTAACTCATGAGCTTGTAGAGGTATTGCTTTCGTTTTCGGAAGAAAACGAAAAAATGCATATTGGGAAGCTCTTCCTATCAAAGGTTGGTATTGTGCCAAAGGAGCCTGGGTTCACTGGTAAGATCAACAGAGGATTTTGTTGGACATTAAAAGTGATTTTGCTGGGGTTAAGCACATTTCACTGCGTCTTGAGGATTATAACAAGAAGTCTTGAGGATTATAGCAAGAAGCTTAGAAATATATAGTGAAAGCCCAGAAATATATAGTGAAGACCGACCTTACCAGAGAAAATATGAGTTGAACCAAAGATGAGAGGCACAACATCTATCTTCAGAACTTCCCGTTCGTCCAACATCTCTGCACCGAAATCGAGCTTTACATCTCTGTCTTTTCCACACCAAAATCGAGCTAAATCGAGCTTTCTTTTAGTACTGAGATGCTGCCCCTTGCTTATGAAACCACTAGCTTTGCTGCTGGTATATATACTTATAGGTATGCTATGAAGACCTTTCCCACCTTGCAGAGCTAGTGTAGAATGGACTTTAAACTCTGAAGACCTTTCTGGAAGAGAGATCAATACAGTATATAGTTCAAAAGACAATACAATGCACTTCAGGTTGTGAAAAGCTTCAATCTGTGAAAATCTAGTGAGAATTAAATTCAAAAGACAATACAATGCACTTTAGGGTGTGAAATGCCTCAACCTGTCAAAATCTATCTTAAGGCTGTGAAAATATTTCTTGCAGAGCGAAGGCAAGATGCAGTTGGTAGACAACAAAAGATGCAGGCATCCTGCACAAACGAAACAGGTGTTAGCCTCAGCTCATGCCACCATAACTTTATATAAAAAAAAATTCACCCCTCCATAAATGTGTATACAAATCCCCACAACCGAGCCGCCCAAGGGATTTTCTAGGATTCGAAATCCGGACTTGCAGGGCCTCTTCGTCAAGCCTGTTCCCTGCTCTCTGTTTATTTCTGCATTCCAAAACTGGTATACATCCGCGTGACCAGAAGAAGAAAATGAGCCGGCAGCCATCGGAGAAGAAAATGAAGTCGAGGTATGAGAGAAGAAACCTCACTGAATTCCCTCACAGACATCTGATATTCGTTAGGATGTATAACTGATTAAAATAACAGAATTTAATCTTAGGGTTGAGATGGTTTGAATCGTCTAACATTCAAATCAAAGGTGCATAATGGTACACGTACTCATTTAGCAAAGTTGTTTTCAAATAAGAACGCTTTACAGTGTAAGAACGCTTTATAGCGTAAATATACAAAATTTTAAGATATGTGAGATATTCATAGTAAATTTGATTTTGAGTAAGAAATTGAATAACTATTCTTTATATATAATTTTTATTTATTAATTATTTCCTCATTTCATTTTTTTAATTTCAAATTAGAGAGAGGTTAGAGAAACGCAAATTAGAGAGAGGTTAGAGAAACGATTGATAATAAATATGGAAAATCCAATAAAATAAACATTCAACCCAAAAAGAAGAGTTTGAAGAAAATTGTAGTATTAGAGATAATGTTAAAGAGCTAAAATAATATATAATTAACAAGCATAGATCCATATTAACCATGGATCTAACATGAGCTGAGAGGGATCAAATTTCTTGAGGTGCAACTTATTTTAAAGTAAAAAAAACAATGTGTACTTTTTCATTGTTTAAATTATATTTTTGAATGCTATAGAGATTACATAACACGTGCATCTATTTTATCAACCCACGTTAAGATGGTTTTTTGTTGTTATTAATATGTCAATATTAATTCATATTGAAATATGTTATTCATAACTCACAATGGATATTTTATTCTATGCAACATTAAAATATTTTCTTTTAACTTTATATATATATATATATATATATATATATATATATATATATATATTATTTTATTTTATTTTTCCTCAAGGAAAAATCCTAACTTTCATTATATGTCTGAAAATTACATGTTGTAAATGTTTCACAAGAAGCACATATCAAAATATGGTGGCAAGCCACATATTGTGAAAGATTATGTTAGATAATAAATATACATAATTCTGACATAAGAAAAATAGATCTGTGAAAAAAAGATTCATCCCAAAATGATTTATTAAAAAAAAGATTCATCCCAAAATCAAGGTTGTGTAGCCCCCTGCGAGATTTGTTCATCAAAAGGTCTGTGGAAATACTGGTAGAATTCATGTCCATTATGCTCCTGTATCATCCAATTTTCACGTGGCTAGTGTGTTTCCTCCTTAGATGGTAGATCAGAAAGATGGTTCCTCTCCTTGTAAATATGAAGACATGAAATGATATCAAATTGTGATTGTAATAATAAAACTTCATCTAATAGATTATGAAGTGTGTGCATGTGGAAAATAGATTTCTCATTGAAACAATTAATGATAATTTTGGAATCTCCAAATATCTAAAGGTGCCTGCATCCTTTTTCAAGTGAAAATGAGAGAGGTGTCTGAAACTGGTTAGTTCTGCAAAGTTGTCAATGCCTCTTCCTAGACCGATTCTTAATTTGAAGTGATTTTCCTCATGAAGATAGAAGATTGCACCACCTCCACACCCATTCTTTTGTGAAAATACATAAAAATATTCCCATGGGATAGTTTTGTCAATGGTCTCTGCTATGATAGTCCTGTGCTTACACTTGCAATCATCCTTGGGAATCATATGATATGGAGTGGAAATATGTGCAGAGACAATGGCCGAGTTGGGGTTGCTCTCATGGAAGATAAGCATATTCCTGCAAATCCAAATACCCCAAAAAACCATTAATGGGAGATTCTGAAGCTTAGTGGGGTGTGCTTAGTTCCACCACGATTCCCATGCTATTGGAATTGTTTATCCTATCCATGTTATGTTGATTTTCAAAAAATGAAGAAGATGGTGCTATAAAAAATTGGTGGAGGGGTAATGAAGGAAGAGATGATCGTTGCTTTCTTCATCATTTCTTCAAAGGGCACACCAGGTGGGACCATGAAGAGACTGTCTCTGAAGATCTTCTCCTTTGGGTTCCTTGTTGCATAATATACACCACATAAACAAATTTTCCTTAGGAGGGATTTTCAGTTTCCATAAGGGCGCCACCACCATACCACGTCAGGAGGTTTGTGATCTGCATAGATGATGGGGTATCCATCCTTGGGGGTATACTTGTCAGGATGCGATAAGGCCCAAATAAATTCATTGTCCCTATCCAGAATTATTACATGTGTTTTTGATATTGCATTAATGTAGCTTTCCCACTCCTATTTCCATTATGTAGGGATGTGGAGGTCGAGCGTTGATTTCCAGGATTGTGAAAAAATAGAAGTATTGGTTGGGTCGACAATGTGATCAATAGAAGTAATGCCCACTTGTTCCAAAAATTGGATGAGATCAAGTGTGAGGGAGTGTGTGTTGCAACAACCACACTAGGGATCCATCATGATGTGAGCCTGCCTGCCCGAACCAATTCTCTAAGCTAATTCATTTCTAATTTGCTAAATAGAGTGAATTCATTTCTAATGTGCTCAATAGAGTTTAGAATGGCACACCAAATCTCGGAAATATTTTCTTTGTTCCGGTGCAGGCCCTTGATTCATTCGATGGGGCGAAGAGGACTATCTATATATATAAGGTTGATATCACATGTTGTTGGAGAGGTAAATCCCCTCTGTGGATAGAGGCGATCCCTACTAGCCCAGATCGGGTCTAGCAATAATCAAGTCACGCTAAGACGCAGGTCTCTAGTTACAAAATGACAAGAAATGACAAGTTTCCTACCTCAAGTCCTATGCAATGGTCGTCGAAAGAAGGATGACGCTTCCTGTCCTCCGCTTTGGCAGATCACAATCCTTCTGCTTAGCATGTTCGAACACCTGCACACATGTGAAGAAACATGACGATACACAGCAAAGAATCTAAATCTTGTAACTATACATTAGTCAGAGAAGATGTAATTCGTTGCATCAAAGATAAAGATACATGAATGAAACCATAATCAAAGTCGCTTATCATTAATAAAAAAATGGAATGATACAACCTTAAGCTCTGACGCTAGATCTTCCTTTGGTGAGGTTGATAGTGGAGAAAATCTTAATGAAGCTTGTCGGAAATGGGACAAAGCTCTCTCTCTTCGACTTGGCTCTCAAAGGCTGTCTGGCGATAGTCTCCTTGCTACAGATTCAGCTCTTAGTACTAGCTTGCTAAGGGAGAATGGCAAGCTTATATAGATGGTGGAAGGGGAGTTGGAATCCATACAATGGTGGGATTGGCCCTATCCTCAAGGAAGCTTCCATGATAGGTGGAAAACCACTTCCCCTACATGGAGATCCGAAGCCAAACATCCCAACTCATTTTAGAGACTCGTTCAGGAGTTGGTTGGAATCAAATTCTGCCATTTATTTTTAAAAAACAATCCTTATTAAGCTTGGTGTGAGCAATACACTGGGACAGAGCACCAGATGGCATGCCCTCTTTGGTGGATTTCCCCCATTGGCGGTAGGGCTGAACTGGCTGGTCGCGCTAAGGCCAAAAGGTCTATTTTCAGGGTTTTTTACAGGAAACTGTCTTTAGAGGAATGATTGTCCTTGTCAAGGGGGATGCCATGAAAGTGGTTTCAGGTCATGTAACTGCTCACAGGTCACGAAAAAGACCCTCCAATGTGTGGGACGAGGGATTGCAGGGATGGTGAAAAATTACTATGTAACAGATGCCCCCTAAAGCATGAGGCCTGAGAGAGAGAGAGAGGGGTGAAATGCTTTACGAGAATGTGCCCAACTGAAAACACTGCCATCGGAAAACCTGCGTAGACAAGTATAACTAATATCTAAAATACATGATATGTGGTATGGGTGCAGCCATCCATAATAGAGTATACAATAATCAAGATCTGAGGCATGGACGCAGCCATCCAGTGAGGATCAGTAAATAGACTCAGGTATGGTTGCAGCCATCCAATCAATGAGCCATGTAACCAATCATGATAATCCACAAAATCTGCAGCCTGGGTTCCATCAAACGAAACCCAGGGTCTTGCGCTCCATCTCGACTCGAACAGAGTACAAGTCCAAGCATGTGAATAAGTGAGCTGAAGTCAAACATGCAAGAACATTGTTTGATTACCAGCCAATGCTGAAAGTCGTTAACAGACGCAAGAGGAACCACCAATAATGACAATGGCCCTCAAGGTACTATAGGTACAATCCACGGGATGTGAACAGTGAGCTGACGTCGAACACCCGCAGAGTCATTCGATCGAAGGTCAATGATGAAAACCTTACGTCGAATGCGAAGAACCTGCCATTGAGGCATGCAGGCTTCAAGGTACCTGAAGGGAGTCTCTAGATCATCTTCCTGGATAATGAGCTGAAGTCCACAGGAAGTGACCTTGATTGAAGGTGGGCCATAGTGTTTCCCACATCATCAACATGAGACATAGGAACATAATGTTTGTGAATAAAGATCATATGAGAATCAGAGGTAGGTTGAGAACTGTAGAGGTCAACTTCTCTTGAACATATTGACGGCACGACACTAGATTTGGCAGTATTTGACATCAAAATTTCTAAGGTCATAATGACGAGGCAAAGAGAAGATGAGTGGTCAAAAAGGATAACCCAAACCCATGGAGGCAAGAAAATGGCAAGATGAGATGTCCCCAACCCGACACGAATGCAAACAAGTGCCCTTCAAGAGCGACATACTGCTGACACGACGATGATACTAGTTTCATTTTCCCCCACCATTTATGGCGAGTACCCCAATTATCTTTGACAACAAGCTTGAAGGGGATAGCATATGCTTGTGATATAAGTTCGTCCTTCAGACAAATCCAACCTAGTACATTTAACGAGCCCTAGGAAGGAGAAACTCAAGTATCGTCATTATGACGGAATCCGATGTCATCAAGGTTTAACAAGTCTGACAAAGGAAGAACTCAGTCTCTTTTCATGTTTAGAGAGTTTGAAAAGACAGCGGAAAAGTAAAATCCAACAGTCCCTTTTCATAGATAGTTCCTCAGATCTGAAAAGGTAGAAAACTATGTCTGAAGAAACCTCCTAGTCGTGATAGGTTAGGGTATTCCTTTTTCGTAAATAATCTATCCCAGCCCGAAAAAGGGGTAAATGTATAATAGGTAGATTTCGATTCGTAGCCAATTTAATGATATCAAAACAACAAGCGACTCGGCAATATTTTCATGTTTAGAGAGTCAGAAAAGAGCTGAAAGATGACTCCAGTAGAGACTTTTTCATGTTTTTATCGAGTTCGAAAAAGTATAAAACACAACTCGTACCGTCGTTCAAGTTGCGTGAAAACCTCTTGCTGCACAAGAAAGCAAGCATAAAACCCATTTTTTGACAAAATATAATAAAATATTGGAAAAATGACCTTCAAAACATAATTTATTTTTAAAAAGTTATAAATATGACAAAAATAGTAAAAACATATTTACTTTTACTTTTTACCTCTTGTGGAGAGCAACGGTGAGTTTTTCCCGTGCGAACTTGTGGCGACAATTATGGATGATCCAGTGCATCACTTCAGTTCTCATCTTTCCCAAGTAAGAGGCGCTCCCCTTAGCTTTGTTTTAATCCATTTTTTGTAGAATTCCATTGCATTTTTGGATCCCTGAGGGAACCTTTGCAATTTTAGGGCTCGGCCAATTGGCATGGGTATCAGGCATGGGCACGTGCCAATTGGCTCCCTTTTGCAAATGGGTCGCTCCAGTTGGCACGATTGTTAGAAAAATAGTCGCGCCAATGGTGCAACCTAAATTTCCGCTTAAATTTAACAAAATGTGAACCAATCAGCTGAATTTCTGAGTGTTCCAGAGATCTAATGAAGTTTTTATGACCATTTTGGTGCAGGTACACAGTCACAATGGTGATCGAGTGGAAAGAAAGGGAATATAGTGAAGAAGATGAAATGGCCATGGAGAACGAAGCATGCATGACCGCTCTCCGAAATCACGGCTTCAAGAAGTTCTTCCTAACACCATGTCTCAGGGCACAACCTGAGTTACTGCAGTACTTGATCAGTATTTGGGACGAAAACGAAGAGAATTTCAGGCTTTGGGACCAATTATTGGAGCTCAAAGTATCGGATGTTTACTTCATAACTGGATTGTCCCGTAGAGGTCCAGTTCCAATCTTGAAAGGTACTAGGTGATCTGGTGAGAAAATGGTAATGGTGATGGAAAGAGTGTGCCTAGGGGCACGAACAGGATCAGGCAGTGGGAAAGTTGATATCCACGTGATCCTCGATCTAGCACTCAGAGTGGTGCTCCATACCTTTACGCGGGCTGCAGGGTCGCAGGGACTACATGAGGCTACTAAAACACAGCTCCTCTTAGCATCTGAATGCATAAAACCGACACTATTTGATTGGCCCACTGCCGTAACAATGAACATCAAACGGTAGTTGACGAAGTGCAAGAAGTCCAAACTGAAGCAGTTTGGGTACGGATCTATCTTGGTGTCGTTCATCCTTGAACGGTTACCAATCTTCCAGGGCCAGGGGGCGATAGTCGTCAAGCCACCATTGAGAGAGCCACAGATGGCTTGATGGGTAGCACTCATGCCCAGATCAGGAGGGGGCCAACAAATGTCATGGAGGCCCGAGTTCTTTGCATGGCTTCGGCGATAATTGATCATCGTAGAGGACTGGCCTTATGCCGGAACTGACTTCAAAGGAGACCCAGATCTTCCACCCCCGAAGGGAGAAGACTGGGACGAGGAGCTGGGTAAGACTCTTTTTTATTTTTGTGTATTTTATGATTTTTTGGATATACATGCATGTTCTAACAAAAAATCCTACGTGTATGCATATGTTGGCCCAAAGAGGCCCACCGGGATGTCGCCGATCGCCCGGAGGACCCCACTCACTTATGACCCTCAAGGCGAGGGTGGCGAGGGGAGTGAGCTAGCGCAGAACTTGGAGGGTATCACGCGTGGGATCCCAGATTATGCTCGTCTAGCAGACGTCCCATTGGCTTATCAGAGGCACACCGTGGGGGTGCCTAGTCGCCTTCATCATTTATTGAGGCGACTGGTGCAGGCGGTGACACGCTACCACGAGCACCATGCTCATTAGTCATTTAGGGCTTTTCATTTGCACATTTTTGAGAGACATGTTGTCTCCGGTTATTATTAAAACAGACATGTATATTTTTTGAATTTTATGTGATGTACACAAACTGCAAACATTTCGACATATATATATATATATATATATATATATATATATATATATATATAGATATATATATTTCTAGATGGATCTTTTTACATATGATGATGTTTTTACAACTTGCATAAATGTCTATCTAAAACCATTTTAGCTACTACACCTGTTAACGCATTCATGTGTCTAGGTATGTGTTGATATGTAATGTAATCAAAATTTCTTTCCAGTAAACAAATACGTAGATACAGTCATAAAATGGATGGGTTTATAACTGAATAATGACCATTGAGTTGTAATACTACAAGTTGTGAGTCTAGATATACAAGTAATGCACAAATACCGAGGTTAACAACCTCGTTTAATAATTCCAAAATGACACTATATTCCACAACATTATTTGTGGTAGGCCCTAGACAAACACCTTGCAAATTGATTAACTCACCAGAAGGATTGTAGATTACCCAGGCTGCTGAGGATAGGTTCTTGGTACTGCGGGAGGCACCATCCACGAAACCGAGAAAAGGAGTAACATACATCTGCATAATCAAGAAGACCCAATCAACAGAAAGACGCTTACAAAGCACACCACACCACACATGCACAAAAAATGTAATCACTCACTTATGTACACACACCACACAAGAATAATTCAAGCGTAGTACTTCTTGAGGTATAGCCCATTTCTAGGCTACACCAGAGGAATACCTTCGTAGTCGATTAGCTTATAGACCCCATTTTTTAATACTCGTTTGATGATATAGGGCCCATGCCGCATGGGCTGGAATTTTCCTCCCCCAATTTTATCATGTGCTTGGTCATATAAGAGGATGAGGCCCCCTTCAATGAAGGAATGTGGAGAAACCGATTGATCAAATGAGCCTTAACCCGCTTTTTCTATGCTTCGATAATCAAAGCAGCCAAGTGGTGGGTTTCATCCAGTCATTCCAAATACAAGAGACGTTCTTCCTCCGGGGAAGTGTCGGGCAGTAATTCCACAGCCAATTTCAGAGAAGGAATTTCACATTCAACTGGGAGAGTCGCTTCCAGACCATACACCAACTAGAACAGTGTGAATCCGGTCACGCTCTTTACTGAAGTTTGATAAGCCCAGAGATCTAAGAACAATTGGAGATCCCAGTTGGATTTGTGGATACCAATCGTTCATTGAAGCATTGTGACTAGTACCTTGTTCATGGCCTCAACCTGGCCATTCGCTTGGGGGTAGTATGGCATTGAGCTATCATGACGCAAGCCCAACTTTGATGTCAGCTCTGCCATCATGTAATCCCAAAAATGAGTGCCATGATCGGTGAGAATGGCCTAAGGGACTCCGAAACGCGTAATAACATGGTTGAAAATGAATTGAGCAGCTGTCTTACCATCGGCAGCTAATGTAGGCATCGCTTCGGCCCACTTAGTGAAGTAGTCCATGACAACGATTATATAAGCATGCCCCCCAGACAAGTGAGAGTTACATGTCATAAAATCTATGCCCCATTTACCAAAAGGGCCTATGGTAATGATAGGATGCAAAGGTAGGGGTGGCGCACGCATCTTGCGCTGAAAGACTTGGCATGTATCACATTTTCGAACTGCAACAATATAGTCTTTGAATATAGATGGCCAGAAGTAACCTGCACGCAGAATCTTTTGGGTGGTAGCATATCCGGACATATGACCGCCACATGCGCCACTGTGACAGTCATTCAAGACTTTCTCAGCCTCTCCTAGGGTCAAGCATCGGCAGAGCATAGAATCAACTCAGACACGATACAAGGTATCTCCTATAATGCGGTATGGTTGAGATTGATGTCGAACACGACGTCGAGCATATTTTATCAACTCGAACCAAAAAGTGGATGTTTGAAGGTACACGATGATGTCACCATACCATGGATCATGAGTGCTGATAAGAAAGAGTGTTTCATCCGAGATGTGATCCTCGGATTGGGATGGAATGGAATCTGTCGGGAGAGAACAAATAAGATCAGCAAAAACCAATGATTTCATCGATTTGGAAATGGTGAACTCCAAATTGAACTCCTGAAGGATTACAATCCATTTGGAGTACTTTCCCCCCAGAAATTGTCGAGACAAGATGTATGTCATGGGGTTGCAATCGGAAATCACAGTTACTGTGCGCAACAGGATGTAATGGCGGAACCGCTGAACAGCTTGGATGGCGGCAAGCGCCAATTTCTCGACATGGCCATAGTGTGTTTCAGTGTCGAGAAGATTTCGAGATAGATATTAAAATAAATTTTCATTTCCATCATCGTCATCCTATACTAGAACCATAGCTATCATGCTAAACACAGTGGCCAAATAAAGGGTAAAATCGCGATGATAGTTGGGAGGACATATCAATGGAGCGTTAACAAGCAATGTTTTAAGCTTATCGAAGGATTGCTAGGAAATCTCGTCCCAATGGAAGGGAACGTCCTGTTTCAAAAATCGCATAAACCCCTTGGCCACTTCTGCATAGTTCGCAATGAAGCGTCATAAAATGTTGGCTTTCCCCTGTAGACTCTGTAGTTGATGCAACGAGGATGGGGATGGGAGGTTAACGATGGCCTCGACCTTGAGGGGGTCAAGGCGAATTCCTTCTTTGGAGACGATGAATCCCAAAAGACGACCAGAATCCACGCAAAAGATGCACTTGTGAGGATTGAGCCTAATATTGTAACATCTGCAGCGAAGAAAAATCTGGCGGAGGTGTTCAGGATGGTCCTCACACCGAGCCAAATGGGCTGGAAAATCGTCTAGATATGGCTGAACAATGTGACGTATGTCATGAAAAGCATAGGAAATAACATGCTGGAAGGTGGCTCCAGCATTTTTTAAGACGAACGGGAGCTTCTTATAAGCGAAAGTGCCCCACGGACAGATAAAGGCAGTTTTATGTTGATCAGCGGGTAAAATATTAATTTGATTGTACCCCGAGAAGTCGTCCATAAGGGAATAAATCTCACTCCCCACGCAGTCATCGATGATCTGATCTATGATGGGAGTGGGGTAATTGTCCTTAGGACAAGCCCGATTGATGTCTCGGTAGTCAACATAGACACGTATAGTTCCCCACTTCTTATCTACAGGGAAAATATTTGAAACCCATTCTATGAGGGGAATTGGATATATAAATCCCGCGTTAAGAAGTTTTTCAACTTCTACCTTTATATCTGCGCCTTTTCGGGGATGCACTGGGCGTAGACGCTTATGCACGAGCTTCACACCTGGATAGGTAGGAATCTCATGCATGACTATACTGGGATCAATCCCAGGCATCTCTTCATAGGACCATGTGAAAACATCTCTGAATTCACGAAAAAGGCTCGTGTATACTTGAATCTCTTCGGGAGAACAAGTAACTCCCATGTGAATGTTCTTGACTACCCCTGGTTTGACGAAGATGTCAATAGGCATATTTTGTGTAATGTTACTCAGATTTCCCTCCGAAAGGACCTCATGGGTCAAAATCAGCGTTTGAAGAGGTGGAGTGGGAACCTGAGATGCGAAATGCTCTAGAAAATTAGACATTGCCCCCAGGCCGGGCGTGAACGAGGAACGATGATCGCCATTGCTCCATGGCAGATCTTCAAGAGACATCGTTTCGACGATAGCTTCATCAGAAGGGAAGACTTCTCTCAAAGGATCAAGCGAATCTGAATCGCCGAGCCAAGGGGATTGAGAATATACATCTAGAGCCATGCTCAAAGGAGCATGTTCAGAAGGAGGAGGATCTGATGCAGCGATGATCTCGTAGTAATTGATCTCGACTAGAGTTAAAGGCATCGATTCTCCGAAAGAGGTCACCTGTTCAGGCGAAGGGATGATCCAAGGGTCATCTGACCTAGAGATCATGTTAACTTAAATGGTGTGCAGTGGTGGTGTGGGAAAAATACCCATGAGGACGGGGTCCTTGAAAATACCGGGTCCTACACTGTCAGGGGGATTGGAGATCTGATCCACATAAGGTACGTTGTTCTCAAAGGATGAGGTGAAGAAATACAACTGATCGACAGTGATGATCTTGCCCTCATGAGGAAACTTCAGAAGCCAGAAGAGGGTGGACGGAACGCATAGCATAACGTGAGTCCATATGCAACCAACAAGAATATTGTAGTTGAGCTTGGCATCAACCACTTCTACTTCCACGTTGACTGTCTTACCCTGTAATGTGATCGACAAACTCTCAAGAGCACCCAGGGGTTTTGATTCCCAACCATCAAATGCCTCAAGGGCATTGGGAGATGAGGTAAGAGCTGGAGAGCCAATGGCCTTCCAGCAGGTAGATGACATAACACAGGTGGAAGCACCTTTGTCCACAACGGCTCTGTGGATGTTGAGGCCGTTGATACTGAATTGTATAACCAGGGAAATTTGATGCGGAAGTCGGGGGACAAAATTTTCGAGATCGAAGGTGAGAAGACTAGGATCGGCGGAATCGATTCCACCGATTGTGGACAATAGAGCTTTCCATTGAGATGGGAAAATTTGAAGCACTTCCAACACAGAAATTGCAGAAGGCTCCTATGCCAAATCCTCAACAATGCTGTAGTGCTGAGCTGCACGGGCGTTTGGATTATAGGAAGATTTTCGTAGAACACCTTTGGAAGGTGGTCGTACAATGGGTTCAACGCTGGGATTCTCAATTTATAAAGGACCAGAGACAGGTGGGGGAGGTGGGCCATCAACGACTTCCTTCCCAGCTACCTGGCGTGATCCAGCATAGTCCTTCGAACGAGTAGCAATCGAAAAAGGTGCAACACCATTCATCATAAAAACTTGGGATCCAAATGGTGCAGATGGTGAAGGCTGCTCAACCATATGGGTCTGCTGAGATGGGAATGGTTCTTTGAGAACTGCCAGAGTCCCTTTGGAGCCTTTTAGAAGTTGACTAAATTCAAATCATTGGGGACAATCTTTGGTATAATGATATCCTTCACAGATAAGGCAGGGGTACTTCAATTTCCATTGGGAACCATCGTCAGCATGAGGTTTGGAAGACTCTGGTTTTGGGGCATCAGGTTTGGATTTTCCTTTGCCCTTCTTCTTTCCTTTGGAGGCCTTTTCTGCAGATTAGCGTGAATGGCATTGACCTCCGCAGTCTTACCAGAATCTATAGGGGCGGGAAGAGCAGAATTATTGGAAGAATTAGACTTCTGCTTCCCATTAGAGGACTTCCGAGAATTTTGAGAAATAGAACCAATAACATCATCCACCTATGGGGTAGTTGGTGCTTTAGAGGTCCTTGGCTGCGGGGCATTAGTCAAAATATCATATAGCTTGCCAAACTGAGAGTACACCAAATCAAGGTACTGGGCATGAGCGATGGCTTGTTCTTCGGTCACACATGCCCCCATAGCAATATCTTGAGCAATCTTGTTAACGAAAGTGAACCAATGTGTTAGAAGTTGATCAGGTATATCAAACTTGATCAGTCGACGACGATGTCGCCACTCATGAATGTGATCTGATATGTGAGTGGCTTTATCCTACTTTAGGGAAGTCAGGAGATGCGTCCCGGCTTCGTAATGAACCGGTAACTGAAAAAGCGTCAGAAAAGCCATAGCGAGAGTATTAAAATCATGAAAGATGCCACGGGGTAATTCTATGTACCACTTAGTAGCAGCACCAGTAAGAGTGCGCTGGAAAAGACATAGACAAATCAAGTCATCCACCCAAGAGTTCGAAGAACACCACAGATGGTAGGTCATGACATTAGTTTGGGGGTCTTCTCTAGCCTTACCCTCAAATTTAGGACAGTCACCAGGCACCTTGGTCGGAACCGGAGGCCAATAAGGATTATGAAGAATCAGATCATTGGTCAATTTAGAAACATTTGGCAATTCCAACGTGGCAAGGAAAGGCAACTGAGAATTGAAAGGCATGCCAGGCCCTCGATAAGGAAATGTACCTATACTTCACCCTGGTTGAGCATAATTTTGCCCCCATTGGTTCTGTCCCGGGGGATTCTGACCATAGGGGGTGTAATCCGTATAGTTAGGTTGATACAGTTGCTGATAACCAATGTACGGGGGTTGATAACCAGGGTATGGACTCTGATTATATGTAGGCCCTGCTTGAGCAGTGTATGGATTTGACTACTGAGTATAGGTATAGCCTGGTTGTTGAAGGTAATAACCAAAACCTTGGGGCGGGTTGTAAACCGGTCGAGACTGACCTTGAAGGTAATAACCGCCTTGGGGTTGAGCGGGTTGCTGGTAAGTGGGGCCTTGCTGAGCCTGATAAGTTGGGCGCACAGGCGGATTTAGCTGCGACATAGAGTAAATCGGCTATTGAGCAAGGTTGACTAGATGTGCAGGTTGGCCTGGTTGAACAGGTTGACCTGGCTGAGAGGGCTGCCCTGGTTGAACAGGTTAACCCGGGTGAGCAAGTTGTCCTAGTTGAACAGGTTGACCTGGATGATGAAGGACACCAGGCTACCTCAGATGAGCCAGTTGGCCTGGTGGCGAGATAGAGCCAGGTAGCAACTGATAACTAGTTTGACCTGTAACAGGACCATAAGATGGTCCCGGTTGTGCAACATTTGGACCAATAGGAAACTGAGGTTGCAAAGGTTGAACCATGGGTTGAGAGGGTTGGATTTTCCCCCCACGACCGTACATCGGTCCCAGTTGATACCTCGGTTTACCTATGGGTCCTTGAGGTTGCCCTGGATGGACCGCAGGGTGAGGTTGTATAGGTTGACCTTGAGGGTTGTAGGACTACCCTTGCGAATTGTATAACAACCCCTAATGCCCTGAAGGTTGACCCTGTAAGGTTTGTCCTTGCAGGTCATATAGATAACCAGGTTGGCCTGAAGGTTGGCCCTGGAAGGGTTTTCCTTGCGCGTTGGAAGGTTGGCCAGCCTAGGCAGACAGAAAACCTTGAACATACTGATAAGCCTCTGGAGTAGGAAAACATAGAGGGTTTCCTTTCTCATCATACTGATATGGAAAAACATAAATGGGTGTACCATCCGGTCCATAATGGGAAAAATAAGGACATTTGAGATCTTGGGAGGACTGACCAACCTCGGAGTTCGACTGATGTAGAGACAATCAATACTCCTCAGGAGAGATATTCTCTAGAATAGCAGATGATATGTAAACATATTCTGGAAGTGACGAGGTCCTTATGGACTGAGTAGTGACAACGGGCATAGATGTAGCTACGCAGACAGTAGACCTAACAAGTACCGATGTGACCTGAGGAGATGATGTGAGGGGTGTCCTTGGAGACATCCCTAATGAAGGAATAACCGGCCTCATAGACGGAGTAGATACTCCCATTGAGGCTACAGCGGCCACAATCTGATTTGAGGATCTATACCCCGCTGGAGGCAAAGGACCAGGTGAAGACATGACAGAAGACTCGGGGTTGTTTTTTGGGAAAGCTGGTAATATTCACCAGATGTAGGAATTTCCTTACTAGGAGAAGAACTGGGTGAGTCCATATCTGACCCTACTGCTAGATCTTCTAAGAGACAGTGAGGAATAGGAGGAATAATAGCAGCTAAAAAAGGCGATCCCGATGTAAGAGAAGGGAAATATTCCCCTACTCCAAATCCAAACAAAGCGTTGGATAAAGGCCAATTGAACTCAACTGGTCCTCCAAAGGGAAGCTCAGACAGAACTGGTCCCCCGTTGGGAAACTCAGAGACAATCGGCTGTTGAGGCTCAGTTGAGGACTGAGAGACCTCTGATGAATCGTCTGTGTAAGGACTACCAATAGACGAAATTGAGGGTTCTGCCACCGTGACAGCAACAAAAAGATGAAGAGATCTAAACAAAAGTACATGGGCAAAAACCAAGGCAAACAATCAAGCGGCCAACAAGCAAACTCTAAAAGGGCATGTGATCGCAGGTGATTAATTTTACCACATTGAAACTTAAAAAATTTACCGTTTCATGTTTTAAGAGTCGAGAAATGGATAAAAGGTGACTCTATCTCTTTCAATTTGGAAACAAGTGTGAAAGGACAAGCGCTTGATGATCCTTTCAAATTTAATGAGTCAGAAAAGATCAAAATGACTATGGAAATCTAGGCAAAAGGGTGTACCAGATATCTGTGAACTGTAATATACACCTTGGTTCAAATATGAAAGAGAAATCAACCAAGGACTTGACGTACGTGCAGGAAATATCCCCGAATGCTGTGTCCTGTGTATCATGGGTATAAGGTGGCAGACTCGGCTTCCTACGGATAAAGGATAGCAACCTAGTGGGGTCTCCATTTATATACGTGATGGTACAGGGAGCACAAGTCCGTACTAGTGTTTTCTAAAGCCAAGAGGCGAACAACAGCTACTAGGTTTAACGACGCCAGAACACGTCACTAGCCTAGACCTCTAGATATTTTGTTAATGTTTCAATGCTGCCTTAAGGTAAATTGAATAAATTTTAGAGTTGATCTTCAATTATGTTTCAATTTCAGGCTCTACTGAATTTTATGTCTCAAAAATCCCTTAAATGCACACTACATGCCACAATATATCTCTTTGTTTGATGAATAGCTAACTACGGGAAGGTTGAGAGCTTTCCAAACAATAACAAAATGATCACAAAACAACCACTAGTGTCTCTAATGCACGTTAATGAAACTAAAAGATTTTCCTTTAGATTTATATAACACTAATAACACAGAAAAGTTTTAAATTTACACTAACTAATCAAGAGCAAAAGATTTGTTTTTGTATTTTCAATTTTTTAAGAACAAAATGCACTAAACAAAATGAAAACTCATAAAGAGAACAATTTGAGAAATGATAGCGGAAGAGTAAAGACAAGCAAGTTCACTCAATACAAAATACACAATCAGACCTCAAACGGATGGAGAAATCTCTCAAATCAAAGAGGAATCCCAAAGACTCATACAAACCATGTAATTTAGGCTCGAAACGAGACAAAGCGAAACTCGAATGAGAAAGAGAACAATCACTCAAATAACGCAATAACACAATGGAAAACCACCAAACGAATGCAAGGAAGCAAAAACAAAGTTGACTGAACAAACAAAAACCAAAAACTCCCACGGGAGGCTTAGCACATAACAACACCTAGATGCCCTAGGGCTAGAATGTAAAACCGATAGTAGAGGGAAAACAACTAGAGGATGGAGGTTAAAATCAGTCAATCAGGACTTCAAAGCACTCAGGCAGTCAAAAAAATGACACCAAAACCATAAATCAAGCTCAGAAGGCTCAGAAACAAGCAAACCCTAGCACCACATAGGATTGGCGCAACTGTCTGGCTGCATCTAGTGCCAGAACAGGATTGGCGCGAGGGCCTAACCAGCAACCAGCGCCAGTTGGCGCGACTGTCAGATCAAAAAGTGCACCAGTCGAGTTTACTAATGACAAAAATAAAAAAGAGCAAACAGGGAGCAAATCAGGTATTATGGGGGCTGAACAGAGGTTCTACACCAGAAAAAGATAAACCAGAAGAGAAAATCAAGAAGACAAAAGCCAAAATCAACCGAAAGAGACAAGACAAACTCCAATCAAAGTCCCCAGCGGAGTCGCCAATTTTTTGGAGAGGTAAATCCCCTCTGCGGATAGAGGTGATCCCTACTAGCCTAGATCGGGTCTAGCAACAATCAAGTCACGCTAAGGCGCAGGTCTCTGGTTACAAAATGACAATAAATGACAAGTTGCCTACCTCAGGTCCTACGCGATGGTCGTCGAAAGAAGGATGACGCTTCCCGTCCTCTACTTCGGCAAATCACAAACCTTCTGCTTAGCACGTCTGAACATCTACACACATGCGAAGAAACACGATGATACACAACTTAAAATCTAAATCTTGTAACTATGCATCAGTCAGAGAAGATGTAATTCGTTGCATCAAAGATAAAGATACACGAATGAAACCATAATCAAAGTCTCTTATCATTAATAAAACAAAGGAACGATACAACCTTAAGCTCTGACGTTGGATCTTCCTTTGGTGGGGTCGACAGTGGAGCACGTCTCAATGAAGCTCGTTGGAAATGGGACAAAGCTCTCTTTCTTCAGCTTGGCTCTCAAAGGATGTCTAGCGATATTCTCCTTACTACAGATTCAACTCTTAACACTAGCTTGGTAAGGGAGAATGGCAAGCTTATATAGATGGTGGAAGGGGAGTCGGGATTCCTACAATGGTGGGATTGGCCTTATCCTCAAGGAAGCTTCTATGATAGGTGGAAAACCACTTCCCCTACATGGAGATCCAGAGCCAAACCTCCCAACTCATTTTAGAGACTCGTTCAGGAGTGGGTTGGAATCAAACTTCTGCCATATATTTTTAAAAAACATTCCTTATTAAGCTTGGCGCGAGCAATACACTGGGACAGAACACTAGTTGGCGTGCCCTCTTTGGTGGATTTCCCCCATTGGCACGAGGGCTGAACTGGCTGGTCGTGCTAAGGCGAAAAGGTCTTTTTTCAGGGTTTTTCACAGGAAACTGTCTTCAGATGAATGATTGTCCTTGTCAAGGTGGATGCCATGAAAGTGGTTTCAGGTCATGTCACTGCTCACAGGTCACAGAAAAGGCCCTCCAATGTGCAGGATGGGGGATTGCAGGGACGGTGACAAATTACTGTGTAACACATGTTAAAATATTTTTGAAATGTATAAGGTTTAAACATCTTACTCACATATTTTTTTTTACTTCTAATTACTTTACATGAAATTATATTAGGTCATATGGACTACTAATTAAGCATGCATAGAATTGTTTATTTATTTTTTTATTATAACCCACATTACTTTTCTATTTAGGTATAAGTGTCAACTCCAAGTTGAGCACAAACATGCTCCAATTTGAGCACGAACATGCTTACGCATTTCCTTCACACTAGGATGTAGAATGAGCCTATCTGCTCAACAATTTTCCGCTAAATAATTTAGAAAATTAAATAAGTATCAAAGTCTTCAAAAAAGTTGAATAAAATTATAAAGTTAAACTCTTAACATAATAAAAAATACTTGAAGAAAAAAATGGAGAATAATTATGAATTAAAAAATTATTATTAAGGATAAAGAACAAGAACATAATATTAAATATGAGTTTCAATAAATCCTCCACACAAGTGCTTATTTGGAACCAAAGTAAGAATGTTTTTATATTTCTGTTTGAAATGTGAGAAGATGAAAAATGTAAGAAATCTTCTTATGTAGTTTTTTTAGGAAGTAAAGATATATTTCTGCTTGAAACTTGGGAACATGAAAAAATGTAAAATTCTATGGTCATCCTAGAATAAGAAATCCTTATATATTTTTTATAATAAATTGTAGCAAAAGTGAGAATAATATTATATTATATCATTAAACCACCCTTACAAAACCTTAAGCTTCATTTTTTCTTGGGAAAATACTATCAGTTGAAAGAGGGAACAGAGAAATCAAATATGATTTGATATCAAGATTCTTGACATGAAACAACTGATTAAGCCAGATTGCCGTGTAGAGATACGCAATTTCAATTAATTTCCCTTTATTGTCCGATCCTATTACATACTTAATAATTGACTGGCAGCATAATTATTCAACACGGTGGGAAGGATTATTCAGTAATACAATTTGATGACAGCTACAAATGGGAACGTAAGATAAAGCAATGCAATGGTTGAAAATGATGAAACTCAAGTACTGATCAACTGAGAACAGTACGGAAATTAGCCCTGATTTCTCCCACGGTGCCTGTAAGAGGACTGATGTTCCCCATCTTCACCATCAACTCTGCAAACTGTTCCAGAAAGAGCTCTTCATTTTCTGCATAAAGTTTCACTAGCTCCATAGTCTTCTTCCCTTGGCCCTTGGCGAACAATTCTTCGTCTGTGTTCAACAGTCCATACCCACTCAGCAAGTTCTTGAAGTAGTAGTTGTCGAATTTAGTTGAACTCACAAAATCCAATGGGGACAAGTTATTATCTCCTCCCGATTTCGGACACCCAGATATGAGCCGACTGAAGTAAGATTTGTCGAGGCTGGAGTCTGGTTGCCCATTTCCACTCCGGTTGTAAAGTCTCTGCCTGAAACTTGTGCATCGAGATTGGCCGATCGTGTGACTTCCTGCGTAATTCGCATTTCTATTTCACCACCGAGTAATCTCCACTTAATATTAAATGCTACAAAATGAAATGATTGAACTGCAAATTATGAAGCTGCAAGTTATAAATACAATATTGATGTACCTGAAAGGGCCACCAAGTCTACCTCATCCAGACCCTGGCGTTTAAACTTAGTAATGAGAGTCTGGAGAGTTGAGTTGGGCGCTGGGATATTGTTGTTGGACCCACTCAAACTTGCACTCCTCGAGTCTCTTCTCCCCAGTAAAACTTCCCAGCCCACACCTCCACTCTGATATTATTCATTTATAACACATCACTAGGTATTATTAGTTACTCGCAAAATATGTTGTTTCGAAATTAAGAATGAGATACTGGCCAATAAAGTGATTAATATATGAATATGTATTACCAGGACCACAGAGTCACGCGCTGTAATAGCAAGAATATCTGCACACGATACAATTTTTGGGCACGCCTTTTCCAGTTCACTCTTAATCTGATCAACGACGTCAAATCCTCTTGCAGAGTTATTGTTGGGATTTGATCCCTTCTCACTCACAATGGTTGAACTGTTATCCAGCAGCAAAGATGCGTCGCACCCCTGTCACGACATTAAAATTTAACACATAAACACACATATTTTATTTCTATTACTGATTCGTGAGTAACCAATGCTACTAGCAGTTAACTCAATCTGGAGGACGAAAAGAATGCATACCTGTACAAAACAATCATGGAAGTGAAGCCTGAGTAAAGATGCCGCCATTCGAGCTTCCTTCATCACGACCTTCTCTACCACTGATTTAACTATTTCTTCGGCCATGGGACATGAATGGTCATAAAAATGTGGAATCAAATTATTGGAAGGGGGAGGATACGATACTGGGAATGATAATACGAACACCTGCAGCGAAGAAAGGAGCAAAAGAGGGATAACTAGAGAGAGTCGGGGCGCAATAGTTTTTGCCATGATTCTCATGAGCGAATGAACTGCTATCAATCAACGTAAAGGAACACGAAAGGAGGAAGAGGTTAATGTAAATCATGGTTATGTGGACATTTATTTATATGAATGGATCGGCAGTCCTCCACCGCGTTAACGCACAATTCGAGAGTTGAAAAAATCAATGGAAGGAGACCGCTCAGCTACCACCCTAGACCACAATCTACGCGGCATGATGATTGATTGAAATCTTTATTTGTTACTAAAGAAATGGTAATTCAGTAAGGCCGCAGGTATGCCACTAAGTCTCTGATTCTAGATGAATACTGGTTGTCCCATATTGCATCAATGAACGTTTAGCGGTCCATCGTTCGGAACGATTCACAGGTAGCAAGTGAGACAGCCGAAAGTTTCAGCGGCTACAGGTAGCCGCCATGGTTATTGTTTTTATAATTCAAATTCAGTACCTTCCCTTCCTTTTTTCTCTATAAAATACGAAGCAAAATATTTGAACTAATAAACAACCCGCCAAGTACCTTCCATTCCTTTTCTTTCCATATAAAATATGAAGCAAGATGCAAAATATTTGTAGTATTAAACAACCATTCCACCTTCATAAGCTTCAACGTGATTCCTCTTCATGGATCTTCATATATACAAGTCCTTTAAAGCAACTGTTCATCATTTCGTCATCCAATCTTTCGTCTATTTTACGAACTCCACGTTTCTAACCAGTCTATTTTGAAACCAAAACTAAACACACTCCCAAAAATTTGCATACAACTGTAAGCCACCTATTTCCCTGAAGCCATATCTCAATAGATTGTTGTTTTTTAAGTAGAAAAAAACATCTGATTGATATATAGTACCAGCAAATTAGTTTTTTGGAACTTCTTTGTAAATAAATCAAAAATTGCATCCGATTTTATTTTTCTTATCCATTACATATATAAGTATTTATGTGACAAAAATTCCAAAAAAATCTAATATAGAAAAGCTTTTTCTGTTAACAAAACATGCCGAAGAGAATCAATTGTCCGGTCTCGGTTAATCATCCACGTCTCTGATACTTCCTGTCAATCATCCATGTCTCTGATACTTTCGCTGACGACCTTCTTTTCTCCTTTTTTACGTTAAGTACTTCTATCTCGGTTTACTTTCTTCAATTCATCAAAAAGATATGTGGCCACAAATTGGCCTAGCAAAGTAAAAAACGGTGACTGTAGTTGTGGCTTGGAAACACTGCCCTAGTTGTGGCTTGGAAACACTGCCCAGATCCGCATTCAAATCCTTGCAGATACAGAAAAGTTAGAAAAAAATTATCGTTCACTTCGCTCCATGACCAGAAGCTTCATAATGCATTTCTCCATATCTCTTGGTTAAACCCTTCTTAGATAGACTATCAACATGTGTGTTCTTTTCTCTGTAGATATGAGAGAAAGTAATGGTAGTGAGCTTTTTTTGCATTACCTCTATTATTTCCATCCAAGTTGTTAGTTGATCACGATTCAGTGCAGTGCCTTTATTTAGATGATCTATAAGGACTTGTGAGTCCCAAAAAACTGATACTTTGATGATCTATAAGGACTTGTGAGTCCCCAAAAACTGATACTTTGTCAATGCAGAGGTGATGTGCGAACTACAACAGTCCCCAAAGTGCCAAAGTCTCCGCCCTCATATTTGAACCTTGTCTGCCATACCAATGTATCTTGTAGTGGCATGTTGGGGATAGCATCAACCACACACCCTTTGGTTTTGAGCTGCCCCATCGAAAAAACCAGCTCGGTAATGAATTTCGTGTGGTCGATTTCTCTTAGAGATGCCCGAAGGAGTTTTCTGTTTTATCTTCAAGTTTCCCAGATATGAAAAACTTGTTTTCTTACCTTTTCCGAAGTACTAGCCTGTTCATCAAGGATCCACTTGTTTCTGCTGCACCATGTGCACCAATGATATATGATGGGAATGCTCCTCAAGGATTTACCTTTCCCCGACCACCATAAAAAATAATTTTCTGCACTGTCATATGAAGATGTCTCAAGTTGAAGTTGTCTGCATATCACTTGGAGGACCTTCCTAGTAAAAGGACATTCATAAAAAATATGGGTGTTGTCTTCAGCAACTCTCCAACAGAGTCAACATATCCTTGGCCCATTCATCCCTCTTCTTTGAAAATTGTTCCACGTGAGGTTTTTGTTCTTCCACACCAACGAGTAGAATATAATCATTTTTTTTTTGTAGTTTTGATTTCCATAGTTCCTGGATCCAACTAGGGTGATCTGATTCCACCAGTACTTTCATCATATCTCTGTAATTCACTCGGATTGCAATCTAGAATTTTTTTAGTTGTCCTCCCCATTTTACTCGACCCCCCCTTCTATTTCTAATAAAGACCATGCTTTTTAAACTCTCACAGTATCTATTCCATTCTTCAATTAATGAGTCATTTAATCCCAATTGCCCCACCGAATGCCATTTTGGGAGTTCCTCTTGCCAATCCAGAGTTTTTCTTAAAAAGAAATAACCTTTCCGGTGTAGGAGTGAGATCAGCTCGCAACTCATATTTGCGATTTGTGGGAAACTGCCTAATCCTATATGACCAATTTGGATAAGTCCCCCATTTCCAAAGTGCCATCGCAGGTTTTCTTTAAACTGTGGCAAGATTTTTATGAATCCTGTCCAGATTTGTGATCCCTTCCACTTTTGATGATTTTCCTCCATAAATAAATCTTCCACCAATTTTTTTTTGAAATATTTGAAATCCATTATGTCCTTCCAAAGGCCTAGAGAGTGTAGGCATCAATCAATTGTTGTGTCTTCGTATCTCAAGCTCTATTTTTCGTGTGATTGTCATGTCACCAACTCCAACACTCAGAGTTCACGTTGCATTCAACATCAGGATATCTAATAATCTCATCCTTACACCACAAATGTCGAAAATTTCACATAGATTAAAGTTGCACTTGCATGCTTCTAAAATTTAAAACCCATATGTTCCTGATTGGGGTGCCAAGTGTCAACAACAAGAGGTGAGGTGGCAAGAGATAGTGCGAGCCACATGGTGAGTACATGCTAACACGCAAGGAGGAATGTGGGTGGTACCACCCACGCAGTATAATGAAGGAAATTAATATGGGTGGAAGACAACTCAGGATGTCAGACATGGGCTGGAAGAAGCACCCACGCAAGAGGAAGGTAACGTATGTTAAGGGTGGCAAGTTAGTTTTGATGTTATCGATTGAGCACGGAGCCGAATAGGACGTCAGCGAACAGGCCAAGGATTTCACAGTGGCTGCTTGGTGCTTCTCCAGGTATGTTCTTAGCCTCATTATCATGTCTATCGTTGCGCTAAGGGAAGGACTTCAGTCATTGTATTTATTTCTATTTTCTACGCATGGGAGATATGAGAACCACCATGGCTTTTCTCTAATTTCTAGGTTTGGGGATGGTTTTTTGAATTTTTCTTGGAATGTAGCGGTAAATAAGCATTCGAATTCGAATTGCAATTGTCCTGAGTATTTGGGTTTATATGGGTATGGTAATCATGTCCTAGTTATTTTTCATGGAATGCAGTGTGACTGTCCCTTCTATTTTGTTGTTGTGGGTTGTGACAATTATAATTCTTGGGGCATAACATATGTTGTTACAGTGGTAGGAGCTACAGTCTTGGCTACCATGAAACCTGTCTTATTTGACATGTTAACTTATTTGTGTGACCTTGCATGTCCCCCATATGACACTGTGTTTTCTCAAATTGACTCTGTATGCCCTCCAATTGGCTCTGGATGTCCTTCAATTGGTTTTGGTTCCTACTCTTTCATTTCGAATTACCCTATTCATTACACTGATACTTATTTCCAGAATGTTTCTGATTATAGCCTTAATAATGTAAGTCATTCTTCCCTGTTTGCAACCTCTATAACCCAGCCCGATAGCTCGATGAAATTAAATGCATGGCTTACAATGACACTTTGGGGGGTAGAGTTTTGTCTAAAACCTAGTTTGGTACAATAGCCTTTAGTTTCTCCCTTAGAGGGCTTACTTTTACTAATACGAATAGGGAGAGTTTCGTTCTAAATGTAGTGGGGAAAGTCCTCAAGTCTGTTGTCTGGGGGGCAAGAGTGGCGCATATCTGGATGTGCTTTGGGGAATGGAAACATTCGGTCCCTACATAGCTCATCACTGCATGTCAGGGAATTTACTTCTCTTTGGAGAACATAGGTGCCTCCTAGCGACCCTATTGAAAATATCGTAGTTCGCAGAGATAATGGAAGAAGGATCAATGTTATGCAGTACACCATTAAAATTGAGGACGTTACTCTCAATAATCGGGATACTTTCCTCCGTTTTTTGACTAAATCAATTGTTGAAATTATTTTTCCCTCCACAGGTATTCTTAGTTCTTCTACAGGTATTCTCCGACCCTTGGTCTAGCACTTGTCCTGACCGAGATAGATAATTCAATGTCCGGTAATCTATCTGCAAGGAAAAATGGTGAAAGGTCAACCAACAAAAAAGGACGTGAAGGAAAAAGGAAAGCAGAACAAAGGGAATTCAAAAGTGGGCCCCAACGGGAGTGGAAGAAAGTCAGGCAAAGAAATAATGATAAATCTCTTTAAGGCCTACGGGGTAGGCACACATGCTCATGCAAAATCACTTATTTCAGGCTGGGAGCGAGAACATCAAATAAAAGAGAAGGGGGACATATTAGAGGAAGAGATGGAGTTTCTGCCAGATCCAGGTACTACCAGAGGCAAAATGTCTCTATTCAAACAGTCCATACAAACATACTAGACAATGAAATGTTTATTGGCTAAGGTCATCATTAATGTTCAAGAAATAGGTGGTGATCTGAAAGAGGCACATATTTTAGTTGAATGAGAAGGGACATCTAGGAAATACACCTTCCGCAACATCACCATAATGTCCGCCTTAGCCGCATGGAACGTCAATTGTAGAGTATGAACCAAGTTAATATGCCTAGGTCCAGTGTTAAGGACCCAGCGCCTATCGATTCATCTGATGATTGAGTCTTATTGAGTCTTATTACTTTTTGTCTTTTTGAGATGCACACTACGGATAGCATTTACTTTCTGGTTAAATATTTTGATGTAATATATAACAGGCATATTAAGGGACATAGTATCAGCCTTTAGGTTTAAAATTTTTCACTTTTGGTTGGCCTTTAACTCTTTGAGGTGGCCAAAAGACCTAGTTTCCTATGGGAAGGTTGAGGCCATCCAACTTATATATTTATTGTAACCTGCTTTTCTTTTTTATTTAATGGAAAATAGGAAGGAACTACTACTCATACAAAAAAATATATTACGCCCTTATGTAAAACTAGCAATTGCCTCTAAAGGTGTAATGGTACACTGAAGGAATAAAAATATTTAGGAAAATCACTAAATTTAAGAAGACAAAATGGATCATTTTTCACAAAGTTTCTTTTACGAGTTGGGTTAATACAACTTAGAGGACAACTTTAAAGAGCTAGACAAAAAAATGAATCTACAACACATTTTTGTTGTCTTTCCCCACACCGAGATCGTGGTCAGCATGACTATGCCATATCGGCAAGCTTCAACATCTGCACAATAACCACGAGTTAGTGTGCACAACGATGTTTCTTTAAAAGACAACACATTTCCATGATGAGTACTAGGAAAGTAAAATGTGGTTGTTTGTGCTTTACATTTAACTATATAAGACACCAATCGATGTTCCTTGTACAAATGACAACACATGCACGTGCTACAAGTATTGGGAAAGTGAGGTATCGCCCATGCTTGGAGTACTAGCTTAGTTAGGTATGGCCTTTTCAGACATTAATGTTGATCTTGAGAGAAAAATAAGAGAATATGGTTTTGATTGTGTGGCTAAAATTCACCTAGTGAAGATAATGCTTGAAGTCTTCTCCTGTTGTTGAATAATAAATATGGCTTGGATTGGTACCATCCTTTCCTCGAGTCTATTTCTTCTTTCCTATTATTTTTTATTTTATTCAAATTACCATAATAGAGTGAAAGCTCAAGTTCTCTTGTCAATATGAAACAACCCATATGTAACCAATCTCCATAAGACCTCCTTCATCCTTCATTATCTAGAAAACTATAATAAAAAACTCTTCCAATTAAGTGAATATAAATTGAAAATGCATCTACCTCCTCTCTAATTCAAACAAAGGTGCAATGTAGTAATGGGAACTACAAGCCCATGGTGATAAATGTGGTTCAATGTCCATGCAAATGTGCACTTGACAACAATGCAACAATGACCACTCTCATGTCCCAATAGTAAATAAATTTTTATATAGATATGTAAAGTGAACAACTTTATGTAGTAAGTTAGATGTAATCCAAATATAGATTTGTTAAAAGAAAGGGGAAATACCACCAAAGTGACTACAAGATCTGTATCTTTCACTGTAAAAATAAATTAGCAAGATGCAGTACAAAAATTCAATGAAGTTGGGAAGTAGCACCTGATAGTTGCAAAAAATAGAAATGGTATACAATTTTGTGAGTAGTGCCTAATGGTTGCAAAAAATAAAAATGGTAAAAAAGTTAGTAAGTAGCACCTCATGGTTGCAAAAAATACAATGGTAAAAAAGTTTGTGAGTAGCACCTGATGGTTGCAAAAAATAAAAATGGTAAAAAAGCTAGTAAGTAGCACCTGATGGTTGCAAAAAAATACAAATGGTAAAAGTAGAGAACAATGAATAGATGACTTCAATTTTTATTACCGTTTCAATTGTGTACAAGACCTGTTCCACAAACATTACAATCTGCCAAAGGTCAAAAAATAAAAACATGTTGCAGATGCTTAGCATATTTCATAAAAATAAAATAGAATGCATGCCACTAATTCGTGGCATTCCAACTAATTTTCTTAAAAAAACACAAGGCACAGAGCACTCCTACAAACTCGAATTCGAAAAACCCAAATCCTTTTGGGGTACCATTTGTTGGATCTTGTGTTTGCTTCCAACTCATGATTGGTCCATAAATCTGTGACATAAAAGAATAGAGCATAAATAGTTACAACTACAATCTAGTGTGAAAAAACGCAAATTCAAATATCAAATGCAAATTTCTCAAAGATAAAATCAAGAGAACCCACCTCAAGGAGAAATAGTAAAAAATGATTATCCATTTTTGGTATTTTTTTTCCAACATAAACTATTGTTTATTGTTTCTCAATGGGAGGTATAATTGTTATGGCACCTTTTGAAGCACGATCTAAACTAATGGCTAGAGGAAACTTCAAAGTTACGGCCACTGCAAGAACTCTTGGAATTGGAGGTCATGGAAGGGGCATCACATCCATAATTCCTGGTGAACATGGAGTAAAAGTAGGATGCACAATAGGAGGGAAGGGAGCTGAATATCGAGGCATACCTACACCTATAGGTGAAACACTAAGAACTGGACAATTTTTATCTTAGGGCATAACACATTTCTAATAAATCAGATAAAATGTACAATCCTAGAAACACTGATTGCAATCTAGGAAGAATCACGCAAGAAGAAATCTCCGTTGGATATACAAGACGTCTTCCTTCGCTTGAACTTTGATATCATATTTCTAGCTATAGTGGTCAAATACATTAGGCAACTACATCTCCATCGTGGACCTCATGAAGTCGGAGATTGCAATGCTCCCCTACGAGAACACCAAGAATGTGGTGTAGATTGTTGTGTCCCCCAACGAGACCCTCCTGCTCTCCATCATCCAAGAGGGCCATTGCTTTCTCATTAACCTCCATTGTAGCGTCTCCCTACACTCCATTTCCTTCAAGAATGAACCTTATTAGTGATGATGCTGCCATCATTTCCCTCCCACACGCTTAATTAAGGGACCTAGGAACCCATCAATTTTATCATCATTGGGCAAAGCAATAATAGTGTTAGGAATTGCAGTGTCAGAGCACTCCCTGATAAAATTAGTTTTTTCTTTTTTTAAAGTGATAAATTACCACTCACCGACAAATACTGAAAATAAACCGCACTCCGCAAAGGGAATTATATCGCATTAACACTGGCTTAGCCAATGGAAAAATAGAAATAAGATTTCTAGAAATTATATTTTTTTTTTACTTTACGAGAAAACATAAATATTCAACATTTTCATGAAATTTTAATTAAAATTACTAAAATTCGACAAAATAACTGGTAATCAAGAAACTTTGATCATGAAGCATGTGCAATGCTAATAAAACACATGATGAAAAATAAACACTATATAAAACTTATTATTGTTATTATTATTTTAAATTGGAACATACAAAATTATAAAAAGAAAATCCCTAGAGATTAATATGGACCCTGGACCCACCCTTTGCTGACGAGGATGATAAAAAAAATTATTAGCTAAATTTTAAATAGTCCCATCCACTATTATTTATTAATCAATAACCAATCTCAAATAAGGGACGCTATCAGCTTTAGACGATCATTATAGACATGTAAATAATTTTTTTAAAGTTGGCCAAAGTGAAGTTCCTTCCACGAATTTTAATTTTTATTATATTCCATATGCTTTCAATACAGTGGTAAACACTTTTAAATTTCAGATTAAATAAATTGACAAAGCATCTATAAACATCTATGTGATCGTCAGAAATTTAGTTTGACTTTCAAAGTCGTAAAGGGTAAAGGGTAAAAGTTTAAAAGTCGTAAAGGAAAAATATTTTAAATTAGTTTTTTAAGTATGAGAAAACATGAAAAAAATCTTTGATTTAAGAACTTTAGGAAAGTATAAAAGCTTTGCAGTCAAATGGTAATTAATGAAAGGTGAACTAGAAATCGATTGAAACATTACCTGTTGTGGTAGGGCTAATAAGACGAAAGTTTCTTCTAATGTCATCCCCTTTTTGAAAAAGCTCATTAGGGTGACTAATTTATAATTATTGATAACTCATTACATGACCCTCCTTGGGATCTTTAAATTATGTTATGGTAGTGCTTTGGGTTTCTGATATGAGATTTTCCTTTATAATGAATCCAAAATGATGCATGCATTTAAAGTGGAGTGGTCTTGATGACTCCGATTTTTCCCATAGTCATTTAGCATTGGAAACAATTGGTGGGATATCAAGCATTAGGGGAGGTTTGAGGTCTAAAATGGGCCTCCTAAGGAAATTATAAAATAATAGTGGAAATAATAAAATAAAACTTGATTACATCATCAAATTTTGGAGGGAAAAAAAAAAACTATTTTTTCAATTAAACTTATCTCCCTATGATCTTACTCAAATTTTGAGCGGAAACACTCGTTGGATGTAGAATTTGATTCCTCGTCCAAGGAGTACCCATGTTGCACGCTTTTGATAGACCCTACTACATGAAAAATGAGAAATACATGAAAAACGTGATTTCAATCACGTTTTTCATGTATTTCTCATTTTTTGTGTAGCAGGGTCCATCAAAATTATGCAACATGGGTACTCCTTGTATGAAGAATTAAATTCTACATCCAACGAGTACTCCTACTTGAAATTTGATTAAAAACTTAGGGATATAAATTGAAAATACGATTTGAAAAAGTAGTTTTATAATTTTTTTATTTTTTAATATTTTAACTTTTTTACTCCAAAAATGGTGAATCATCTCCCACGGTTGACATAATCATCTTGAATCCTATTAGTTCTTATAAAGTTTATTTTTGCTGTACATTTTTTTTGGGAGGCCCATTTTAAACCTCAAAATTCCCCTAATGTCTTAAAATCATCAAAATGGGAAAAAAATGGGAAATTTTGCTGCAAGTATAAACTTGAACTAGAAAAAAGAAGAAAAATTGACCATCTAAAAAAGTCAGAAAAATAATGAGAAATATGAGAATTTTTTGTTTTTAGTGATAACTGACCTTCGCTCTTTGAATCTGTGTTCTAAGCTTGCTCCACCAGGCCATAGGTACTTATTAGACTTCCAATCTACAATTTTCTTATGGGTTTAAAATGTGTAGGTTTATTTAAAGGATTTTTTAATCAAAATGAGGGGCTATCTAGCAGCGCATCGAAGGCCCTTAGTAGCTGGCCGATTCTTAAAATTTGAATCTATTAATTATTTCCTTTAGACATAAATGATAAATAATGATCTCGGATTGAATATCCAGACGTTTAGTATTTTTCATAATTCTCACTGACGTGATTCTTGATGGCAGGTATTTGTTAGAAATACTCCCAACAACCGACATGAATAAAGAGTGGCAACATGCCACACCTCAATTGAATTCTTGTATAGGGAAGGACAAGCCCAAGAGTTTCAAACCCGAAGGCATTTTCATGCAATCCACGCAAAATCCAGAACAGAGTACCTGAAGCCTTTATCTGCATTATTTCTTACCCAACGCCATTGACTTACTTGTTTTCCCGCACTTTGTGGCCTGCAACATTTTTGGTTTACCACTTAACACTTTCACCGAAAGTTATTTCCCCGCCGATGTGATATTGGCAGAACCCACCATACACGTTACCGCATTTGCAAACCCACCACAAACCTTTGTTATTTCTTTATTTCTTACCTTTTCATATTTCTCACTTACCACCACTTAACCGCTCGCAGCTCACACTTCGCAACATTTAGCATTTACCTTCAAGCGCTTCGCCAAAACTTATTTCCCCACCGATGCGATCTGGTGGGACCCTCAACCTTACTGCGTCGCCCCCGCACTTTTCAAAGTTTATGACTTACCTTTTAAGCCGCCAGCAAGTTGTTTTATTTTATTTGCGATGCGATCGCAAAGGGCACGTGGCGAGTTTAGGAGGATAGCGCATAGAAAGTGCCTACAAGCTCAGGAGGATACCGCCCACAAGTTAAATATTTATGTTGCGATCCGATATGTGACACATGACATTGAAATCGCAAGTTTTTATGTTTTTCCCGTATTGTGCTAGTTAAAAGTTAAAATAGCTGACATGTGATTTGCGATGGACCACCGGATGCGATGTGGTTTCAGATATGGAACCCATAATATTTAAAGTCCATTGTTATGTGTTTTTGTATGTTGTTTTCGTGTGTAAACAACATAACAGAGTGGAGGAAATTTTGGTTGTTAACAGTCCAATCTGCATTGAATTGCCTTAAATGTTCAAGTTTCAGCCATTTTGTATAAATGCATGTAATTTCATATGTTTTAGTGAGTTGAATTGAATATAGAGAAGAGTTGAATAAAATTTGAAAATGTATCCTCTCCTGTGTTTCACGCTCTCCCTATTTGTGTATGAATTGTTATTTTTTCATTTCATTCTCTATGTTGTTGGGGGAAACCCATCCCTTTGGTGTTTTATTCATAATTTTCAACATGGTATCAAAGCAGGTCTAGGCTCTCAGTGAAACAACTTTCATCTCTTCACTAAAGAAGCTGAAATATTGTTTGAGAAGCGAATTCTCTAGCAGTGAGAAGGTGTGTTTATACAATCAAGATGGCAATAGCAGGAAAATGCCTGAATAATCCTCAACTACCACAGCTCAATGGGAATAATTATGATTTTTGGGCTATTACCGTTGAGATTCAACAAGATGATGATCCTAGTGAAAATTAAGCACTTACACTAGGTGGGGCCCGCAAGCTATTTTTAGGTGTATGTCTATTTTTAGAATGTTGAGAAAATTCTATTTATAGCAGGATTCTATTTTTAGAATGGTGAGAAAATTATATTTATAGATGAGTTTCTATTTTTAGATGCATGGGAGAAGTCTATGTATAGATCGCATGTCTAAAAATAGAATGCATGTCAGTTATTATTATCTCTTAATAATAATTGGACAATAAATAATAATCTATTCTCTTGAAGCACTTGATTTCAGTTAACTAATGTGGCAAACCAGTTAACTGAAGGAATTACGAGTTCTAAGGTTGGTTTGAGGGACATGGAAGTGGACTTAGTTGTAACAGAGTGATCTACAAATTTTTAACATAGTTGGATGTGTAGTTATGTGAGTTGTAAAGTAGTTTAACTTAGTTGTGCTAGTTGTAACTAGTTGTAACTAAAGATACACTAGTGAGAGATCAGTGAATTAAATATTAAATTAATTCACATGGAGTGATATCACATGCAACTGAATATTTACTACTGTTAACTACATGCATGTCAGATCCAATGGAGACCCAATTGAGAGACAAGTGAAAGGGATAGTTTGACTATCTGTTGTGACATTAGTTGGTGCACTCATGCAACCATACACACATTGGAGATTCCAATGAGGATTTCACAGTCAAGGCAAGGTAATATCTCATTCATTCAGGGATTGTGATCAACAAGGATTGCATAGTGGAGACAGGTGGTCAGGAGGCAGTAAATTGGCGCATGTATTTGCCAATTTTTGTATGAGAGTGTGAGACGATTATATATTGTACTAAGAGCTCTTGGATTAGAGTTTTGTATAAGATTGTTTCATGATCCATGATATATACATAATATATGATAGTGTGGTTTTTATCTTTATGCTTTCCTGGTAAAAACATCTGTGTTATGTGTGATTGATCTTGCTTCATGTGTTTGCAATTGGCAATTAAATTTCAGCAAAGATTTAAGTAGAAGGATTCTGTATTTAACCATGGCATATAATTTTTAGATTAGGAGAATCCAGGAAATACATAATTGTATTAAAATTTATACATGGTATCGGAGCAAAGAATATTGCAATATTGAAGTAGTAGTTGAGTTTGTTGGTGGAAACAATTCGAATTTGCTGCAAGAATTTCTTGGTACGACAATTGAGTAAACATCGAAATGGCTTTCAATGGTTTGTAGTTAGAGTATGCACTCAATGGAAGCTCGAACTACATTTCATGGAAGGAAAGGATGGAGGCGGTGCTTGAAGATAATGGCTTGAAGGAATTCATCGACAATGATGTTCCTAAGCCCACTTCGATAGATGTTGCACTACTTGACGCATGGAAAACGAAAGTAGCGAAGACGAGAAGGATTCTGTTGGAAGGTGTGTGAGACCATATTGTCTCAAGACTTCATGGAAAATCCACTCCATATGCTATGTGGAAGGCTTTGACAGATCTTTTCCAAAGCAGAAATGACCATAGGAAATTGGCGCTGAAGGATAAACTCAGAAAGATCAAGATGGAGAAGCACGACAATATTCCTGAGTATCTCACAAAGTTTGTCCAATGTCGGGATGAACTGGGGAGTGTGGGAATCATGGTTGCTGATGATGATTTGGTGAGCTTGGCTCTCCTGGAACTTCCTAAGAGTTAGTAGAGCTATCAAGACTCTGTCAACGGAAAACTACCGAATTGGGAACGACTGTGGTCGGATCTAGTGCAGAAGAAGTTCAGGCGGAACACCAGAGATGGATCTTCATCAAAGCATGATGATGAAGGCAAGGAAAGAGAAGGGGAAGAAATTCCACTGAAAATCCAAGGCCAAAGGCAAGAAACTGTATTTTTACAAGGTGAATTGTTTTCACTGTCATGAAAATGGGCATCTCACCACTAACTGCCCATCAAAAAAGAAGAACAAGAAGGCTACTAGAGCTACGGTTGGTGAGGCCCTTGCCTCACAATTTGAACTTGGTTTCTCTTTGATCACATGCTTGGCTTCAAGAGTAATGGGATTGGTGTGGTATCTTGATAGTGGTGCTTCCTTCCACATGATAGGAGATAAGGAGCTTTTCAGTGTCTTGGAGGAGAAAGATCTCCAGATGCATATAGATATGGGCGACGATGGATGATACAGTGTGATCGAAATTGGTACCATTACCTTTGAGAGGGAGTCAGGTAAACCATTTCTATTGAAAGATGTTATGCATGTTCCAGGTTTGAATAAAAACTTGGTCTCAGTCATAATGTTGGAGGACAAAGGCTATGACATTGTTTTCAGTGATGGAAAAGCTTTCCTGCGACATAAAAAAATGGGTCAAGCCAAGAGGATAGGGATTCAAGTCAAGAATATTTACAAGCTGGAGGTAGAAGGCTGCGCTACCATGATGGGAAAAGCAGAAAAAGTGGTGAGTCGGGATGAGGGTGAATTATGGCATAGGCGATTGGGCCATCTTCATCATGGAGATTTGAAAGTCATGCAAAAAATATCTACTGGACTTCCAATGGGAACACTTGCTCAGTTAGATCAGTGCAAGGGTTGCACCATGGGGAAGTACATAAATTCCACCTTTCATGAAAAGGAGAACCGTGCTTCGATGATCCTAAAGAGAGTTCACATAGACGTGTGTGGACCATTCTCGGTTGATTCAACAACAAAACACATATATTATGTTATTTTTTTTATGAATTTTCTTTTAAATGTTGGATATTCTTCATGCAGAAGAAGGATAAAAAATTCTCAAAGTTTTGTGAGCTTAATGCATTGGTTGAGAAAGAGTCAGGGAAGCAAGTGAAGGCTCTGCAGAGCGATAATGGTGAAGAATACATCTCGAATGAATTCAAATAATTATGTAGCAAAGAAGGAATTTGAAGAGAACTCATAGCACCTCATAACCCACAAAAAAATGGGGCCACGGAGAGGAAGAACAGAATGATCGCATGATCAGGGCCTACCAATGCATTTGTGGGCGGAAGCATGCAACCATGCAATTTATGTGCAAAATCGTTGTCCTCATAGAGTACTTGGCATGAGTACACCTAAAGAAGCTTTTACTGGTAAGAAACCAGATGTTTCTCACTTTAATATTTTTGGCACATATGTTTATGTGCATGTGACCAAGAACACCAGGAAGAAGTAGGAGCTGACTACTGAAGTTGGGATATTTGTGGGGTACACGAAAACACCCCATAATTATCGTGTGTATTTTCCAAACAATCAAATGACTGTGGTGTGATGGGATATAAAATTCAATGAGGAGAAAGCCATGAATTTGTCACTTGAGAGGGAGCTACACTTACATGCGGAGGAGGAACTTTTGGTTCCAAAAGATGAGTCTCTAGGTGTGGATCAGCCACATGAGGAGATTCATGGAGTGGAGGAGTCCACTCACAGAAAGCTAAACATCAGAATTGGTAGAAGGCATACCACAGAAGCTGAGAAGTTGAAGCTTGATGCGACACAGAATGTAGGAGTCCCTACTTCATAGTGTAGACAGAGACAGTATCCTGACCGATTCACTGGATACATGGCTCTCATGAGCAAGTGTATTGTGACTGAGCCATCTTTCTTTCAGGAAGCAGTGCAGGAGCCCACATGGGTAGATGCAATGGTGAAGGAGTATGACTCCATTGTCAGAAACAGTGCTTGGGAAATTGTTCCAAGGTCGGTTGATAAATCCGTGGTAGATTCAAGATGTATCTATAAGGTAAAGAAAGATGCTAATGGGAGTGTTGAGAATATAAGGCCAGATTTGTGGCCCAGGGCTTCTCACAGATCGAGGGGATTGATTATGAAGAAACCTTTGCACCTGTCGCATGATATTCTTCCATAAGAATCACCCTTACTCTCTCAGCGCAGATGGGTTGGCACATTCATCAGATGGATGTGAAGATTGTGTTCCTTAATGGGATCAAAGAGGAAGAAGTGTACATTGAGAAGCCTGAAGGATTTGAGATCTTCAGCAGTGAGTCACATTTTTGCAGACTCAAAAGAGAATTGTATGGGCTGAAGTAAGCACCCTGTTCTTGGTACACTCGGATCGACATCTATTTCACCAAGCTTGGCTTCAACAAGAGTGATGTGGATGCAAACCTATACCAGATTGTGGTGGAGGGTAAGATTTTAATCATTTTTCTTTATGTTGATGATTTAATACTGACTAGTGATGAGAAACTAATACACTCATGCCAGGAGGACCTTGCAAAGGAGTTTGAGATGAAGGATATGGGCCTCCTTCATTATTTCCTTGGATTGGAAATATGACAGCAAGATGGTGAACATTTTGTGTCTCAAGGAAAGTATGCAAGGGAGATACTGGGTAAGTTTCACATGGAGGACTGCAAACCCATGGATACTCCTCTTCCAAGAAACTGGAGGAAAGCGGACACTACATTTGGAGAGGTAGTGGATGCTATTTTCTATCGACAGTTAGTGGGTTTGCTAATGTATTTAGTAAATACAATACCGGACATATGTTATGCCATGAATGAGCTTAGTCAAGCGATGGTTAAGCCTACCAAGCTCTTTTGGAAGGCGGGAAAGCATGTCCTGAGATATCTCAGGGGCACATTTGAGTATGGATTATGGTACAGACAGATGGATGAGGTGAAGTTGCATGGCTTCACAGATGCAAAATGGTTGGGGCAGCCCAACGGACAGAAAAAGCACATCAAGAGGGGTCTCTAGTATCGAATCTACAACTATTTCTTGGTATAGTAGGAAATAGAGATCTGTGGCACACATTTCAGTAAAAGCGGAATACATGGCAGCAAGTCAAGCTGCATCTGAGGCTATCTGGATGAGAAAGATCCTGGTTGGTTTGTTTGGTTCTCATTTAGATCCTACAGTTATTCATTGTGATAATCAGAGTTGCATTAAACTCTCGATTTATCATGTGTTTCATGATAGATCTAAGCATAGAGATATCTAGTATCATCATATCAGAGATTGTGTGGAGCGGAAGATCATGTTGCTTCATTACATTCCTATGAAGGATCAGGATGAAGATATTCTAATGAAGGCGCTCACCGGGAGAAAATTAGAATACCATAGAGATAGGATCGAGGTGAAGGATAATCCCTTTCTTGTTGAGAGGGAGTGTTGATATTCAACAAGATGACAATCCTAGTGAAAATTAAGCACCTACACTAGGTGGGGCTTGCAGGCTAATTTTAGGTGTATGTCTATTTTTAGAATGTTGAGAAAATTCTATTTATAGCGGGAGTCTATTTTTAGAATGGTGAGAAAATTCTATTTATAGATGAGTTTTTATTTTTAGATGCATGGGCGAAGTCTATTTATAGATCGCATGTCTAAAAATAGAATGCATGTCAGTTGTTATTCTCTCTTAATAATAATTTGACAATAAATAATAATCTATTCTCTTGAAGCACTTGATTTGAGCTGACTGATGTGGAAAACCAGTTAACTGAAGGAATTACGAGTTCTAAGGTTGGTTGGTGGGACATGCAAGTGGAATTAGTTGTAACTAAGTGATTCGAAGTTGTAACAGAGTTGGATGTGTAATTGTGTTAGTTGTAAAGTAGTTAAACTCAGTTGTGCTAGTTATAACTAGTTGTAACTAAAGATACACTAGTGAGAGATCAGTGAATTCAATATTAAATTAATGCACATGGAGTGATCTCACATGCAACTGAAGATTTACTACTGTTAACTACATGCATGTTAGATCTAATGGAGACCCAGTTGAAAGATAGGTGAAAGGGACAGTTTGATTATCTGTTGTGACATTAGTGGGTGCACTCATGCAACCACACACACATTGGAGATGCGAATGAGGATTGCACAGCCAAGGCAAGGCAGTATCTCGTTCATTCAAGGATTGTACAGTAGAGCTAGTAAATTGGCGCATGTATTTGCCAATTTTTGTTTGACAGTGTGAGATGATTGTATATTGTATTGAGAGCTCTTGGATTAGAGTTTTGTATGATATTGTTTCATGATCCATGATATATACATAATATATGATAGTGGTGTTTTTAGCTTTATTCTTTCTTGGTAAAAACATTTGTTTTATGTGTGGTTGATATTTCTTCATGTGTTTGTAATTAGTGATTAAATTTCCGCAAAGATTTAAGTAGAAGGATTCTGTATTTAAAAGTGGCATATAATTGTTAGATCAGGAGAATCTAGGCAATACATAATTGTATTAAAATTTCTACAATTACAATGAAGGCCCTATTCTCCTCACAAGATATTTGGGAGTTGGTGGAAAATTGTTTCCAAGAACCAACAGAGGCAGTAGCATATAATGCTTTGACATAAGCACAAAGAGATTTTTTGAGAGAAAATAAGAAGAAGGACTCCAAAGCCCTCTTCTATATTTTCCAAGCAGTACATGAGAGTATTTTCCCAAGGATTTCAGTTGTAACGAAGTCCAAGGAGGCATGGGATACCATCGAGACAACCTATCAAGGCATGGAAAAAGTGAAGACAACAAAGCTTCAAATGTTGAGAAGATATTTTGAAACTCTTTATATGAAAGAGTATGATAACATAGACTCATTCTTTACACATGTGATTGGGTCGGTTACCCAAATCAGGTCTCATGGAGAGAAAATTGAAGAAACGAGAATATTTGAGAAAGTCTTAAGAATTCTACCATCAAGTTTTGATTCCATAGTAGTTGCCATAGAAGAGAAAAATGATTTCTCTCAGTTTTAAGTGGATGAGCTTCATGCATCACCGATGTCTCCTGATCAAAGATGGAATAGAGCAACAAAATCCTCATTAAAGCATGCATTTAAGACACAAATGTCTTTTGGTCAAGTTAGAGGTCAAGGAAGATCAAAATACCGAGGAAGAGGAAGAAGCCCACACAAATGTTGAAGAAGCTGTCCTGGAAGCACAAGTGGAAGGGGTATCAATCAAAATCCAAGCCAAGGCTCAAGTTAAAATCAAGCACAAGGACAGAGGTATGATAAATCTACTAAAAATAGTAAGTTGTGTTGCGACTGGGGCTATTATGAAATTCACACCACTTCCCCGTGTCCTTATTTGGATTTTTGGTGTTTTTCTGAGTTGCCCCACTTTGACCTTGCCCCTTGTTCTGCAGTTCAGGGGCGCCTTTCCTTAGCTTCGAATTCGCGGATCGAAAGTCTCACTTCTTCTGCTTAAATTTCTACTCGATCTTGGCGGCATAGCGATATGTCGTGCCAAGCGATGTAATGTTGAGGAACTCCATTTCCTCTAGAATTTGTCTATGTAGACAGCTACGGTACTTGAGCACCAAATGTCTCTCTAAATCTTTAATACCCAACTTTGTGCACAGGGTATGGAATAAATTCATCAGTTCATGTACATCTTGATCCCTTTGTTGCCGCAGTGTGGTCCATTGGATGTACTTGTCTTCATAGCTCCCCACGAGGTAATGTTGTTCGTTGATGCCATCTCGGAATGAATTCCAAGTGGGTGCAGCCGAGAATAGAAAGGGTTATGTCTCATCCTTTTTCTCATAGTAGGTTTCCCACCAATTTTTGACATGGTGAGCGGCGTTGATGAGTGAAAAAATAATATTTTCTCGGTTAGAGAATTCATGGACTAAGAAATACCCTTCTACAAATTCAACCATCTATCTATGGCATCTGCATCTATCTGGCTTTCAAATATAGGAATGTCAAATTTTACCTGTACCTTGAAGGGAGCGACACCTCCAGAGTGGTTGTTAGATGCTGATGCACCGTAGGTGGGCAGTCGTTGAAGGATCTGAGAAAAGTTATCCATCATCGTGTTCCTTTGTTTCTCGAGGACCTCCTCGAGCAATATTTTGATAGGATCTCCTTCTCCCTCGTCTTTATTTTCTTTTTCCATGGGAGGTCATCAGGGTTTGCAAGGCTGATCTTGCAAGGGTTCAACCAGATCGAGCCCTAACTCCTTATAACCTAACTGCATTGGGGACATGCAAAGAAAAATAGAGAAAGAGCAGACCCGCTCTGATACCAATGATCTGGATTTATGCAAGAACACAATAAAATATAGAAATAGCCATAAAAATAGATATGCAGCGGAAATAATGCTTCATTTCATTAATATCAAATAACAGAAATATGCTTACAGACATAATGGAAATCAAATAGCTAGGGCATTGGTAGATTATCTTTGAAAAGAGATATGGCAGATACATGCCTCTAAACTGTGTTACAATGAGGTTCAAGGGCCTATTTATTATTTAAAAACAATGGAAAACTATAAACGTCCAAAAACCTAACCCTAGGAGATGAAGCGCCAACTATGGACCCCATTTGAGTAAATTGGTGTTTCAACTTCCCAGGGTCGTAACTTTGGCATACTATCTCTGTTTGACACACATGATACATCATTAGAAAGATCTGTTTGAGGACTAAAACTGCTTACCATGAATATTGATTCTAGAACAAAATCATATTTCATATTCTCTAAAGACGCGATGCCCAAAAAACATCTTTTAGGGCCTCAAAACAACTCTAGAAGTTCGGGACCCGAAAAACTGCTAAAAATAGTAGGTTGTGTTGAAACCGAAAAAATGAAAGGATCGATGGTGGAATTTCAAATGGAATAGGTGGGCGTCCACCAATATCCACCTGGATCATTAGGGTCCCAAAACGACTCCAGAAGTGCAGGACCCGAAAACTTTCTAAAAATAGTAAGTTGTGCTAAAAGTGAAAAGCTGCAAGAGTTGATGGTGCGGGTCCAAATGGAATAGGTGGGTGGCCACCAATATCCACCTGTATCATATATACCTCCAAGTAGACAGTTCATTGCCAAAGTGCATATGACAAGCAATAGAATGTTTCCTCTCAAGATCAGATCAGACTTGAAGGAAGGAGGTGTTGTAGCAGCTGTCACACAAGAAGTCTTTCAAGAAGAAGTGAAATATGAGAACTGGTTATGGCATTTGATATTTGGACATCTCAATTTCGGAGGTTTGAACTTATTGCATAGAAAAGGCATGGTAAATGGATTACTACTCATAGAAAAACCAAACAGCCTGTGTGAAGGTTGCATCTTGGGCAAACAACACAGAGAATCATTTCCAGTAGGAAAGAGTATAAGGGAAAAGGCACCTTTGGATATTATCCACTCCGATTTATGTGGACCAATGCAAACGCCATCATTAGCTGGAAGTTATTATATGTTCACATTTATATATGATTACATAAGGAAGACATGGGTCTATTTTATAAAACAGAAAATTGAAGTGTTTGAACAATTATACCACTACAAAGCTCTTGTTGAGAAGCAAAGTGGACACTACATAAAAGTGTTGAAAACCAACGGAGGTGGAGAATATATCTCCAAAGGCTTCCTACATTTCTGCAGGGAGCATGGAATACACAATAAATTTACCACAAGGTATATACCTCAGCAAAATGGTGTAGTAGAAAGAAAGAATAGGACCATCATGGACATGGTAAGAAGTATGTTGAAGGCAAAAAAATTTCCAAATGAGTATTGGGAAGAATCTGTTAATTGTGCAGCATATATCCTAAATATATGCCCAACCAAGACTGTTATGAATAGATTTCCAGAAGAAGCATGGAGTGGAACAAAGTAGTTTGTCACTCACATGAGAGTATTTGAATGTGTGGCATATGCACATGTCCTGGATCAGTTAAGGAAGAAGTTGGACAGCAAGGGGTAGAAATTTATATTTCTTGGATACAGTGATGAATGAAAGGCTTACAAACTCTATAATCCATCAACCAAGAAAGTAATAATCAGTAGAGATGTTTAGTTCATAGAAGAAGAAGATTGGGATGGAAGTTTAGAGAAGGTAGTGAATGTGAAGACATGTATTTCACATGAAGACAAAGAGGAATTGATTGCAGAAAGCAACTCCTCAATGGTGGCTCCTCTTCCACCTACACAAGCGCAATAGAGCACACCACAAGAAAGAAATATAATAACACTAAGAAATCAAGGAAGTGCTTCTCCAAGAACACCACAGGGATCAACAACTCCCTCAAGTTCAAGTGCAACTCCAAGCACATCTTCAAAAAATACAAGACCAAGATTCATAAATTTAAGCGAAATTTATGAGAAAGAAGAAGTTGATAATAAGGTTGGTTTGAATTCTTTATTTGCATTATTTTGTCATGTTGATGACCCAATCGATTTTGAATATGCATTCAAAGAAGAAAATTGGATTGAAGCAATGAATGAAGAGATAGGAGAAATAGAAAAGAATGATACATGGGAGTTAGTGGACCTCCCACAAGGAAAATAAGTTATTGGAGTGAAATGGGTCTATAAGACCAAAAGTGACATTGAAGGCAAGGTAGAAAGGCATAAAGGAAGGCTAGTTGTCAAAGGGTACAAGCAGCAGCAAGGAAGAGACTATGAAGAAATATTTGCACCAATTGCAAGGATGGAGACAGTGCAGACAATGTTGTCCATAGCAACACAACAAAAATGGAAAGTTTATCAAATGGATGCGAAGTGAGCATTCTTGAATGGAGTGCTAAAAGAGGAGGTGTATGTTGAACAACCTCATGGATATGAAATAGAAGGCCAAGAACACAAGGTGTGTAAGTTGAAGAAAGCCCTTTATGGGTTGAATCAAGCACCATGAGCATGGTACAACGATATTGATGCTTACCTGATGGACAATGGGTTTGACAATTGTGATGGTGAACCCACACTCTACATCAAAGAAAATGACAGTAAAATTATTATTGTTGTTTTGTATGTAGATGATTTAATTTTCATAGGCAATGATGTTTCTCTCATTGTTGATTTCAAAGCAGTCATGAAAAGTGAGTTTGAAATGACTGACTTGGGTTTGATACGATATTTTTTGGGCATAGAAGTAAAGAAAATAGAAAAGGCTATTTTTATCTCCAAAGAAAAGTATGTTGCATAATTTTTAAAGAGTTTCAATATGCAGAACATCAAGCCATCATCAATTCCAACTGTCATGGGGTTGAAGTTGAGCAAGGAAGATTGCAGCAAGAATGTCGATCCCACATTGTACAAAAACATGGTTAACAGTCTAATCTATTTGACTGCAACTAGGCCTGATATAATGTATGCAGTAAGTTTGATATCCAGATTCATGGAGACAACAAAGGAGACAGATTGGAAATTAGCCAAGAGAATTTTGACGTATGTGAATGGAACAAAGGAGTATGGTGTTCTATACTCTGAAACTCATAATTTTAAGCTGATTCGTTACACTAACAATGATTGGGCTAGAAGTGTAGATGACAGAAAAAGCACATCTGGGTATGTTTTTCATTTGGGATTGGGAGCATTTTTCTTGGGCTTCCAAGAATTAGCTAATAGTTCCATTATCAATAGCAGAAGCAAAATATGTAGCTACAACAACAATAACATGCCAAGTAGTTTGGATGAGAAGGATGCTGAGAGACCTGTGTCACGAAAAAGACAAAGGAACCACAATTTTCTATGATAACAGCTCAGGAATTGCACTGTCAAAGAATTCTCTTTTCCACAAGAGAAAAAAGTATATTGATGCAAAATACCATTTCATAAGGGAATTAGTTAACAATGGTGAAATTTTTTTGTAGCATTGCAGGCCAGAGGAAAAAATTTCTGATATCCTCACAAAGCCATTGGGACAGAAAAGTTTTTTTTATCTCAGACAGTGTCTGGGAATGATTGATGTTGGTAGTTGTGATTAAGGGGGAGTGTTGTAAATACTCCCAACCACTGCCATGAATAAAGAGTGGAAAAATCCCACACCTCAATTGAATTCTTTTGCAGGGAAGGACAAGCCTAGGAGTTTCAAATCCGAAGGCGTTTTCATGCAATCCACGCAAAATCCAAAACGGAGTACCTGAAGCCTTTCTCTCTATTGTTTCTTACCCACCGCCATTGACTTAACTGTTTTCCCACACTTCGCAGCCCGCAAAATTTTTGGTTTAACACTTAACACCTTTATTGAAATTTATTTCCCCGCTGATGTGATATTAGAGGGACCCACCATAAACCTTACCGCACTTGCAAACCCGCCACAAGCCTATGTTATTTCTTTATTTATTACCTTTTAGTATTTTTCACTTATCACCACTTAACATCCCGCAACCCGCACATGGAAACATTTAGCATTTACCTTTATGTGCTTCCCTAAAACGTATTTCCCCATCGATGAGATCTGGTGGGATCCTTAGCCTTACCGTGTTGCGCGTGCACTTTGAAAAGTTTATGACTTACCTTTTAAGCCACCCGCAAGTTGTTTTATTTTATTTGCGATGCGATCACAAAGGGCACATGGCAAGCTCAGGAGGATAGCACATAGAAAGCACCTGCAAGCTCAGGAGGATAGCACCCGCAAGTCAAATAGTTTATGTTGTGATGTGATATGTGACACGTCACATCACAATCACAATTTTTTATGTTTTTCCTATATTGCACCAGTTAAAAGTTAAAATCGCTGATGTGTGATTTCCGATGGAGTGCAAAATGCGATGTGGTTTTAGATATGGAACCCATAATATTTCAATTCCGTTGTTATGTGTTTTTGTACACTGTTTTCGTGTAGAAACAACAAAACAAAGAATAGGACATTTTGGTTGTTAACAGTCCGATTTGCATTGAATTTCCTTAAATGTTTAGGCTTCGGCCATTTTGTATAAATGCATGTAATTTCATATGTTTTAGTGAGTTGAATTGAATATAGAGAAGAGTTGAATAAATTTTGAAAATGTATTCCTCTCCTGTGTTTCATGCTCTGCCTGTCTGTGTATGAATTTTTATTTCTGCATTGCATTCTCTGTGTTGTTGGGGGAAACACATCCCTCTGGTGTTTTATTCATAATTTTCAATAGTGTTCAGCTAGAGGATATAATGGCTATCTAAACCAGAGTACTTAACCACGAATGAAACATCTAATTGAGCATGATAGTGTGATGGATTTGAAACTCATTCTAAATTGAACATCCATTGTTATTTTACCTCTAGATACTTGTTGAGACGGAGACGGTGACAATGGCTTATTGGTTGGTAAATATTTATCTTTAATGTTAGAGCAACTAAAAGCTTGTAGCAAGGGAGGTTTACTGACAACGTTGTTTTGCGCTTTTGCTGCCTTCTATGCAAGCATTCTCTTCTCGGCAGCACCTGCAATAACCTCATGCAAATCATGGAGTTGTGTAGAATATCATTGCCACATGGTAAAAAATAAAAATATTCAATATAGGAGGACGAAAATTGAGAGATTTGATTGGCCAAATCTACCGAGGGAAAGCCTGCTTAGGAACACCTTCGATGTATTAATTTAAATTAGCCACGTAAGTGTGTTGTAATAGACACTATTCATTGCAGTCAAGTTTCATATTTTTTAACTTCATATGCTAATCATATTATTTATTTTTTAAAATTATTGTAAATATTAATTAATAATATATAAATATATAAATATATATATGATTGGTAAGTGACATATAGTGGTCTGGTTTTTATATTAATTTTTCAATTGTATATATATATATTTTTTCTAATCTAAACATTAGAATTTGGGGTTTTGTTGGGTAGTGACGTCAGTGTGCCACCGGCATAAGGGCTACAAAACCCAAACTACCACCAACATAGCTCCAAAGCCCAAGTTATGATGTCACCATTGTCTCACTGTTCATCATTTTATTTTGTCTGGTCCAATGTGACCCCATGAATCAACCATTTTCACTCAAATGGTTCACAGTGTCTTTGAGACTGTGTCAACCAGATGTTGGATGGGAATTCATAAACTATGGTCATCTCACCACCACTTGTCAACGTACATAATTTGGTCACTGCAACCTATCACGACTTGAATCATTTTGACGACTTCCATAAACCAAATGTTGTTAGCCTAAGGCTTCGTTATCATGTCCCACTCTTCTCTTGAATGGACAACAAAACAACCGAATTCAATTAAAGTTGGTGGGTTTAAAACTTAAAATTTAAATGGAGGGATTGGATACCCGGGTCATTTACCTCTTACAAAAAAATGAGGAACTGATCAAAATATGGGTGGTCAGCAGGGGTAGACTAGGACCATCAAGGAAACATAAATCTGGTGTAACAAATAGGTCTTAGATATTATAATCATTTTGGTACCAGGAAATCATAAACATATTGTAATCATTAGTGCTAATAGGAAATTGTGGATATTTCTCTAGCAACTTTATAGTTTAGACAACTACTCTGTGCATGGTAGCTTGGATGTTCGAACCACTAATATGTTTAAGAGGGAGAGAAAATTTCTCTAAGCTAGGCAACCAAAAAATAAATATTACAGGTGGAGGCTTACCCATCGTTAAAAGAAAAATAAGAAAGAAATTGTATGTGTGTTTCATTTTTGTTTGCATATATTGCAAGAACATAGATTATTACTTTCACACAACAGTGATGGACTGCATTCATTCATAGTAAAAATTTAGTGAGGCCATTCAAAAAAGGTTTTCGAGGAACACTCCAATATTGATCATGGAGGCCCAAAAGTTGAAATAAGGGAAGAGCGTAGAAAATCCACGTAGATTCAAACTGCTAAATGTAATATGTTAAAACAATAGACTTGAATCTACTCTACCAATTGCGAAAACCAATAAATAATAACAAAATCATAAAGCATATAAGAGAAAAAAACAATCAACACATTAAAAAATGATATCCCGGGGAAAGCTAAAACTAAAAACCACATTATCTGTATATTTCATTAGTCAGAAAATATGAGAAGATTACAATGCTTTTCTCCAACGTGAGAAACCTCTTCACTATGTCTATTTGTATTACTGCTTCCTAGACAAGCCTTGGCCAATACTTAACCAAATTTTGGCTTGCCCAAGTCCCTATTTATTTGTGGTGTTTCCTTGGGTAATTAGCCCCTATTAATTAGGGAAATTCCCAATTGGAATTGCGCAATATATCATAGGCCTTCCTCTGACTTCATGCACCACCTGTACAATTTGGATGATTATACAACTGATAGTACACTTCCCTTAAACTCCAATATCAACTAGGTAACTCTCATTTAACACATGCATGAGTTATTATGGTTGATTTATCAATTAACTGGATGATCTAAGAGTCAAAAACTCAGTGACTAGACCTCCCACTAGTTTTTCCAAAAGTTGGAACTAGTTAAACTGACTTTAACTCAGATAAACTGAATCAATTAATTACAACTCAAAATAAAATCAACGAGGGCTCCTAAAAAGCAGGAAATACTCTACATGACTCAATTTAGAGCCTCAACTTGAATAAATAAACCAACTAAGTCAAACTAACTTAGTTAACTCATACAAGTTGTCATAAGATGTGGAATTAAAATTTTATTCTAATTTAATTCAAGGAAAAATAAATTAGAATCTTTCTTATTTCCATTTCCAACATTTCTTGTTGCCATTTTTAACACTCCCTCTCAAGAAGAAAGGGATTATTAGATACCCTGATCCTACCTCTATGGAATTTTCTGCATGTAACACTTCTCACTATTGTTGTTACTACTACAACATCTGCAACTGAAAAGCATAAAAAAAAAAAATTAATCAACTATGATTAATACAATGCATATGATACCCAAGTCTCAACTGCTACTAGTTGTTGAACTATCCACTGAAAACTTCGCGCTATTGCTGACTCTGCATTGTGTCATCTGCACCGCTGCCAACCATGCACTGCGCTGCCCAATATCTGACTGCTTATAGTCTCTATATCTGTTACTCTGGAATCTCACTGCATCAACTATCACTGACCTATCCTACTACTATATCTTGTGGGCCCCCATATAGGGGTAATGATCCATGAGACAAAAAACATCTCAATGGACCCTGCCCAAATTTCTACACTCTTGGGACTATTGCTTCACATCACCCCACATCTCTCCTAGAGGTATGGATGCATGTGCTCCCTCTGCCCACTTGGCTCGAAATAACCCCCTACTAAAAGTATCTTCTTGATTGGATGTCTCTACTCAACCTCCTCTCTGCTTCTCAAATTGTGGTTGCTCCACAACTTGCTGAGGCTTCTTCTGAAGTTGCATCTTGAGATGTAATTTATGATCCCTCTCAACCACCAAGTCTCTAACCTTTTCCTTGCTCAAGGATTTGCATGGATATTTTACCTCAAGTCCATACAGATTCTTGACTCACACACCAATCTGCTTCACCTGTCCCGCATCGATGTGTCTATGAAAAATCTTCCCTTTTCTAAATATCACATCGTAGCCATGGTTGTTAACACTGGAAAATCGTATAGTAGAATATGACATTAATTAATGTCAAGAAAAAGGATTTACAAGGCTGGAAGACATTACAGAATCTAGAAAGTATTTAAAAATATCTAAGGTCTGAGGAAAATCAAATTTGAACAAGTCCTAAATGCTCTTTGCGAGCATAATCCTTCATAAAGAGCGCATTTTTTCCTGATACGCGCGCAATCCTGGGAATGGTAAAATGTCACTATCTAGGACTACACAAAGCAAAGGACAAGTGACCCCTTACTGGGAGGCGCCTAAGGACAACCAACAACACCTCCATAGACACTATGTGATCACACAATGGAATATTTGGAGCACACAAAGGAATCATACCCCTCTCTTGGGTCACCATCCTCCATGTACCAAGAGAGGGAAGGGAGGATTTGAAATATCCTATATAAGACCACCATGAGATGAAGAATTTGTGAACACATTGTTATGCTAGCCAGAATTTCCCAAGCAATACCAGCAGTGTGTGAGCCGAAGCTGAAGATAGAGGGGAATTAATTGTTGGCCATCCAACAAGTTCAATCCAACATAGTAGAGAGAGAGGGAAACTGAACCGAGGCAAGCTTGGGATAAAAAAATCCTTTCATCAAGACCTAGAACCCATTGTCTAGGGGCCCTTTGGAAAGAGGGTAAATTTTCACTCTTATTACTGCCAATACTCAATAAGAGGGGCCTAGAGCCACCATTCATATTATTATTGTCGTTTGACTCTTTTCAGAGCTCATGTTTATTTTTTTTTAGTTTTTATTTTATATATGCATGCTATTTCTCTATCTAGTATGCTTATTGATTCAAGCTTGTTCCACTAACTTTCTTGACTCCAATTCTTTTTCTGCCTGTTACCAATAACTTAAGTGGGTAGACCACACCCCTTAAGTTGGTGTGATTTCATACATATGTGCACCAAACACACCCCAATAGGATTGGTGACTCCATTAACGTTTATTACCAAGTTTATGTGGTTGTGCTGTTTTTGCAGAGACCTTTGTCTGTGCTGTGGAGTGGAGTTGAATTTCCCCCGATTTCTCTTGTAGTCCCTAGTTCATCTCAAGTGACAGAATGAAGTAGAACAGCTCCAAAAATTTCCTTGCAGGAATTTTCACTCGTTTTCTTCTCACAAATGCGCAAGGCGAGCGTTCAGAGCTGACCCACATGCAGACAGCGCGCCTGTTTCAGCCTTTTGCGTGCAAAATACAGAATGAGAATTTTTTCCCTTAATTTTGTCTTTTCCTACTTGTAAAGTGCTTGATAGCCCTTAATACACCTGCCAGCACTGGTTGTGGTACCCCAAAGCTTGTTAAAGCTCACTCTTAGCTGCTTTTTGTAGGCTTAATGTCAGTTTTACTTCAAGTTGATTTTTGCAAAGTTCACACATAGTTTAAGTAGGGGGGGGGGAATAACTTGCATTCCTAAAAAAGGTTATGTTTTTAAAATTTGGGTACTTACACACCTAGATAACTAGCCAAAGTAAGTGGCCAAAGACCACGCATGCATAGCTAGTTTTATTTTTTCTAGTGTAAAAGTTTTAGTTTAGTTCAATTTTTGCACTAGGAATTTCGGGACTAGGATTGAATTGTTTGTAGAAGAGAAAGTAATCACTGCTACCTTTTCACCCTCCAGTGATCCTAGGTAAGCATATGAATGCTCCCTATTCAAAATTCTCCATCTCCCTATAGTTGGTCACATAGATTAACTAGGAAAAATAGAAAGCAGCCCATTATCCAAACATGTTTTTCTTTTGAGCCAGGAACAATACAACATAGTTTAAATAGGGGATTTTGTAAAGGATCATCGAATATCCACACATTCAAACTATGTGCTTGTCCACTTTGTTCTCACACACACTCACCCACTAAGTGAAGCAAAAACACCTAAAAATAACTGAACCAAACTCACTAAATTATCCCCATAGGGGCCACAAAAGAATTTATAGCTTAAGTTAGGATCAAGGGGGTAGGTATCCAATAATCTACCTTGATCATACTTCATCTTGAAACATAGAAGTTGTCTGTTTAGGGAGCTTCAAATCCACCTATCAGCGCACGGAAAATAAAACCCGAGCGCAGCAGAGACCCGTTTCAGAGGGGGTTAGGCTTAGGCATAGTGTGTGCGTTATCAATCAAGGCTATCTGACTTGGCTGATACTCGGTACTATTAGATGACTACCAAGAATCCCAAGACTTGAACGCTCGCGTGGGATGGTGATTCTTAGTGGCCAAAAACTAGGGCATACTTTACCTATAGGTGACGATGTAGGCAAGCGCCAAACCCTCTACCCTTACCTTGGTGGATTTTCTTCGACTGATTGGGGGCATCGCCAGCTCTTATGGGACATTGTGCTAGCACTCGTAAGAAATCTTCTCAAGGACCAGTTACTTTTGAGTGTGTGAGGACGAATAAGTCTTCTAGGATTTTGAGTATCATACACCAACAAATAAAAACCACTTTTTTGATTGCTTGATCACATAGATTAATTTAAAGGGAAAATTTATTTTATTTTCACTTTGTTTTATGTATGTGACCATAATTTTTCTTTGATCAGACTCTATCCTCTCAAATTTTTCCAAAACTCAGACCTAGTTGACACTAGGACGGACCCAATGGGACGTCATCGATCTAGGTGTCTTTTGGACCTCCCCCCATTACAGGGAGGGGTTCTAGGTCTTTTGCCATTTAGGCGTCAAAGATGGAACACTGCCACCATTATTGGTTCATCCTTTATTGGGGAAACCCTAGTTGGGAACCCTAGTTGGTCTCCCAACACCACACCACAGACCACTCCTCCCACGACCCCTAGGGGGCAGAGGAGTGCGTACCATTTAGCAAGCCAGCCAAATACACAGCAGGGTACATCGCAGACTAACCCTCTTCCTAACCAGAGCTTTGTGTTTTTTCACATTGCAATGGCGTCAGCCTCTCATTCACGTTTCTTAGCTTCGTTGAATCTGCCCGATTTAACTAAGCTAACAAATGACCCCATCGCACACGATCCTACATGGTCTCCCATGCCCACAAAGCTCCCTTCGAATATTCCAAAATTCGAATGCAAGAAAGAGGAAGACCGAGGTAATCATGTCATGACCTTTCACCTGTGGTGCTCATTGAATACTATCATTGATGACACTATTCAATTGAGATTATTTCAACACACCCTTACAGGAGTAGTTGCAAAGTGGTATGTGGAGAAACCCTCATCTTCACATGGAACCTTTAGCGCCCTTGCTACCGCATTCCTAACATACTTTCTGTTACCCATTCTCCATGATTCTGGAATGGAATTACTGACGAATTTTAGGCAAACCCCTGCCATCCATATCTTGGACCATCTCCATGAAAGGAGGCGGCATCGCAGTTTATGTAAAGCTAATCTCGACGATCAGGTTCTCTCATATTTGTTCTTAAAAAATCTTACGACAAAGATTTCAAAGGATGTGGCACAACAGAATCCCATATCCGAAGAGGACGCTATCAGCAAAGCCCAACAGCTTGAGCTAATTTATACGTAGTGAGGATACATTTATAACATCCTGCCTAACGCCCCATGCCTGCAAACTTATCAAGAATTTTCAGGCACATCGAACTCTACAAACAAACTAATTGGGTCATTGGCCTAAGGATACCTAGGGAGCAGCAGTCAAAACCCCGGTTACACATACAGTTCTACCTAGAACGTACATCAACCTAGTTTCAAAATTCATCATATGCCTCAACAACATTTGACCAATAGGGCGCTAGCGTATCACCAGGGAGGACCTTACTCTCCGGCTCAGGGGAATCAGTACGTAGAAAGAAACACTAACGGAAGATCTCCCCTTGAACAGCTAGGTGCAAACCAGGGACCGCGTTATGCTCAGTCCCCAGCACACGACCCACCTATGAAAACCAATGCACAGGTGAACTTTGTGCAGCCATCCCAGAACCAACCACACCAATATAACTAGGAGAACTACCCTCCTAACATGGTGAAGAAAAAATCGAAAAAAAATCCAAAAGGGAACCTTGGACAGGGGGGCAGCAACCAACAGTGCCCACCACGATCCCAGGCTGGAGGAAACTCCAATCAGAATCAGAACTAGGAGCTGAGAAATGCCCAATGGTAGAGCAAAGGTCCACCTCTTCAAACAAACCATTCTTGTTCAATAAGTGGTGAGTACGGTCATTATACTCACCACTGTCCCAATCTCCCTGAGCTGAAGAAGCTACAGAGTAACTGAGGACAAGGAGGATCTTCCCAGCAACCAAATGTGATGCAAGAACCTTTCCCCCATCAAGGAATTGTAAGCAATCAACAGAAAAATATAGACGACTCCTGGAAAAGTAGCCATGAAATCTACATGACTGGTGAAGAGATGTTTTTCCAAACATAGAATCGCAATTACAACACCCCACTAGACACTAATACGTCAGGGGCAAGTACCAGTGCATCGACTGCACCTTTGACCATTTCAAATATTCCTATAGAACCATTACTGAAAATGGCAACAAGACCTAATAGGCTAGCAAGAAACTACTCCGAAGCGGCCCATAATTATAGTATTTTGGATGATTTAGCTCAATCTCTTATTGCTATGTCAGCTTTGGAAGCATTGTAGTAATGCCAAAAACAATAGAAAGCCCTACTTTCTCCATTAGGTGCTATCGACCCTGTCGATACACGCCTAATGGCTTTTGATTTAGACAAAGCCACCCCTAGGCTTCCTTCCATGGTCTCCTTCCATACCAGTGTTGGTGCAGAATATCACTATTGACTAATGTGTCATAGACGAGGGTGCATGCACATGCATCATGTCAAAAAATGTTTGGCAGAAGTTAAGTTCTCCCGAACTAAAACCCTCAGTCATCACGCTTTGAGCATATGATGGTCGTCCTTTGACCCTCGCCGGCCTCTACCAAAACGTCTCGGTCTGCTTAGCCAGAAATACGATCCACATAGACATTGAAGTCTTGGAAGCTCACTTGGATTACAATATACTCCTTGGGTAGAGTTATATGTACACCATTTCTGCCATAGCCTCCTCCATCTTCCACATCATGATGTTCCTCCAAGAGGACCACATAATTACTGTAGACCAACTGACGAGTAGCGAGAAGTGACCCCTAGCAAACACTGATGTAATTCTACCCTATGTAGATACATCCTCAGATGTTCTCTCATAGTACCAAGAATATGGCCCTGGCCATTCAAACCGTCATCCGTTCTAGGGTATTTCCTAGGAGATCCTCCCATAATCTTTGAGTCATCACCCGATGTCACAGGGGCTCCGGTGTGCATGATGTCCACATCAAGCACCAAAGCTAGTCAGGACATGGACACAAGCATTAATGGCACCAAGTCATCGGCACCCTCTAGCTGGTTTCATCTCCCAGCAGGTTTTGGCAACACTGGTATTACCAAACATATCATTGGCAATCCCAGTTTTGTACCTCATTCCCCCTGTAGGAATAGGAGTCATCCATGTTAATACCACAGGATTGAAGCCACTCAGTCCTAAGGAGGCCTCACTTATCCAAGAAACAGTTGAAACCACACCTGCAAAGGAAATTCCCATTTCAAAATCGGTGATTACGGCTAATAAAACCAAGAAAAGAGGAAAGAATATGGTGACCTTGGTCGTTCAATGGGAATCACTAATCTATGCCATATGCGACGTAATAGGTCACCCTATCCATATTTGTCGAGAGCTGGATGAATTAAAACCACTCCTTGGATATTAGACAGGCATCGTGATGCCATGTTCTTGTAAAAAGGAACCTACCACCAAAGGTAAAGGAAAAGCATTGCGTACCAACCATGCATGCGTTATCTGCAACATCTATGGGCGCTATTCCTACAAAATCTATGCCTTACACCCCATTGAGCGATCCTATCAAGAGGATCCCCCCACCCAATCTATTGGGGATGAACCCCATATCATCTTGTACTTGCAGGGAGAGCGGCGATCATCGGAAAGGCTCCCCGCCAGACCCCCTCCCCCAATCGAAAGGTTCGTACTTTGCGATGAACTTGATCATTTCATCATTGACTACCCAGCTTTGGAAATGTTCCAATGATGGTATCCATTCCATATGGTATATCGCGCCGACATGGACATCCCATATTCATGTCAGATATGTGGTGACAACCACCTAGTACATCATTGTCACTACATACCAAGATTCCACACAGCTCTAGCCTATATGCGATCAACCATAGTCTGTCTCTCTCGAGAATATCGCATGGACTCGGAATCGATGAAAAATTCGACAACCCAAGAGAATTTGACGAACATATCCATCCCATTCTTGTCAACTGAAAGGCGACCAATCAGGGAGATTCATCCCCCATCAAATGCCAACGACACAACACATCATATACGATTCATATCATCGTGTATCGGAACTATGACTTGAGTTATCTGCTCATCTACCATAGGTGTCGAGTCAGCTGTAACTATGAGAGTATTTGCTCCTATGACATTGCAAACCCAATCTATCTGTACTTTGTTGACCGTGTCTGGTTCCACCACATCCATGATGTAATCCTTCTCATGTCTCTCAACTAGCTCCGCACGAGTTAACCCCATTCAACATACCCTTACCCAGGAAAAATCCCCCTTCGGGTCCTTGTTTCATTCATATGAAGATATCCTAGAGGCCATGATGGAGTTAGTTTATCCATGGGATGCAATGCATCACCGTTTGCTTTTTCTCACCAAGAAAATGTTCAGTCCTAACAAGGCAAATGAACAAGAGATCTACGTGATCGAATCAAATTATTTCCTGCCATCAGGGAAGGTCAATTGATTCAAAAACCCCATCCCAACGCTCGATGCATTTGAGGAAGGAAATATGTCGAATATCTCACCTACCATCAAGGTGAACATATCCAAAAATCCTGCAAAATTCGAAGAAATCTCACTAGGGGCAGCATGCTCTCCAGAATAAATAACCTCTTATACCCAATTGCTACAAGAGTATCGATATATCTTCACATGGGACTACTCAGAAATTTCTGGACTTAGTCCTACTATCATAGAGAACCATATTGACACTTGGCCTAACGTACCTCCAGTGCGCTAGAAACAATGTCAACTGCACCCATCTAAGGCAGAAGCAATAAAGCAAGAAATCGATAAGCTTCACAAAGCCGAGTTTATCTACCCCATCGCCTATACATCTTGGGTTTCCAACCTTGTTCTCATCATGAAAAAACAAGGCACTATACACATTTGCACCGATTTTCGAGATTTGAACAAAGCTTGTACTAAAGACAATTATCCCACTCCATTTATCGACCAAGTCATCGATTCTTGTGTAGGACATGAGGCTCTATCCTTCATGGATGGGTTCTCCGGGTACAATAAAATCCAAATCCACCATACAGACCGGTACAAAACTACGTTCACCACCCCCTAGGGCACATTTGCATACAAGGTAATGCCATTTGGCCTGAAGAATGCTGGAGCCACCTTCTAAAGGGCCATGAATTATATATTTCATGACTTGGCACACCTTATCCTCGCCTACTTGGACGACTTCACCATATGCTCCAAGAAGCGCTCAGACCACCTCCAGAATCTGTGATTGGTATTCCAACGATGTCATCAATACAACCTACACTTGAACCCCCTCAATTGTGTCTTTTGCGTCAGCGCAGGAAGACTCTTAGGTTTTATCATGTCCCAACAAGGCATTTGTGATGACCCCCTCAAGGTCCAAGCCATCAAAGAGGTACCACCACCTCGAACCCCAAGGAAACTTCAAAGCCTGCAGGGGAAGGCCAATTTTTTGAGATTCTTTGTCCGAAATTATGCCACCTGCACTCAAGGGTTCCTATGCTTCCTATACCAGGACATCCCATTTAAATTGGAGGATTATGCCCATAAAACATTCGATGCACTAAAAGAGACATTATCTTCAGTGCCCCTCATCAGTCCCCCAAACTATGACAAAGACTATATCTTGTATTTATCAGCTTCCGAGTCCACATTAGCCGGAGTGTTGGTCTAGGAAGGCCTAGATGAGAAGGAGAATGTAATCTACTACGTTAGGAGAACCTTATTGGGTCTAGCACTAATATATGAGCCTCAAGAAAAGACTACACTAGCATTAATTTATGCAGTCCAGAAAATTCGCCACTACATCATCTTAAGAACCACTATAGTCATCACAGATATTAACCCCATTAAATACCTACTCACGCACCACCTAATGAACTATAAGTACACTCGTTGGATAGTCATTCTATAATAATATGACTTACATTTTCACTCCCCCAAAAGCAAGAAGGCGCTTGCCTTAACAGAGTTCATTATGGATCTCCCGAGAGACACCAAGGGATCACCAGTGAACGATTTGCTACTTGATGAACACCTCTTCTTCGTAGCAACTGATGACCCTTGGTATGAAGATATTCTCCTATTCTTGTGAACCCAAAATTTCAGACCTCACCTCACTCGAGACGACCATCGGCCCATACGCCAGCAAGCCCCCCGATATCTCCTCATGGGATATGTCTTATATCGATGAGGCATTCACACCACTTTACGACGGTGCCTCACCCACGACCAAGCGGAAGAAGCCCTTAATGAATGCCATGGAGGCGCTTGTGGTGGCCATCTATCTGGCATGGCCACCGCCAAAAAATTCCTATGGGCAGGATATTTTTTTCCCTCCTTGTTTCACAAATGCATTACGGCAGTCAAAAGATGCGAACAATGCCAATGCTTCACCCACAAAGCAAGAGCACCTCTCGCTCCTCTGCATCCTATCATCGTTGCTGGTCCCTTTTGTAAATGGGGGATTGACTTCATGAATTGCAACCCTGCCTCATCAAGCAACCATAAATACATCATCGTGGTTGTCGACTATTTCACCAATTGGGCTGAGGCCATGCCTACATACGACAACACAACAAGAACTGCTGCTCGATTTCTGTTCAACCGCATGATTGCCCGATTCGGCATCCCCAAAAAGTTTGTCTCCGACAATGGGAAACACTTCGAGAATGAAGTTTTCGAGGAACTATCTCACCACCTTGGATTCACCCATGAATTTTCTTCACCATACTACCCCCAGTCCAACGGACAGGTAGAAGCTATTAACAAAGTACTCAAAACTATGTTACAATGCATGGTGAATAACCATAAAACCAACTGGCACCATATGCTCTTTTCCACCCTTTGGGCATACCGCACAATGGTAAAGATGTCCACTGGTTTAAATCCCTTCCACTTAGTATATGGGGTCGAGGCCATGATTCCCATCGAACGCGAGATCCAAAATTTACATGCATCCATCGAACTCATTGATGATACCCAACCTCTAGAACAATGCCTAGGACAACTAGGGTTTGTCAATGAAATTAGATGACAGTCACCGCAGCACAACAAGGCCCACAAGAAACGAGTAAAATAATCATTCGACTAACACATCACCCCTCGCTAATTCACCGAGGGAGAATTAGTCCTCCGCTATGATGTCGTAAAAGAAGCCCTAGGGCTAGGAAAGTTCGAAACCTTGTGGAAAGGACCCTACATCATCAAACATTGCCTCCCATAGGGGGGCATACATCTTGACGGAACCGGATGGGACATGCCTCAACAACTCTGTCAACGGCGTTTACCTCAAGAAGTTCTACCCATAAGGGCCAAAACGACCCTTCCCTAGAGTGAATGTACACAACCCCAACCACTGAAAGTTTTTTACCAAAAGACATATTTAAAAGGTGCTCAAAGTGCCATCATGGATCGCCAACCTAAACCATATTTCGGATTTGTTGATGGAGCATCAAGATGGTCTCAAAGTTTAGCCGCAACTGCCTAGGTCATCTACCACCCCGACCGATCGCCACTCTACTCAAAAAGTGTGTGCATTGGTTGAGAAACAAACAATCAGGAAGAATGTGATGCCGTCATAGGACTTATGTGCGATGCCCTTTATAAGGTATACGCCATATGCACATCAACCTCGCTTCCCAGTTATTAGTGTCACAGTTAAACCAATCATTTGAGACTAGAGATACACATATGTTTAGAGAATATTTATGTGCCAAAATATTAAGAAGACAATTTGACCTTATCACATTTACACATGTACCAAGGAGTCAAAACCAAATAGTTGATCACATAGCTAACAATATCCTAAACTGGAATGCATCTAAAATAAACCATCATACATAAAAAACCAAAAATATAGATATCCATGAACATAACATCATACATAAACTAAAACAAGTGACACATCATGTAGAGCCACAAAAAATATCTCTCATATATGTATATCACAATGTGTATGTCTTAGTACAAAAAATAGTGTCGCTGACCCAACTGCCAGCCCAAATATACAAAATTCGTCAAAAACAAGGGAAGCATCCTCATAATGGGTGCTTTCCCTATGTATAAGTATACTCTAGAGTGGTGCCCCCTTAGAAGGGGAACCTAGACCCACAACTTCTCCCGGTACCACCACCGGAGCTGCCACTACAACCGAGATCGCTACCTAACGTAGAACAAGTTGATACTCCCTCTCGCGGGCCATCATGGTCTCTAACTAGACCTCCTCTAATTCATCCATAAATCCTCGAGCAGGCACCCCCTGGGTCAAGCAGTCCACTCGACCCCAGGCATCCTCAAGAGCTGACACCCGAGTATTCAACTCCTCGATACGAGCATCCGCCGTATCCTCACGTGCTATTGCTGCATCAGCACGAGCCCACATAGCCGTAGCAGCCAAGCTGCTGCCCTCTCCTGAAGGGCCAGCACTACCACCAGTTCCCCCAGTAGCACATCCTCCCTGATCACCCCTAGGTCTCCATAGAGGATCATGGCCAGCCAACCAAGCCATGAGGTGACCCACCTCGCCAGCATCTACAAGAGCAACCAAAATGATGTCAGTGTCACTAGAAAAACACAAAATTACATGTATACTCAAATAAATGTAGAAAACATACACAATATACCTGTAGGCCCCAAGCATAACCAAAAGGGAGATCCATGTCTTGATCCCCCCGAAAGTCCATCCCCGCATATGGGTGTGGTAGAAACATTTGCTGGTTGGCATCGAACCAGGCCTCTGTTGTGGCATTCCAGTAACACCCCACCATGCCACCACCGCCTCGTGGCATCACCAGAGCCCATCTCCTCATACGGGGCTCCCGTGGCCCCCCAAGAGGCACTGCCACTACTAGCCTCAACAAAACTAACCTCTCGTACATGATGCTGCACAAGATACTAGCATATGCAAACAAATTAGATCCATGATGGAACTTGTTGAGTTGTGCCACCATCCTATCAAATCAGAAACGGGCGAAGTCGAAAAAATGTCCGAACCTCAACTGGCGCAGTACTCTAACCTACGGGCCTGATGCCCGATGTGGAGCAACCGACCCTGACAGTCTCATAATCACTGCCAAAGAACATTTCTCTGCCAGATCTGTCACAGATGCAACACTGATGCACCCCTCAATAAGAGGCGCCCCAAAACAGTGGCATCTCTAAAATCTCTCCAGGTCCACTCTCTTGGCAGGGAGTGGATATCTCAGCGCCTCACCCTGAGGTAGTAACCCAGTCACAAAGTACACATCCGTCTCAGGACGGATGACCGGGTGCATCCCCCGCAACACGAACATGTTGTGCCTTCTGCGCCAATGTCGGATCAAGAAGCGTAGTAGTCGGTCTTGCGACTGAAGAAGCTCGTTCTTTGCGAACTTCAGGAGCGCCTATAGCACTAGATGACGACGCGTGCTAGCATCAGCAGCCAAAGCAGTTCGAAACTCGGGCCAATCTCGCTCCCTCCACAATAACTTGTCATCAAAACAAGTACCCATCAGTATAGAAAAAACACAAAAAATAGGCAAAAAATCCAAAATATTTTTGCCTCCGCTTTGCACACACTTGTATTTAGCACAAGCGCACTAATAAAGGGGAACTGAGTGCATTAGAGCACTTATCCACCAAAAAAGTTCACAGGGGGTGCGCATTTTCCCTGATTGCCCACGCAATCTAGGGCAAAAAAACACCTAGAATTCGTACAAACCAAGTCTATACGGACCCCGACACCACCAAAATTGAAAAATTAAAGTGCATGACATCATGGAGATTACCTGGGCATGATCTCGCTAATCCCTGGTACTGAGGCTGACCACAATGGCAAGAAATGCTATGAAGAATCCTCGGACCTCTCAAAAACTCAACAAGTACAAATGAATTGAATTAGGGCCATATCCACCTATATATTGCCCTTTTCAAAACCTTCGGAGGACCATAACAAGAGACCAGAAGGTCCGTTCTTCGAACCGTAAGTTGCACCACAATCAACACTCCATTATGAACAAAGGCAATGCCACACATTCGTACTCTCGAAAAAATAAATTTTCAGCATCGACGGGTATGCCCTCTCTCATCTTATTTTTTCAAGCCCATGATTTTCAATAAATTTTTATTAAGAAGATGCTTTCATTTGAGGTATTTTTTTTGCAGGAAAATCTCTCAAACCATCCACAACGTCATCTCCTGAAAGTTCCAGAGCAGGTATCATTCTACCCCCAGCATGATAGAGTCCCAGAAAACTCTACATATCCTGACATCATTTCTCCATCAGAAATAAACCATAGGGTCCTCACATCCGACCATGTTTATCATCACCTCACCCTGAACATGATAAACATCCTCATTGGTCGGTAGAGCCTCCGCTCCATGGTGCTCATCACCCACAGTATACAGTACATCACAACAAAAGTGACGCCATGGCCATACCACTTCAATCTGGGAAGCACATCATGGCCATCCATTCACCATGCATAAGGTCAATTTTACCATACAAGCTAAAACCCCCTTCCCAAATGACCAGGTTGTACAAGCAGATCAAAAGCACACCATCACGCCTTGCATTTGGCCCACCATACCTCCACCAGCATAATCCCATCTTCGATACTTTCTCATCCGCTTCATCAACCCCGCACATGAGACCAACCAATGGGACCCCCACACTTAGCAAAACACCTTCCTCACACCATCAATGAGTGAACATTTTCATGTTTTACGATACCCGTCTCTATGTTTTGTACAAACCAAACCCCATTATTTTATTCTTTTGGTAAGTGTACAAAGACCCTGAACGGTGCATTACGTCCTTCACCCTCTCACTTCATCTTTTCTCCCACGACAGTAGTCCCTAAAAACCCTTTGTCGGAGTATGATACCCACACGCACAAGCCACCTTGACATTCATAACCAATTTATACCCACCCTGGAAGTCCTACCGACTCTAGGGATTTCCACATTAGAAATAACTATGACTATCGCCAAGCTTCTTAGTATACTCTGACCTTGGGCCACCGAATCCCCATCATCAGTTTTTAGTCACCCCTCGCCAACATGCCTATGTTAAACCCATCACATCCAGGTCCCCGATCCCTCATATCGGTGACCCCTCATTCTATTGAGGCTTCCTTTTTGTCGACTTTGACACCTATTTTCCAAAAAGGAAGCAGTACCTTGGATCACCCCTCCCCATAGAAGGGGCATCCTCTGGTGGCATTTTGGGAGACATCATTGTCCACAGATGTCATCGATCCTCCTAACATTCAACTACGACAAAAGATTTCATGTTAAGATGGTATCATACCTTACAACCATTACACTTTGATCAAATTCGTTGAAGACCCATGCCTCCATAAGTGTCTCTTTCAACAATGCTTACACGGGAAGGTCCCAGCCAGCACCTATGCATACAATGCGTAGCTATATTCCATACAAAATTTACGCATATGGGTAGCATATTCCACCTATTGTCAAAGAAAAAATGCCCCTAAGGGTGTCAGCAGTCGTCGTCAACAACCGCTAACATCACTACCACATCAGTGACACAAACAGAACACATATCTATCAACTAGATTCGTTTAACTAGCCACAACATTACGATCATGGGACATGCTCATCTTGAAGAAAATATTTATATGTATTGTAAATTGTATTTGCTTACAGGGATCCCTTAGGGCATGGTCAATCTTGGAACTGGTGTAGGGTGTTTTCAATTCCAAGCTTCACGCAGGTCTCTCTCTCTCTCTCTCTACGCACGATACAAAAAAGAAACTATAATGTATTTCGGTTATATAGTTCTTCCTAGACCTCACACATTAGGGGGAAACTGTTAACACTGGAAAATCATACAACAGAATACGACATTAATTAATGTCAGGAAAAAGGATTTACAGGGTTGGAAGACAATACAGAATTTGGAAAGTATTTAAAAATCTCTAAGGTCTTAGGAAAATAAAATTTGAACAAGTCCTAAATTCTCTCTGCGTGCACAATCCTTCATGAAAATCACCTTCCACGCACCTTTTTGCCTGATATGCGTGCAATCCTAGGAATGGTGAAATTTCATTATCTTGGACCACACAAAGCAAAGGACAAGTGAACCCATACTTGGAACTGCCTAAGGATAGCCACCAATGCCTCTTTAGACATTATGTGAGCACACAATGGAATATTTGGAGCAGACAAAGGAATCATACCCCTCTCTTGGGTCACCATCCTCCATGTACCAAGAGAGGGAAGGGAGGATTTGAAATCTCCTATATAAGACCACCATGAAATGAAGAATTTGTGAACACATTGTTATTCTGGACAAAATTGCCAAAGCAATACTAGTAGTGTGTGAGCCAAAGTTGAATATAGAGGGGACTCAATTGTTGACCATCCAACAAGTTTAGTCCAACACAATTAAGAGAGAGGGAGACTGCATCGAGGAAAGCTTGGGATAAAAAAATCCTTGCATCGAGACCTAGAGCCCATTGTTTAGGGGCCCTTTGGCAAGAGGGTAAAGTGTCACTCTTATTACTACCAGCACTCAATAAGAGGGGCATAGAGCCACCATTTGTATTATTGTTGTCGTTTGACTCTTTTCAGAGCTCGTGTTTATTTTTTTTAGTTTTTTGTTGATATATGCATGTTATTTCTCTATCTAGTATGCTTATTGATTCTTGCTTGTTCCACTAACTTGCTTGACTCCACTTCTTTTTCTACATGTTACCAATAACTTAAGTGGGTAGACCACACCGCTTAAGATGGTGTGATTTCATACATACGTGCACCAAAAACACTCCAACAATGGTCTTCCAATACTGTGATGGAAACAAGATTCATATTTAGTCTTGGAACAAAAAATAAATTTATGAGTATGAGAGGGGAGCCAAACTCCCTCTGAAAATTAATTTTACCAATATTGATCATGACATGCCTCCCATCATCTCGAAACTATATGTTTTTATTGAGTTTTTTCTCCTCCAAGTCACTAAAGAGATCTATGTTCCCTATCATATGCAACGAGGCACCGCTGTCGAGATACCACATGATTCCCATTACAGTGATTTCCATGCATGCAATGAGAGTGAAATCAAGTTCGAATTGTGTTGTTGTTATTGCAAGCTCCTTCTTGATTTCCTTCTTCTATGGACATTACGTGGTATAGTGCCCAAAATCATGATAGTGAAAACACTTGGTGTTGAACAAGTTTTTTCTACTTCCCTCTTCGCCTTGAGACTTCTTTCCCTTGTATTTATTTTCTTTGTTGACTAATGTAAATTCCTCTTCCACTTCTTTGGATGAGGTGTCATCTCTGGCGTTTTTTTGAATCTCTTCTTGCACCAAGTCTAACCAAAAATGCTCCCACTCTGGTAGCTTCTCCCTCCCATTTACCAAATCCTGGTAGCCATTCCACCTCTTCAGAATACCTATAAGTTCTAGGCTCACGAGATAATCTTTGGAAACTGTAACGCCAACACTTCCAAGTTCATCCCGACATCGAGTAAACTTGGTCAAGTACTTTGGTATTGTGTCTCCCTTCTCCATCTTAATTTCCTTGAGCTTGTCCTTCATTTCTAGCTTCTTGTGGTCAATTATGTTCTGAAACAAATCTGTTAAGGAATTCCACATCGAATATGAGTTTCCTTTCCATGAGCTTCGAGACGATATGATCTTGAACTCCTTCCAGTATAATCCTTTTGGTCGTTACTACGCATTTCTTCCACTTTGTTAGGGCTTGTGCATCAGCTAAAGTTGGTTTCAGGATGTCCTTATCAATGAAATCCTTCAATCCACTGTCCTCCAAGACTACTTCCATACGATCTCTCCAGGTAATGTAATTCGAGCTACCCTCAAGGGAATACTCGAGCCTTAGGCCATAGAATGTCATCCTGACCCTGCAGTTAGCTATGGAGAAGAAACCTGCAAAACTTGTTCCTCCTATAATTAAAAACTCATATTATTCTCTTCTATAGTGATTTCATCTCTGATATTATGTATAAAATCCACATAGATTCAAACTGCTAATTTTAATATGCTAAAATAATAGACTTGAATCTACTCTACCAGTTGTGAAAACCAATAAATGATCATGAAATCACAAAGAATACAAGAGAAAGAATTCAATCAACACATTACAAAATGATTTTTTGTGGAAAGCCACACGTAAAAACCATGATATATGTATATTGCATTAGTCAGAAAATATGAGAAGATTACAATCTTTTTCTCCAGCCTAAGTAACCTCTGCACTATATCTATCTGTCTCATTGCTTTCTAGACAAGCCATGACAAATACTTAACCAAATTTTAGCTTTTCCAAGTCCCTGTTTCCTTGCGTTGTTTCCTTGGATAATTAGCCCCTATTAATTAGGGAAATTCCCAGTTGAAATTTCACAATACATCATAGGCCTACCTCTGACTGCATGAACCATCTGTACAATTTAGATGATTATATAATTGATAGTGCATTTCCCTTGAACTCCAATCTCAACTGGGTAACTCTCAATTCACACATGCGTGAGTTATTTATGGTTGATCTTAGAGTCGAAAACTCACTACTAGGCCTCCCACTTATTCCTCCAACAATTGGAACTAGTTAAACTGACTTTAACTCAGATAAAATTAATTAATTAATTACAACTCAAAATAAACTCAACCAGGGCTCCTAAAATGTAGGAACCACTCTAGATGACTCAAGTTAGACCCTCAACTCGAATTAACTGAACTAGTTAAGTAAAATTATTAACTGAACCAATTAATTCAAACTAACTTAGTTAACTCATACAAGTTGTCATGAGATGTGGAATTAAAATTTTATTCTAATTTAATTCAAGGGAAAAATAAATTAAAATCTTTCTTGGTGCCATTTTCAACATTTCTTGTTACCATTTTCAACAACTAGATTCAAACTACTAATTGTAATATGCTAAAGAAATAGACTTGAATCTACTCTACCAATTGTGGAAGCCAATAAAAGATCGTGAAATCGTAAAGCATACAAGAGAAATAATTTCAAACAGTGATATTTTTTGATGGGCTATTACATTTCCTTGAGAGACAAAATGGAAGAAGTCTCAGAGGACAACAGATTGAAGGATTTCTTTGACAAGGACATCTTGAAACTAGCTCCAGCTGATGCACAAGCCCTAGCAGAGTACAAAATAGGTCATCGACGAAAACTCTAATCTTGACCATGGATGCCCAAAAGTTGAAAGAAGGAAAGAGTTATATACGGGGTTAAATTCGAGCATTTACTATAATATATACATTATAGGGAGGCATTCATCATGGTATTTAGAAAACACAAACACTAATAGTATTCGAACTGCCATTTATTTTAGTAACAATACAATTGTAATTTTCATTATATGAACATATATTTGATCTTGAAGAAACAAAAAAAAGTGTCATTTTTTAGTTTTAAGTTGTTTTAAATATTTTTTTAGTTTGTTAAATTATCATGCTAACCACACTATTGATTGAAAATTGATTTAGTGATCTCGCAAGTAATACTTCCTGGGATGATGAAGATGACAAGACAAAAACAAAAACACTAGAGCATAGTGAAGATTTATTTTAGTAAAAATATTAATATGTTGGGTGTAAATGTATTAATGGAGGAAAGTACAATTTTGTTTCTTTAATTAAGTCACTTGATTCTATCTTGAATTCCTAGTTATTTGTGTGTTGATACAAGTCTATCATAATTTTAAGCATAGTATTTGATTATTATATTATAAATTGTTTGGAATTAATTCATGTGTACATTCACATTTCATTAAATGTGGGTGTTTAGTGATAAATATCATCAACATCTATGTGTAGCCTTTTTATACAATAAAAAATGCTTAATTTAATATGTAACTTTTGTATACAAATGAGTAGATTGCATACATCTTCACTAAAGCGCTTGGAAGGGAAAAGTTTGAAAGATTCATAACACCACTTTTTTTTGGCATCTGATTGGTGCAAGACTCTGGTAAAAAAAAAATGGCATGACATAAAAAACTTTATTAACATTTTTTTTAACTCTTATGCCATATTTTAACACCAAAATTTTACCTAGTCCTACACTTAAGCCCACCTTGCTTGTAATAAAATTCTTAACTAATTTTCAAAACATTTTGACCATTTTTTGAAAGTATAAACTTAGTGCTAACAACTAGCTCCAATTGGGATATTGTCTCCCTAGGAGGCAATAAATAACACGCTGAGCATGTGGTTGATCCATTGGGCAGCTCCCAACCACTAACCCTGCAACTTGTAAATTGTACCACATTGAAGTCCATATTGAAACTGCAAATTGAAAATGCATTGCTGAAAATCAAAAACTAAAATTGGAAAGTTAAGATCCACAAAGTATGGTAGCATAACCGTAAAATATTTACAATATTTGAGAGTTTAATTTACAAAGCATAATTAAAAACATATTCTTCCAGCTATTCATATCTCTATTTGACATTTAAACACTATTCAAAGCCTTTTAGAATTGTTGTAGGCATACTCTGTTATACTTCTGGGAAAAGGACGAGTCATAGCTGAATTATAGGACTGAAACTTTTCACATCCTTGTAGGCTTCATATCTGGAATTGTAACTCATATTCCTCCTTTGTAGAAAAACTCATACATGAACCTATGAAATATTTTTAAACTGTGTCACTGTATTGTGTAACTATTTACACTCTTTAAGGCCCTTCTTTTTGGTTTTGACTTGTATTTTATGCTCTACTTTAGCTAAAAAACCTTTATGACATATTACCATAACATGTCAAAAATAAGCTAACTGTCAAAAAAGATAAAATGGAGCATGCCAAAACATTGATGTAAAATTAGGGGTTTTTCAACAAAATTAGGGTTTCATAGATTGCCTTGTCAATGAGGTAACTTGATCATTCTTTCATAACTTCTGCAGCCTGAGCAAGGAGGTTTAACTTGTCTTGGATTCTTGTCATCCTTCTATTATCTTTTTTGTAAAGATTTGCTAGCTTTTAGAACTCATTTCCCTTTCCTGCCTACACACCTTATTTTCCCTTGTTCTGTAGCCTTTTCTTGCCCTTTGAAGACTTCCAATTCTCTTCCTCATCAATCATCAATGGTTCCTTTAGCTTAGGATTCATCTTTTCCTTAAAAATCATTTTTAATTTATATGTAGGACATGTATGGGGTTGCCTATGGAAAACCCTAGGCTCTATTTTTGTGTCTTCATCCACTATTTCCATACTTTGCTTTCCTTTCTCAATTTTTTTTGCTTGATGTTTTACTTCCTGTTTTTTCTAACATTTGTGCCTTTTGTCTTCTTGTTCTATTTTCATAGACCTTAATCTTTGGTTCCTTTCCAAGTTTTTTCTCAACAGGCACATAACTAGATTCAACCTCTGTTTCAAGGGCTAGGGTTTCAACATGAATTTTAGCCTTACCCTTTCTTGGTCTTCTGGGTTCAAGTTTTATCCATGTCCTATTCCTTAGGGCTTGTATTTTCTTATCTAACTCATGTATATATAATATCTTAATCATTCCATGGTGACATATATCATGAGGTAATATTTATTTTTTGGTTCTAGCCCTGTGGACATTTTAAACAGACTTTGATGTAAGAAATAAGGTAAGCTCATCTTTCCAAAACTAACTAAATGACATAAAAACATTAATTGGTAAAGGTAGACTTTGGAATACTTGCCTTCAAATGTAAAAAAGAGTTGCACACTATTTAAAACTTTATACCATTCAGGCTTCAACATCTTCTCAGGGATTCCCATGCTCCAATTAGGGTTTTGATGTTCTCCTTTTAGGGGGAAGTTAAGATCCACATTCTGCATCATTCGTTTATTGAACCACTTATCACCCTTGGTAGGCAACCCCATGGATTATGCTATTGAACCTTCAGTGACTGTAAACTTCATTCCTCTTATTTGAGCTCCGATGCCATCAAAACAGTGAATAAAATCATAACACCAACTCAGATTGTAACCATCAAACCATTGGAAAATCGGCTCCTATCCGGAATTTCTGAATAAAGGTGCAACTTCATCATATAATTGAACCATACTCGATCTAGTTCAAATAATATCACATGGCCTGACTTTCCCATTTCTTAACTGATAAAAACTGAGCACTCTGCCATGCACTATCAAAAACTGCTAACAATTTCATTGTCTGTTGTGAGTCGGTCACCTAGGTTTGACGGAAATGGTTGATTTGTGCACAATTTTAGTTTTAACTGTCCTTCTCTCCAAACATTTTTTAACGTTTTGAAAATGCCTCAAATCATCACATCAATTCATATCATAGGTTGAATTTGATCAAAAACTTTAAAACAGTTTAAAATGGCCCAGGTGATAGTTATAAAACTTTTTTTTCAAAATTTTGTAGGCGCTACTAAATATTTCACAGCACCACCTATTTTTAACATCCAATTAGTACAATATTTGGATAAAAAAAATTGGCATGACATAAACAACTTTCTTAACATGACTTTTTAACTCTTATGTCACTTTTTCACAAAATTTTTTTACCTAGTCTTACACTTAAGCCCACTTTGCTTGTAATAAAACTTTTAACCGGTTTTCAAAACATTTTAGAGTCTTTTTTGAAAGTATAAATTTAGTGCTACCAAAATCTCTGTGCAAACTTCCCGAATGCAATGAAACACAAGTTGTATCTAATCGTATCAGCAAAGATCGAAGGGACAAAAGATGAATTGATGCCAGAGAAATCTTCGCAGGAAAATTTGTTGTGTTTTTTAGAGTTGGCTACCCCCACAAAACGAAGAGCCCAAAAAATCATTGTACCTATATAAGATAATGTGAAATAAAAACCTTGTTATAGGCGCAAGACAATAGTAGCCTACAAGCTAGTGGACTTAGGATGCACTATCAGAGTCAATTTTGTAGGTGTTAGATAATATTTTCTTAAATTGATATGGTTTTGTCTTAATTGTTAACCATCTTAAATGAGTTTCAACTTAAATTTCATTGTCTTAAATATAAAGTTTTGACTTAAAATATTTGTCTCAAATTGTTTTTGTATTCAATATAAAGTTTTGTCTTAAAATGTTTTTGTCTCAAATGGTTTTTGTCTTAAATATAAAGTTTCGTCTTAAAATATTTTTGTCTTAAATATAAAGTTTTGTCTTAAAATAATTTTGTCTCAAACTCTTTTTGTCTCAAATATAAATTTTTGTAGCAAACTATTTTTGTCTTAAATATAAAGTTTTGTCTTAAACATTTTTTTGTCTCAAAATTTATATTTAAAAGAATTCAATTAATATTAAATTTTAATGTTGTCTAAAAAAAAATGTCTTAAGACGTTCCTTCTTGTAATAGTGAATGCAAAGTAAAAATACTTTCGGTAGCTCATGAGACTTGAAATCTACATATCGCTCCAATACATCGGAAATCTCCATTGAAACATGCCTCCCCACTCCTTCATCATCCTCGACTCCTCAGATAATTGTCGCATATATCTCAACATCCAGATTCTTCATCGCTCTACTCTTACTTAGTGCATAGTACAGAACATAATGCTCATTTAGACAAAACAATCATGAAATGAAGCCCGAAGATTAAGAACCCAATGGAAATTTTTTTTTTTTTCTCATAAAAAATGCATGACTTTATTTAAGTATAAAACTACATTCTAGAACGCATGTATTTCAGTATATGTATCCACAGGATCTGGCCAGAAAAAAATTAGGATCATATATCCTAACAATAGACTATTACATATATTGTTCTCCATTGGAGCTTCCTTATTTGCCTACTTTGTCAGATTTGCAAAATATGTGCTAATGTACAATTATTTGAGTTCGTTCCCTCAAATCTTTTTACTGTGGGACCATGGGACATGAGTTGACATAGAAATGCGGAATCATGTTATTGAAAGAATCATGAGCGGGCTGAGGATAAGATAACGCAAATGAACGAAGTAGCAAAAGTGGGAGAAGAGAGAAACGGGGGAAATAGTGATGGCCATGATTTTCATGAATGAACCAACTGATATCCCGATCTATCAATCAACGTAAAGGAAGAAGACTTTGATTTTGATTCTTGGTTACGTTACGTTGATTTATATCAATGCATGGGGAGTCTACCACGTTAATGTTGAATTCAAGAATAGAAAAATCATGGAATTCAATGGAAGAGGACTGTTCAGCTGCTACGCGTGATGATAATTGATTTCTATCTTTAAGTTTTACAAAATAATTGTTAATGTCAACACAACGGCAGATTTTCCTGTCGGTTACTCAACTTTGCTGTTAGATGTATTGCAAACAGGAGATTTTCCTGGTGTTACATAAAGGCGTTGTCTACGCTTTACATAAATTGCAAAAAGGAGAAACTGCCACGAACAAAAGTTTCAGTAGCATGGGAGACGGAACAAAGTTTCAGGTAGCCGCCATTTTTTGTAATTTTTTAATATATATTTAAAAAAAAAATATTTTAAATATTTAAATTTATCATTTAAATTTAAGTATGAAATTGTGAAATATAATGGTTCAACATATAAATTAAATTAATTAATTTTTACATATTTATCAATTATATATTCTCAAGATATGATACTTATGAATATAAATTATTATTATTTAAATTAATTTTGAATTGAAATATTTTTATAATTTTTTTTCAAAAATATTATTTATAATTTTATTAATTAAGAAACCACAAGATAACAAATTGAAATTAAATTAAATTAATTAATTTTTACATAGTTACGAACTATCCGATCTCAGATATCATACTTATTAATATAAATTATTATTATTTAAATTAATTTGATTTGATATATTAATTATAATTTTTTCCAAAAATATTGTTTGTAATTTTATTAATTAAAAAAAAACACAATATAACAAATTGAGTTTAATGAAATTATTTTTTATATATTTTATTATTAATTTTTAATATAATGTTTTGTTTACATGCCACTACAATATCCCCACCATTTTCAAATACAACCTTTTTAGTGCAATGATACATATTCAATAAAAGATATTAAAGAAGAGTTTGAAGACAATTGTAGTCTTAGAAACAATCTTAACGAGCTAAAAGAAAATCTAATTCACCAGTATAGAACCATTTTAAGTAAGGATAGTATAGATCCATCTTAAGTATGGATCTAATATGAGCAGAGAATGATCAAATTTCTTTACGTGCAAATTTATTTTAAAGTACAAAAAATAATGTGTAATTCATTGTTTAAATTGTATTTTTGAATGTTATAAAGATTACATAACACATGCATCCATTTTAATCAACCCACATTAAAATGGTTTTTTGTTGTTATTAATATGTCAATATTAATTCATATTAAAATATTTTATTCATAACTCACAATGGATATTTAATTCTATACAACATTAAAATATTTTATTATACATACATACATACATACATACATATATATATATATATATATATATATATATATATATATATATCATATGTTAAAATATTTTTGAGAAGTATAAGATTTAAACATCTTACTCACATACTTTTTTTACTTCTAATTACTTTACTTGAAATTATTAGGTCATATGGACAACTAATTTAACATGCATAACAATTTTTTTCTTTTTTTATTATTATAGTGGACCTTTCTTTTCTATCTAGAGTTTTCGACATTGCTTTTCTATCTAGAGCTTTTTTTAAAGAGGAAAATGTGTCAAATCCAAGTTGAGCACGAAATATGTCCTTCAAATTGCATTGTAGAATGAACTTCTTAGTTCAACACTTTGGCCATAAATAGTTTGGAACATAAATAACATAAAATGGGTATCAAAGTCATCCAAAAAGAGATGAATAAGGCTATATAGTTAAACCCTAAACCTAACAAAAGAGACTTGAAACTCATTATTTTTTATATGAAAGAGTAGAAAAAAGAAGACACCTTCACAATGTTCCAGGAAAAACGAGAAATTAAATTATAAATAGACACAACTTTCCTCATAGAAGAAAAAATACTTGGGAAAAACATGGAATCCTCAACAAAACTGTGAGTTAGGAATATTTATAAATAGAGATCTCATTCCAACACACCAAGTTCAATTAGTAGAGATAAAAGAATACTCGAAAGAAAGAAAATGGAGAATAATTATGAATTAAAAAGTTACTATTAAGGATAGAGAACAAGAACATAATATTAAATAGGAATTTGGAACTCTAATTTTGAACTCTCTAGATCTTCTCATGGAAGTGTTGTGGTTTCTGTTGAGATTCAAAAAGAAAATTTTCAGCACCTATTCCTAGTGCATTAAGCACCTACACTAGGGTGGGGCCCATAGGTGCTAAATTTGGTGCATGTATATTTTAGTTATCCCTTAATAAATATGGACAATAAAATGTAATCTATTCTCAAAATAAATTGTAATAGTTAACTGAGAGTGATACAGTTAGCTCATGAATTTCGAGTTAGAGGTAGTTGGTGAGGCATGAAGAGTAATTTTAGCTGTAATAGAGTTCGAAGTGCAGTGGTGCATTAGTTAATACAGGTTTTAATCAGTTTAACTCAGTTAAGTGAGTTAAACTCAGTTGTGCTAGTTGTAACTGCTTGATACACTAGCGAGAGATCAAGTGAATTAAATATTAATTCATTTACAATCAATGATCTCACATGAAACTAAGGATTTAATATTATTAGATGCATGCATGTCAAATCCAGTGGAGACCCAATTGAAATCTAGGTGAAAGCGAATTTTATTATCAGTTGTAGGATTATTGGGTTGCACCCATGCAACCAAACACCAATTGGAGTTCCCATGATACTTGCGCAGTCAAGGAAGGTGAAAATTCATATTCTTTAAGGAATTCATTCATCAAGGATTGCACAAGAAAGGAAGGTTGTTTGGAGGCAGTAAATTGGCTAAGTATTGGTCAATTTTATGTATGAGAGTGTGAAACAATTAGCCGAGTACAGGAGGGCTCTTGTGAGAAGAGTTGTATGTAATTGTTTCATGAGCCATGCTAAATATACAGTAGAAGATAGTGGGGTTTTGAGTAGCAAGATTTCTGTGGGAAATTATCTGTGTTGTGTTTTATTTGATTCTTCTTTTCTTCATGTGATTGCTGATTGTGTTTTTAATTCCACAAATGATCAGTATTTAAATTTATTACATTGTTAGATCAGATTAAATCCAAGATATACATGCTTTTTGTATAATTTCTACATGGTATCAGAGCACAAGAAATCACAATTGTGAAGGAGGAGCTGAGTTTGTGACTGGATAGAATTCGAATTTGTAGAAAGACTTGCTTGGTGATACAGCTGATTCAGGATTGAAATGGCTTTTAATGGCTTCAGGTTGGAGTATGCACTTGAGCGCAGCTCAAACTATATTTCTTGGAATGTGTTATCACTCAGGTTTTCCTAGAAGTTGTGTAAGAGGAAAGTATACCCGAGGTAACCACAAACCAACCTTTTAGATGCAGAATCTAGCCAATCTGCATCCAGAGAGGGCTCTCTCTTTATAATTTATCTTTGTTCTTAGAAGGTTTTAGGCTAGTTATAGATTCAAAGTTTGTTTTGGGAAAATGGTGGAATCCACAAAATAAGGGCAAGGTTGAGAGCTTTCAGTCCATTGGGCTATGGAGTCAAAAGATGGCTTTACTGGATTTCTATTCTAAACACAAGATGGTATTACAGGGCAAGATAGCTAGACAGAGAACAATCCTTAAAATTTAAAGTGGATGGGATGATCTTGAAGAGATGAAAGGCAGCTAAGAATCTTTCACCATGTTCAAAAGAAAGAAATGAGATGACTATAAACAAAGAGCAATGAAGAATTCTTTATTATAGTAATCAACAATGTTTAAATTAGCAAAGCAAGAGCATTTAAGAATTCATGCTTATAGCTAATTTAGAAGAAAACATTAAGAACAACCACATTTGAAATCAGAGTACAATTAAGCAAATTCTGATTCAATCCTTTATGTAAATTATTCAGAAATGGATATGATGATATTATAAACTAATATAGTATTTTAGACAAAAGGGTAGAAAAACTTATTGAACTGTAGTCCAACACATGAATCCTGCAACAAGTCCAGTGCTTTAAATCGTCATCTAGTAAGCCACGAATAAATTTCTCCAAAATTCTTTTATTCCGAATTTCTCAATGTTACAGCAGAGTAATAGAATCCACCCCAAATGCTTCCAAGAGTGGAGTATTTATACAAATTCTAAACTAAAATATCTTGAAACAAATATCAAAATTGGTTCACAAATATCTCCAACTATTTTACATAAATAGAACTTAATTAAAGGACACTCAAACTAATGCATCTATTTGGCACTATTTTGTATGGATAGGTGATGACAAAGAGGAGAATTCGAATTTGATCCAACTCTTAGTTGATGATGAGGCATCCAAGTCACTAACTGCTTCCTTTCTTTGTGTATTCTGCTCCAACAATTCTGCAAAATTGGGGTCCAATGATATCTTTGTATTTATCAATACGTAATAGATATGTAAAAAGTGAAAGAGGTTATTGTAGATAAATATGTTGGTGAGATAAACCTCTTTCATTTTCCCAACATTCCTCTCCAGCTGTGCATAATAGTCTCTGTAAAACATATGTGTAAAACAGAGTTTTACAGAGTCTGAAAAATGTCCTTTAAAGATGTGCATGTATCTCTCATTATAAAATCACTGTGAAAAAACTGAGATAGGTTTTTGTATATGGGTCTCTTAGGAACAAAAACCTCCTTCAGTTTTGTATGAAGTATTTTGGATTGGCCACAATCCTCTCTGCAAAATGATGACTTAAACTGGAATTTTCTGCAAAAAGTGCTTTTCAACATTGTTTAATATTTCCAAAATCATAATGGCTGTTAGAAAAGTGAGAGAGGTTTTTGTAGATAGCCTTCTTAAGAACATAAACCTCCTTCAGTTTTGAAAAATTCATCTTGGATTGATCACAATAGTTTTTGCAAAACTATGACTTAAACATGCAATTTCTGCAAAAATGTTCCCTCTTGTTATGTTTTTCATCTTTTCACTTTTTTGTTCTTTTGACTATTTTACTTTCACTTTAGAAAAAATTTAATGTTGGTGAAAGTATTTTCATTTCCTTTTTACCATTTTACTGCCTTCTGTATTTACTTTTACTGTTTACCTTTGACTGCTCTGTAACTTCATTTTAACTTTCACTGACTTTTACCTGATACACTTTAACCACTGATACTCTTTAGCTGTTATGCTTTCTAAACTCTGTTTGAATAGATTTGATAACAATATTGGAGTAAAAAAATCTTATGACTAGTATTAAGACTGTTTATCCAAGGATGTGATCTTCTGATCACCTCTTCAAGGGACAACCGAGTAGATTTTTCAAGCAATTCCCCAATGGACAAGGGAGTGAGGTTTTGACCAGGTTCAAAATGTAGCATTGCATTGATGGCCTGAGGAGTGATAGGGAACAAAACACTCTGGTCATGGGACATTACTGCTCTTTGAGTTGGATCATAGTTAGAATGGCATTAGTGGATAATTTCTGGGAAATAAATGACTGAAGGGATGAGATACCTTGGGAGATTGGATTCCCACAAACCCTATAAGATCTTGCCCCTTTGAGTATTCGTCTCTGCAGCGACAATAGCTCAATAGAGGACTTTCATCAAAATGCAGGTCTTTAATTTGGAAATCTTCATCTATCAAAGGTAAATATTCCAATTCACGGTGAGGAGCATTCAATGGAGTGATATTCAGAGCTGTCGGGACCTCCATTTTGGTTCTTGTGGATTCAAAATGGAGGTTTTTGGTTTTCCTCACAGGCCGGGCGGGATTTCTAAAATGAAGGAAATTGGCACAATTTGTTGGTTCAGGGAACAATTACACAGTTTTAAAACCTCTGGGGAAGACTCAGTGATGATTTTTAATCACTATTTCAGCGAAAAAAAAAGAAAACTGAGTTTTACTTGCAGTCGGAGCGGAAAAGGATAAATACCTGTTTTTTAGAAGAAGGCTGGTTCTTAACAGGTAACAGGTGATGGCGGGAATGTACTTGAACACAGGTGCAGCGAAATCTTGGAGTGAATCAGTCAATTTCAGTAGAAATTTCGAAAATCGTAGCAGGGAGCGCTGTCGTTTTCAATAACGAAAATAACAGAAAAACACGGAAAAATGGCTTTATTTACAAGTTAAAAGGGTTTTTTATTTTTCTGGGGAGTGACGTCATCGACGTACGGGCTGACGTGAGCGAAGGTTGGGCGGTAAGTGGTAAGCGGTAACCCCGCACCGCTTTTGGTCGAGGGTGGTTTAAATCGGGAGGGCAGCGATTCCACAAAGTGATCGCCACGTGGAAGGTGAACTGTTCAAATACCACCCGTTTCCCACTCGTTAAAGTTCTCAAAAAGGATGGGTAGCGGGGTTCACGTGGATCGTTGATCTGCGGAGGGTTGATCTGACGGTTGAAGCGATGGGGGAATAAGCGGAGGATTCAGGTGTGGGCCCGTCGGGCTTTAAAACAATTTAAGGTTTAATCTAATCACCCCGGGAGATATCTAATAGGCGGAAAAAGGTTATTAATTAGTCCTGATGACTAATTAATCCAGTATGCGTAAAGAAAGGGGTTGTGGCGGGGTTTGGTTAAGTGGAATGCCAGGTGGACAAACCACGGTGGCCCGAGACTTTTCCGAAGTTTTATTTGGAATTAAAACTTTAGTTTTATTGATATTTTTGTGTTTAAACATACATATCGCATGTTTAAAGTTTTTGTATATATGTTTTTATTATATGGTAACAAATAAACATTATTTAATTACCATAAGGGCGGGATTATAATATAAAGATATATTTAACCAAAGGGCTTGTGAAGCGGGGTTTTTAATGAATATTTGGGAAAATAATTACTTTGGTTAAACTTTATAATAGAAGGGTTTTTGGGGTATTTATAAAAAAGGAATTATATACTTAGGATAGGGCATTTTACTAGGGATTTAGTAAAATAAAGTTAAACATCAATATGACAAAGGGACAAGGGAAACTCAAAACATTTTGCACATCTAAGAAAGTGATAACTTCTGAAGTAAATTGCAATATCTTATCTTCAACACTTAAACTTAGAATAGCAAGTTATCTTGAGGGATTTTTATGGAATTTTGCATGAGTTTCCTAAGTAAAATAGGATTTTACTTAGGACAAGGTTAAAGATGGATGATTATAATGATGAATTATCTCAAGTACTTAGGTCTTTTTGATCATTAGGCTGAGGGTCCGGTCCCTCCAGAAGTCAAGGAAATGCCTTGAGCCCCTTTGATCTCCAAATACCTTAGTACTTTTGGGGGAAATTAGTAAAACTTTTGAGGGGAAAGTGATGAGGGAAGTTAATGAGTCTGACTTTGCTTGCTGTGATTTTCCAGTGTATTTCCTGCTTTGGTATTTGTGATGAAAGTAAAGGATCAAAAAAACATGTAGCAACATCATTCATCAGATAACACTTTGCAGCACCATCTACCTACCCTATTTATTTGACACTACCATTTTCTCCTCTTTATTAGGGTGCATTTAGACTTGCAAACCCTTTTCAATCTTTTCTTTTTACAAGGAAAATCTATCTAATTCTACCCTTATTACATCCAAGGGCTCAGATTAAACTGTTGAGCACCTTTTATTCACTCTACCTATCTACTCATCTGCCAAGATTAAACTGATTGGTCAGATATTTATTCTCTAATCTATAATATGAAATTGAAATATGAGTAAGTCAAGTTTAAACATTTTGACTTATTCATGAATTGTGGCAAAATTTGACAAGCTGCACACAATCACTTATTTACAAAAATGAAAATAGTAGTGGCATTTGGATTTGCACACTTTCCTTGGTCTATTTTTTGCTTGGGGTTCATTTCTTTCACTTTTTTGACCATTTTATTCTTTTTACCCTTTGATCTTTCTTTTAGGGTATACCCTCTTTACATTTTTTAAATTTTTTGATTTTTCAAGAATATGGAACACCTTTGCTCAATAAACAAGGTTTGAACATATTCCATAGTTCAATCAAGACAATCATGAAAAATGACACCTATTGGTATAGGAGTCTAACACTGGCTCCACTTGGGGATGGCTTTTCCTTGTGAAAAGTCAAGAACAGCAAGTCAGTTGCCTCAAAATGTCTTCAAACTAAACCATGTAATCTCCTTCTTCTGGTAGCTTCATTGTATATATGATAATGAAATTTTTGAAGCTTAGGGCCTTCACTTCGGGCTTCAACTTCAGTAATTCACCATCCAATCAAAACTGAAAACTTTTTTTTCCCAGTTAGAAATCTTCTGCCTTGTTCCAATCCCAAACATGCATTTGTTGTGGTTGTAAATCTTGAATTGAATATAGTCCTTTTTCTGCAACCTGAAATCTGATCTAAAACTAAAACAACACACAAAAATTTTCAAACCAACTTAATGAAAAACTAGCTGAAAATTGAAAACTAAAAAAAATGCTCAAAATTATGAGCTTATTAGCACTCATCTGTCTACTCTAATCTACTAAAAATCTTATTAAATCAGGTAATACAAAAATGCCAATGAAGCCAATCAAGTAGATGTAACAATAAATGGTTAACTTGATTGCTTATGATCAAAATTGGAAGTATGTTATGATCATGTGCCTTTATAATCAACGATAAGATGTGAAATGGCAATTGTTGATATATTCGATCCTCATAGATAAAACATGTTTGCATTTTTGAGGTAAACATATTCTCCATATAATTTGCTATAGGATCATTTAAAGCATGATGTATGTTATTTACTTCTAGGCCTTCAATGACTAATTGTTCAATTGAATTATGAATATTAGACCATGAACTTATTTCTTCAGTCTTGTGTTTGAAAGAATAATCATCTTCAATATGCGAGTCAAAAGATAGTACAATTTGCTCTTGCTTTGGAGAAGGAAGATTTTCAAAGAATTCCTTAGGATTTCGGAAATTGTATGACTGAATTTGAGAATGCAAAAGTTTGATTTCATTTTCATAATTTTCAGAAATTATATCAAGAAGCCATTTTTTAACTTGAGGAGAACATTTTTTTGATTTTAAGAGAAGAAAGAAAGCTCTTAGAAAATCCTCATTAAGCTGAAGTTCTAATATCTCATCCCTCAAAATAGCTAGTGATTGTTTTGTGAAATTATCATAATTATCATCATACTGATCATATTTAGGCAAATCTTCAAAATAAGGAATGTCATTAATTATAAACATTGGATCAGCATATTTCTCTTCCAACAATCCCAATATATCTTGATTAGATTGGTTGCATTCTGTTTGAAAATCATTGTTTTGTTCAATAGGAGTGCTATCAAGCAATGGGCCTTTTTGGGAAAGTAGAATAACATGAGCATCAACTTGTTTTTCTGTCTCTTTATGGATAATAACTTTTGTACATTCATCAACATTAGAAGAAGTAAAAACAATTTCTTCATTATGTAAATATTTTGAGGATGGTTGCATGTTTAGAAGCAAATTGATTTCTTCTTCGGTGAGGGGGGGTGGGAATCTATGAATTCTTAGATTGGAATGACAGTTGTTTTTTCTCTTATCTAAAAATTGATCATGAGGTTGATTATTTTTTTTAACTCCATTCAAAACATTAAATGAAACATCATTTGTTAATACAGAGGGGTTTTGGGGATCTTGATTTATCTCTTGACTTATTTCATCTTTGTTTGACTCCTCTTGATTATTATGACATTTAACTTGAGAATGAAAGTTTTGTACTTCTTCTAATAAATCTTCAGGAGACCAATTTCCAAAATCTTCATCAATATTTTTAAGGTAATTTATAAGATCTTCAGCTTGATCACAACAATTTTCAGCTAATGATAAAGATGGAAAATCTTCTTTGTAATGCTCATAAAATACCTTATGAAAATCTTTTAGAGAAAACAAACTTGCAGGTTTAAGAGCTTCGTACCATTCCCTTGCTTTTCCTTCTAAGGTTCCCATGAATATCTTCATGAGGCAATCCTCATGCCAATCACCTTTCAATCTTGATGAGTGTATATGAAATTTAATGAGATGTAGTAAAGGATCATCAATATTCTCATCTTGAAACATGGGCAGATTTTTACCCCAATTTACCTTCGGTAGTTTGTGTGGAAATCCAGGTATGTGATCTCTGCTCATGGGAGCATATCTTCGTTTTATTCTTGGATCATCTTGAAAATCAGCCATAATGAAAGGCCACGATATCTATAAAACCAAGTTAGATCCTTATATAAAATACTATACATATTGAAAACCATTCTTAACGTGAAAGAACATAATGTCTTGGATTAAGATCCAAGTTAAAAGCCTGATCTTTCCATCTTGTTCTTCTAGGTTCATTCCTCCAGTGAAGTCTTGATTGTGAAATGGATTTGGAGTCGCCAGGTGGATGATTTTAACCTTTGTGTGTCTGATCCCTGTCCACCATCATAGATCAGATCTAAACCTGTAAAACAATTCTGAAGAAAAAGTTAGCTCTTCAGGAAACCAAATTTTGAATATTTTATGATTATTTTATTTTTTTATGAATTTTCAAAACAACTTCTATGATTTCTTTAAGAAATTTAAGATTTTTAATTAAAATTTTCTCAAAGATTTATTGAACTAGAGAGTCTGATTGAATGTTTTGAAACTAAGGTTCAGTATATAAGCTAAATCAGAGATAGACTGAAGCAGCATTTATTTACTTTTGCAATTGCAGAGCAAAAGTAATTTCAAAGGCTACCTGGCTGATCTTCAGACTCTGTCTATAGCTTATAAATCAAACAATAGTATCAATAAATGATTCAGATCCCCAATATGGTCGCCACTATGTTATCACTCAGGTTTTCCTAGAAGTTGTGTAAGAGGAAAGTATACCCGAGGTAACCACAAACCAACCTTTTAGATGCAGAATCTAGCCAATCTGCTTCCAGAGAGGGCTCTCTCTTTATAATTTATCTTTGTTCTTAGAAGGTTTTAGGCTAGTTATAGATTCAAAGTTTTTTTTGGGAAAATGGTGGAATCCACAAACTAAGGGCAAGGTTGAGAGCTTTCAGTCCATTGGGCTATGGAGTCAAAGGATGGCTTTACTGGATTTCTATTCTAAACACAAGATGGTATTACAGGGCAAGATAGCTAGACAGAGAACAATCCTTAAAATTTAAAGTGGATGGGATGATCTTGAAGAGATGAAAGGCAGCTAAGAATCTTTCACCATGTTCAAAAGAAAGAAATGAGATGACTACAAACAAAGAGCAATGAAGAATTCTTTATTATAGTAATCAACAAAGTTTAAATTAGCAAAGCAAGAGCATTTAAGAATTCATGCTTATAGCTAATTTAGAAGAAAACATTAAGAACAACCACATTTGAAATCAGAGTACAATTAAGCAAATTATGATTCAATCCTTTATGTAAATTATTCAGAAATGGATATGATGATATTATAAACTAATATAGTATTTTAGACAAAAGGGTATAAAAACTTATTGAACTGTAGTCCAACACATGAATCCTGCAACAAGTCCAGTGCTTTAAATCGTCATCCAGTAAGCCACGAATAAATTTCTCCAAAATTCTTTTATTCCGAATTTCTCAATGTTACAGCAGAGTAATAGACTCCACCCCAAATGCTTCCAAGAGTGGAGTATTTATACAAATTCTAAACTAAAATATCTTGAAACAAATATCAAAATTGGTTCACAAATCTCTCCAACTATTTTACATAAATAGAACTTAATTAAAGGACACTCAAACTAATGCATCTATTTGGAACTATTTTGTATGGATAGGTGATGACAAAGAGGAGAATTCGAATTTGATCCAACTCTTAGTTGATGATGAGGCATCCAAGTCACTAACTGCTTCCTTTCTTTGTGCATTCTGCTCCAACAATTCTGCAAAATTAGGGTCCAATGATATCTTTGTATTTCTTAATCCGTAATAGATATGAAAAAAGTGAAAGAGGTTATTGTAGATAAATATGTTGGTGAGATAAACCTCTTTCCGTTTCCCAAAATTCCTCTCCAGCTATGCATAATAGTCTCTGTAAAACATATGTGTAAAATAGAGTTTTACAGAGTCTGAAAAATGGCCTGTAAAGATGCGCATGTATCTCTCATTATAAAACCACTGTGAAAAAACTGAGATAGGTTTTTGTAGATGGGTCTCTTAGGAACAAAAAACTCCTTCATTTTTGTGAAATGTATTTCTAATTGGCCACAATATTCTCTGCAAAATGATGACTTGACTGTAATTTTCTGCAAAAAGTGCTTTCCAACTTTGTTTAATATTTCCAAAACCATAATAGCTGTTAGAAAAGTGAGAGAGGTTTTTGTAGATGGTCCTCTTAAGAACATAAACCTCCTTCAGTTTTGCAAAATTCATCTTGGATTGATCACAATAGTTTCTGCAAAACAATGACTAAAACATTAAATTTCTGCAAAAATGTTCCTTCTTGTTGTGTTTTTCATCTTTTCACTTTTTTGTTCTTTTAACTGTTTTACTTTCACTTTAGATAAAATTCAATGTTGGTGAAAGTATTTTCATTTCCTCTTTTTACCATTTTACTGCCTCTGTAATTACTTTTACTGTTTACCTTTGACTGCTCTGTAACTTCATTTTAACTTTCATTCTGACTTTTACCTGATACACTTTAACCACTGATACTCTTTAGCTGTTATGCTTTCTAACCTCTGTTTGAATAGATTTGATAACAATCTTGGAGTAAACAAATCTTATGACTAGTATTAAGACTGTTTATCCAAGTATGTGATCTTCTGATCACCTCTTTAGAGGACAACCGAGTAGATTTTTCAAGCAATTCCCCAATGGACAAGGGAGTGAGGTTTTGACCAGGTTCAAAATGGAGCATTGCATTGATAGCCTGGGGAGTAATGGGGAAAAGAACACTCTGGTCAGGGGATATTACAGCTCTCTGAGTGGGATCATAGTTAGAATGGCAATAGTGGATGATTTCTGGGAAAGAAATGACTGAGGGGATGAGATATCTGGGGAGATTGGATTCCCACAACCCAATGAGATCTTGCCCCTTTGAGTACTCGTCTCTGCAGTGACAATAACTCAAAAGGGGACTTTCATCAAAATGCAAGTCTTTAATCTGGAAATCTTTATCTATCAAAGGTAAATATTCCAATTCACGGTGAGGAGCATTCAGTTGAGTGATATTCAGACCTGCCGGGACCTCCATTTTGGTTCTTATGGATTCAAAATGGAGGTTTTTGGTTTTCCTCACACGCCGAGCGCGATTTCTAAAATGAAGGAAATTGGCACAATTTGTTGGTTCAGGGAGCAATTACACAGTTTTAAAACCTCTGGGGAAGACTCAGTGATGATTTTTAATCACTAATTCAGCGAAAAACAAAGAAAACTGAGTTTTACTTGCAGTCGGAGCGGAAAAGGATAAATACCTGTTTTTTAGAAGAAGGCTGGTTCGTAACAGGTAACAGGTGATGGCGGGAATGTACTTGAACACGGGTGCAGCAGAATCTTGGAGTGAATCGAATAGCACAGTCAAGTTCAGTGGAAATTCGAAAAATTGTAGCAGGGAGCGCTGTCGTTTTCAATAACGAAAATAACAGAAAAACACGGAAAAATGGCTTTATTTGCAAGTTAAAAGGGTTTTTTATTTTTCCGAGGAGTGACGTCATCGACGTACGGGCTGACATGAGCGAAGGTTGGGCGGTAAGTGGTAAGCGGTAACCCCACACCGCTTTTGGTCGAGGGTGGTATTAGTCGGGAGGGCAGCGATTCCACAAAGTGATCGCCACGTGGAAGGTGAATTGTTCAAATACCACCCGTTTCCCGCTCATTAAAGTTCTTACAAAGGATGGGTAGCGGGGTTCACGTGGATCGTTGATCTGCGGAGGGTTGATCCGACGGTTGAAGTGATGGGGGAATAAGCGGAGGTTTCAGGTGTGGGCCCGTCGGGCTTTAAAACAATTTAAGGTTTAATCTAATCACCCCGGGAGATATCTAATAGGCGGAAAAAGGTTATTAATTAGTCCTGATGACTAATTAATCCAGTATGCGTAAAGAAAGGGGTTGTGGCGGGGTTTGGTTAAGTGGAATGCCAGGTGGACAAACCACGGTGGCCCGAGACTTTTCCGAAGTTTTATTTGGAATTAAAACTTTAGTTTTATTGATATTTTTGTGTTTAAACATACATATCGCATGTTTAAAGTTTTTGTATATATGTTTTTATTATATGGTAACAAATAAACATTATTTAATTACCATAAGGGCGGGATTATAATATGAAGATATATTTAACCAAAGGGCTTGTGAAAGGGGGGTTTTTAATGAATATTTGGGAAAATAATTACTTTGGTTAAACTTTATAATAGAAGGGTTTTTGGGGTATTTATAAAAAAGGAATTATATACTTAGGATAGAGCATTTTACTAGGGATTTAGTAAAATAAAGTTAAATATTAATATGACAAAGGGACAAGGGAACTCAAAACACTTGGCACATCTAAGAAAGTGATAACTTCTGAAGTAAATTGCAACATTTTATCTCCAACACTTAAACTTAGAATAGTAAGTTATTTTGAGGGATTTTTATGGAAATTTGCATGATGTTCCTAAGTAAAAGGGGATTTTACTTAGGACAAGGTTAAAGATGGATGATTATAATGATGAATTATCTCAAGTACTTAGGTCTTTTTGATCATTAGGCCGAGGGTCCGGTCCCTCCAGAAGTCAAGGAAATGCCTTGAGCCCCTTTGATCTCCAAATACCTTAGTATTTTGGGGGGAAATTAGTAAATTTTTAGGGGAAAGTGATGAGGGAAGTTAATGATTTTGACTTAGCTTGCTGTGATTTTCCAGTGTATTTCCTGCTTCAGTATTTGTGATAGAAGTAAAGGATCAAAAACATGTAGCAGGATCATTCATCAGATAACACTTTGCAGCACCATCTACCTACCCTATCTACTTAACACTACCATTTTCCCTTCTTTATTAGGGTGCATTTAGACTTGCAAACCCTTATCAATCTTTTTCTTTTTACAAGGGAAATCTATCTAATTCTATCCTTATTACATCCAAGGGCTCAGATTAAACTGTTGAGCACCTTTTATTCACTCTACCTATCTACTCATCTGCCAAGATTAAACTGATTGGTCAGATATTTATTCTCTAATCTATAACATGAAATTGAAATATGAGTTAGTCAAGTTTAAACATTTTGACTTATTCATGAATTGTGGAAAAGTTTAACAAGCTGCACACAATCACTTATTTACAAAAATGAAATAGTAGTGGCATTTGGATTTGCACACTTTCCTTGGTCTATTTTTTTGCTTGGGGTTCATTTCTTTCACTTTTTTGACCATTTTATTCTTTTTACCCTTTGATCTTTCTTTTAGGGTATACCCTCTTTACATTTTTTAAATTTTTTGATTTTTCAAGAATATGGAACACCTTTGCTCAAGAAATAAGGTTTGAACATATTCCATAGTTCAATCAAGACAATCATGAAAAATGACACCTATTGGTATAGGAGTCTAACAGAATGACATGATGGAGGCAGTACTTGAAGAAAATAGCTTGAAGGAATTCATTGACAATGATGTTCCTAAACCCGTTGTGATCGATGCTGCAAATCTTGGTGCATGGAAAAATAAAGTGGAAAAGATGAGAAGGATCCTATTGGAGGGACTATGAGACCACATTGTCTTAAGCCTCCATGGGAAATCCACACCATATGCCATGTGGAAGGCTTTGACGTATCTATTCAAGAGTAGCAATGACCATAGGAAATTGGTGCTCAAAGATAAACTCAGGAAGATCAAGATGGAGAAGGGTGACTCCATCCCAAAATATCTAACAAATTTTTTCCAATGTCGGGATGAACTGGAGAGCATTGGTATAACAGTCGATGATGATGATTTGGTTAGCTTGGCTCTCTTAGGACTTCCCAAGAGTTGGCACAGATATTAAGACTCTGTCAATGGAAGGGAAAAGTTGCCTGATTGGGAATGACTGTGGTCAGATTTGGTGCAGGAGGAGTTTAGACGGAACACCAGAGATGGATCTTCATCTAAGAATGACAATGAAGAAGATCGTGATTTGGCTTCCAAGGCAAAGAAGGGGAAGGGGAAGAAATTCCATTGCAAATTCGAGTCCAAAAATTTCAAGAAGCAGGACATATCCAAGAGGAAGTGTTTTCACTATCACGAGCATGGGAATTTTGCTACTAACTATCCACAAAAGAAGAAGAACAAGTAGGCTGGAGGATCTATCATTCGTGAGGCTTTGGCCTCGCAATTTGAGCTTGAATTCTCATTTATCGCGTGCATGGTGGTAAGTGCATTGGGATCTGTGTGGTATTTGGATAGTGGCACATCCTTTCCCATGACAGGAGACAAGGATCTTTTCAATAACTTTGAGGAGAAGGTTCTCCAGATGCATATTGAAATGGGTGATGACAGGCGGTACAGTGCTACAAATATTGGTACCATTACCTTCCAAAGGTAGCGAGGTAAATCCTTTCAATTAAAAGATGTAATGCATGTACTAGTTTTGAAGAAAAATTTAGTCTCAGTCGCAATGTTGGAGGATAGAGGCTATGATGTTGTTTTTAGTGAAGGAAAATATTTCCTGCGACACAAAACAACAGGGCAAGCCAAGAGGATAGGGATTCAAGTTAAGAATCTCTACAAGATGGAGGTAAATGGATGTGCAGCAATGATAGGAAAGGTGGACACAATGGTGAGCCAGGATGAGAGCGAATTATGGCACGGGAGATTTGGCCATCTTCACCATGGAGCCTTTAAAGTCATGCAGCAGATTTCTGTTGGTCTTCCCAGGGGTACACTTGCACATTCAAACACATGCAAGGGATGTCCTATGGGAAAATATGTAAAGTCCACCTTTCATGAGAAGGATAATCGAGCTTCGGGGATCCTTGAGAGAGTTCACACAGACGTATGTGGACCATTCTCTATTGCTTTGACAACAAAGGATAAGTACTATGTAATATTTGTTGATGACTTTTCTCATAAGTGTTGGATCTTATTCATGTAGAAGAAAGATCAGACATTCTCTAAGTTTCTTGAATTTAAGGCACTGGTGGAGAAAGAGTCGGGGAAGCAAGTGAAGGCTCTTAGGAGCGATAATGGTGGAGAATACATCTCTAATGAATTCAAGAAATTTTGTAGCAAAGAAGGATTTCGAAGAGAACTAATAGTGCCTCATAACCCATATAAAAATGGGGTCGCTGAAATAAATAATAGAACAATAATGGGTGCAGCAATAGTGATGTTTCATGATCAAGGCCTACTGATGCATCTATGGGCAGAAGCGTGCAACACTATGGTATTTGTGTAGAACCGTTGTCCTCATAGGATACTTGGCATGAGTAAACTAGAAGAGGCTTTCACTGGTAAGAAAACTGATGTTTCACACTTTAAGATTTTTGGCTCATCTGTTTATGTGCATGGGACCAAAGACGCCGGGAAGAATTTGGAACCAAAAGCTGAGATCAGGATTTTTGTGGGGTACACTGAAACACCCCATATTTATCGATTTTATTTTCAAAACAAAAGAATGACTATTTTGTGACGGGATATAAAATTTGATGAGGAGAAATCCATGCAGTTGTCCCTTGAGAGGGAGCTAGAATTTCATGCAGAGGAGGAACTTTTGGTTCCCGAGGATGAGCCTCGAGATGTGGAGCAGCCACATGAGGAGGTTCATGGAGTGGAGGAAAACACTCATGCAGAGCCATCCATCATAAATGGCAGAAGGTGCACCATGAAAGCTGATAGATTGAGACTTGATGCTGATGATGGGAGTGTGGAGAAATACAAGGCCAAATTTGTGGCTCGGGGATTCTCACAAATCGAGGGGATCGATTATGATGAAACCTTTGCACTTGTTACAAGGTAATATTCCATAAGATCCATCCTTGCACTCTCAGCATAGATGGGCTAGCGCATTCATCATATGGATGTGAAAACTATGTTTCTTAATGGGATCATTGAGGAATAATTGTACATAAAGAAGCCTAAAGGTTTCGATATCTTCAACAGTGAGTAACATGTGTACCAAATCAAAAGAGAACTGTATGGGCTGAAGCAAGTACCCTGTGCTTGGTACACCAAGATAGGCAGCTATTTCACCAGACTAGACTTCACCAAAAGTGAAGCATATGCAAACCTATGCCATATTATGGTTGAGGGTAAGCTATTGATTATTGTTCTTTATGTCAATGATTTAATTTTGACTAGTGATGAGAAGCTGATACACTCATGCAAGGAGGATTTTGCAAGGGAATTTGAAATGAATGACATGGGACTCCTTTATTATTTCCTTGGCTTGGAAATATGGCAGTGGGATGGTGAAATTTTTGTGTCTCAAGGCAAGTATGCAAGTGAGATACTGGGTAGGTTTCACATGGAGAGATGCAAACCCATGGATACTCATCTTCCAGGAAATTGGAGGAAAGAGGTTGTTACTTCTAGAGAGGTAGTGGATTCTATTGTCTATAGGCAGTTAGTTGATTCACTATTGTATCTATTGGACACCAGACCAGACATTTTCTATGTAGTTAACCAACTGAGTCAAGCTATGGTTAAGCCTACCAAGCTCTTTTGGAAGGCAGGGAGGCATGCCTTGAGATACCTGAGGGGAAAATTAGAGTATGGTATATGGTATAGACAGACAGAGGGAGTGAATTTTCAAGGCTTCACGGATGTAGATTGGGCAGGTAGTCCATCAGACAAAAAGAGAACATCAAGAGGGATATTCAACATAGGATCGATAGAATTTTCTTGGTACATCAGGAAACATCGATCTATGGCACTCAGTTCAGCGGAATCAGAGTACATTGTGTTGTGAAACCAGCTCCAAAAAGAGAAGAAAAGAGATATCAACACCTTAGAAATAAGCCACTTCGAGGGGGAAACCTCCAATACATTACATGAATGAAAAATTCTTGGATGATACAAATTACAAAACCTCCTTTCTAGATATAGGAGTCCATGGGGCCACAATGTAATCCTAGTGGGGCCACAATGCAATCCTAGCCGACCTAAAAATAATAATTTAAGGGCACAATAATAACAATATGAGGGTTATAGGGGTACAATAATAACGATAAGGGGGTTACACTAACAACAATAAGGGACTATACTAGTAATATAGGGACCTTGCATGCCCCTCTCCTTCAAAAAAGTGTTGTCCTCAACACTTGAGTATCTCTGGGTGCTTCTATATAAAATTCTCATCCTCCCATGTAGAATCTTCAGTGGGTAAGTTCTTCCACTTGATGAGATAATCTAAAATTGATCGATTCAGTAGCTGTCGAGTTCTTGTTTCCGTGACTACTTCAGGTTCCAATATGATTTTTCCTTCCTCATCAAGTTCTGGCAATATTGTTTGAACTGGAAGATTTTCACCTATAACCTTCTTTAAGCATGAAACATGGAAAATTGGATGTACTCGTGAAGAAGCAGGAAGCTCCAATTTGTATGCCATAGTACCAATCTTTTTCAACACCTTGTAAGGACCATAGTACTTTGGCGATAATTTATTATCCTTCTTTGCTTGCTTGAGGGACATTTGTTTGTATGGTTGTAGCCGTAAAAATACCCAATCTCCTACATCAAAACTTCTCTCGCTATGATGTTGATTTGCCTGTTGTTTCATTCGATTTTGTGCCAAATTCGGGTTATCCTTTAAGAGTTGGAGAACTTCTTGCTGATGCTCGATGTGATCTTCCACTGCTTGAACCTTCGAATTTTCCCTTAAAGATGATGTGATGGATGGTGGCTGATATCCATAAAGTGCCATAAATGGGGTCATTTTTGCTGCAGTATGGAAGGAAGTGTTATACCACCATTCAGCAAGAGGTAACCACTTGACCCATTGTGTTTGTTTATCAGATACAAAACAACGAAGATATCCTTCCAAAAATTTATTTACTATCTCGGTTTGACCATCAGATTGAGGATGATAAGATGAGCTATGAGCTAATTGAGTACCCAAACAAGAAAATAACTCCGTCCAAAAATTTCCGGTAAAAATGGGATCTCTGTCGCTCACAATAACCCTTGGGCTTCCATGTAGCTTTTGAATTCTGTCCATAAATGTAGTAGCAACTGTACTTGCTTTAAACGGATGAGATAATGCACAAAAGTGTGCATACTTGGTAAGTCTATCAACTACCACCATGATGACATTCTTTCCTTCAGACTTAGGTAAACCTGTGATAAAATCCATTGAAATCTCCTCCCAACGCTGACTTGGAATGGATAAAGGTTGTAGAAGTCCCGGGGTCTTAATTGTCTCGACTTTATTCTGCTGGCAAACCAAACATTCCGCCACAAACTTTTGAATATCAGATTTAAGGCCATCCCAAAAAAATTCTTTCTTCACCCTGTGGTAAGTTTTTAAAAATCCTGAGTGTCCTCCTAAAGGAGAAGTGTGCAATTCCAGAAGAATATTTTGTTTTAGTTAGGAATTCTTACAAAGATATAAGCGATCTTTGTACCATAAGGAATCATTTTTCCAACTAAATGTATCAGATGTACTAGGATCTTGCTGCAACTTTTGAATGAGTGTCCATACATCTTTGTCCTTCTTCCATTCATCTCTTGCTTGAGTTATCCAATCTGGTTGGATAATAGAAATGGCACAAAGCAATGCTTCCACCTCTTCATTCTTTCTTGAGAGTGCATCTGCAACAACATTAAGCTTTCCTTTTTTGTAGATTAGTTCAAAGTCATAACCCAACATCTTTGTGACCCATTTTTGCTGCTCTTCTGAAGATAGTCTTTGTTCCAAAAAGTGTTTAAGACTATCATGATCAGTTTTTACCTTGAAGTGTCTTCCCATTAGGTAAGTTCGCCATTTCTTTAGTGCGTGTAGTATTGCTAGCATTTCCTTCTCATAAATAGTTTTCTGTAAATACTTTCCTTTGATTGGACGACTTTCAAAATAAATGGTTCTTCCTTCTTGCATTAAAACTACACCAATTCCATTTCCTGAGGCATCACATTCCACAATAAAGTTTTTTGTGAAGTATAGCATAACTAAGACCGGTGCTAGGCACATTGCCTCTTTAAGATGTTCAAAGGCCTTAGTTGCTTCGGGAGTCCATGAAAATTCATATTTCTTTAGTAATGTTGTTAGAAGTGCTTCTATTCTCCCGTAATTATTAACAAACTGGTGATAATACTACCTTTAACAGAAATCCCTGCTGTGCATTATGGTTGTGGGGACTTTCCATTCCTTAATGGCTTTAATTTTGTTAGAATCTACCTTAACACCCTCGTGAGATACAATATGACCCAGATATTCCACCTCTTGTACTCCAAAGAAACATTTGGATATTTTTGCATATAATTGTTTCTCCTCCAATAGTTTGAGCACCCTGTCAACATGTTGAACATGATCCTTTCAAGACCTGTTGTAGATTAGTATATCATCAAATACTAGCACAAATTTTCTAAGAAAGGGTTTGAAAATTGAATTCATCAACCCTTGAAATGTAGAAGGTGCATTGGTAAGGCCAAAAGGCATGACCAAAGTTCCTGTGACCCTCATGAGTTCGAAATGCGCTTTTGGAATATCTTCGGTATTCGTTCTAATTTGATAAATATCTGAACAAAGATCAATTTTATGACAATTGCTCCATGTAATTCATCCAATAATTCATCGATCATGAGAATGGGAAATTAATCTTTAATGGTGAGCTTATTGGCTCCCTATAATCGAGAAACATGTGCCATGATCCATCCTTGCATTGACACCAATACTACAAGAGCGAGAGAAAGAACTTTGACTAGGATTGAATTATACATACTCTAACATTTACGCAATCATACGTTCAATTTCGCTCTTTTGGACATAAGGATATCTATAAGGCATGTTGTTTGGAGGAACACTTCCTGGAATCAAATGAATAGCATGATCATGATCATGAATAGGTGGGAGTCCTTTGGGAGTTTCAAACACCTTGGAATGATTGTCCAAGACTTTTTGGAGATCTAGAGAAATTGATGATTTTGATGTTGGAACTTCTAGTGAGCATAATTGTGAGTACGTCTCTGTTATTTGCTAGAAACTTTGTCATGACATTAGAGCTTATTATGTTTCTTGGCTTCCCTGCAATACCCCGTAATTCGACTTCCTTTCCTTCTGAAAAAAATTTCAAGAAAAGTTCTTGAAAATTAAAAGCTACCGTCCCCAAAGATTGTAACCATTGTACTCCTAGTACACCATCAGTACCCCCCATACGAATGGAGAGCATTGGAATATTAAATACATATTCCCCCATGATTAGCTTGATATTATGGCATTTTACAGAGCAATTTATAGTTCCTCCATTTGCAACCATCACGTGACATTTTGGTGCTGGGTATAGGAAACAATTCAATTCCTTGGCTACCTTACAATGAATAAAATTATGGGTGCTACCTGAATCAATCAACACTATTACCTTTTTCTTCTTGATATGTCCTTCTATCTTGAGAGTTTTAGGAGTGGTAATTCCTGCCAATGCATTTCACGATATGGTCAGACTCATTTCTTCCTCTTCTAAGGTTGGTTCCTGGTGTATATCCTCTTATTGTTCATTTTCTTCTTCCTCTTCACAATCTATGTAAAATAATTTCTTCTCAACACACTTATGACCTTTAGTGTATCTGCTATCACAACTGTAGCAAAGCCCTTTTTCTCTTTTTCCTTCCAATTGTTGTGGTATCAACCTTGTAGGTTGTGGAAATCTAGGGTTAGCAACACTTCCTTCTTTATAGAAGTGAGTGGTAGGATTCCTTGTCGCCATAATTTTACATTCAATTTTTATTGCCAACCTGAATGCCTTCTCCAATGAATCAGGCTCCAAAACGCGAACTTCATGTTGGATGTTATCCTTTAAAGTACCTATGAAGAGATCAATCTTGTGTTCCTCTGGAACATCAGTTACCCTTATATTCAATTTTTGGAAGTGCTCAATGTGCTCCCCCACTAAACCCTTTTGTTTGTGATTTATCAATTGGCTAAAGAAGGTGTCGCTATTTGTATCCTCTTAATGTGCTATCATTTCCTCCGTAAAAACTGACCAAGTGACAACTTTTTCATGGGAGCAAAGCCATCGATACCATACAAATGTATTTTGTTCTAAATGTAAAGTTTCAATGTGTACCTTTTGTGTGTTTTGCGCATTATGGAGATGAAAATATTACTCCATCTGTAGTATCCATGTTACAAGATCCTTTCCATCAAACTTCCTCATATCCATTTTTGGAATATGGTGGTTCTTCCCACCAACATTAGAGTTTATGAAGTCACGATTAACATTTATTTTGTTCTCATTATGAGTTTCCTCTACTATCTTTTCACCATTAGGAAACATTTCTTGTATCAACTTTGTCAAACCTTTAGATCATTCTTCATGTTTTCCATGTTGTCTTTCATTTCTTCATCGATCTTAGGTTCCATGTCATCCATCTTAGATTCCACGCCTTTCTTCAAACCGTCCATATTATTCTTCAAACCATCCATCTTCACTTCCACGCCTTTCTTTAAAACTTCATTTCATTTTTTGTTTCTCGTTACGAGAGCGAAATTTGGTGCAGTTGCTCTTGTAGTTTTGATAGATCATGTTGCAATTCTTCATCTTCATGAATCATAGTAGAGCGTTCTAAAGGCTTAATGGGTGTTGAATTATTTTTACGGGGCATTTTTTAGAACCCAATACTGATATCTATTCTACAATATTCCCTTGGAATCAATTCAAATTGATTCTTCAAACAATACTTTTGCAATTCGGAAAAAAAATATACACCTTTTTCTTGCTCTTAAGGAGCTCGATATTGAAATTGGATTATCTATGTGATTGCGGCTCTTCAATATCTAAAATTTTGCATTGAGTTAGCCTTCTGAATTATATTTGAAATGCCACAGGTCTGACTTGATTTGGATTCTCCAAGGAAAATTTATGTCCAGTCTCCCACAATGACCAAATTATGGACTGGTTCAGTAGAGTGAACTTGTATGACTTTCCACGTGTCCCTTTTTTTCTTTTAGCTCTGATATTGATAGCACAGAAACTACAATTTGTGTACTTGCGACCACTTTTTACGGCACTCCAATCCGATGCTCAGAGATAGAGTTATGAATATTTTCCCATGATCACCTCTTTGAGATGAAATTGAGGAGCCTGAAAAAGCACTACCTTCCACAGATCATATATCTGAAAATATTGCGAAACAAGCTCTAAAATTTTGCGACGATTTTCCTCAATATTTTAGCTTCATGTCCTAAACATTTCAGATTCTGAACCTTCATAGAAAAAAATTTATAGCACAAATTCCACGATGACCTGTTTAGATTAAATTGAGGAGCCTGCAAAAATACCTAAATTCCATAGATAATATCTCCGAAAATATTGTGAACCAATATTTGAACTTTTGCAATGATTTTCCTCAGGATTTCAGCTTCTCACCCTAGAAATTTCAGCTTCTGAAACTTCGTATAAAAAACGTTATAGTGAAAATTCCACGATGACCTGTTTGGAGCAGCGAAACCGTAGAATCTCAAAGCTCTGATACCAAATGTTGTGAAACCAGCTCAAAAAAGATAAAAAAAGAGATATAAACACCTTATAAATAAGCTGATTTGAGGGGGCATCCTCCAATACATTAAATGAATGAAAAATTCTTGGATGATACAAATTACAAAACCTCCTTTCTATATATAGGAGTCCATGGGGCCACAATGTAATCCTAGCCGACCTAACAATAATAATTTAAGGGCACAATAATAACAATATGGGGATTACAGGGGTACAATAATAATAATAAGGGGGTTACACTAACAACAATAAGGGACTATACTAGTAATATAGGGACCTAACACATTGCAACAAGTCAAGCTACATGTGAGGCTATATGGATGAGAAAGATCTTGGTTGGTTTGTTTGGTTCTCGGATGGGTCCGATAGTGATGCATTGTGATAATCAGAGTTTCATTAAACTCTCGATTAATCCTGTGTTTCATGATAGGTCCAAACACATAGATATCTAGTACCATCATCTCAGAGATTGTGTGTAGAGAAGAATAATGTTGCTTCAGTACATTCCCACAAAATATTAAGATGCAGATATTCTGACGAAGGTGATCACAAGAAGAAAATTTGAATAACATAGAGACAGGACTAGGGTGAAGGATAATACATTTCTTGTTGGGAGGGAGTGTTGATATTCAAAAAGAAAATTTCATCACCCATGCCTAGTGCATTAAGCACCTACATTAGGGTGGGCCCATAGGTGCTAAATTTGGTTCATGTCTATTTCAGTTATACCTTAATTAATATGGACAATAAAATGTAATATACTCTCAAAATAACTTGTAATAGTTAACTGAGAGTGATAAAACCCATTAGCTCATGAATTTCGAGTTAGAGGTAGTTGGTGAGGCATGCAAAGTAATTATAGTTGTAGCAAAGTTCGAAGTGTAGTGGTACATTAGTTAATGCAGGTTGTAACTAGTTTAACTCAGTTAAGTGAGTTAAACTCAGTTGTTCTATTTGTAAATGCTTGATACACTAGTGAGAGATCAATTGAATTAAATATTAATTAATTCAGAACTAGTGATCTCACATGCAACTGAGGATTAACTATTATTTGTTGCATGCATGTTAGATCCAGTGGAGACCCAGTTGAAATCTAGGTGAAAGGGAAGTTGACTATCAATTGTAAGATTATTGGGTTTCACCCATGCAACCAAACACCCATTGGAGTGCCCATGATACTTGTGCAGTCAAGGAAGGAAAAATTTCCTATTATTTAGGGATTGCATTCATCAGGGATTGTGCAAGCAAGGTAGGTTTTCTGGAAGCAGTAAATTGGCTAAGAATTGATCAGTTTTATGTATGACAGTGTGAGACAATTATCTGAGTATAGGAGGAATCTTGTGAGAAGAGTTTTATGTAATTGTTTCATGATCCATGGTGAATATACAATAGATGATAGTGGGATTTTGAGCAGCAAGCTTTCCCTGGGAAGTTATCCATGTTTTGTTTGATTTTATTCTTCTTTGCTTCATGTGATTGGAATTGTGTTTTTAATTCTGAAAAATATTTGTAGAAGTGATCCAATATTTAAATTTATTACATTCTTAGATCGGATTGAATCCAAGATATACATGCTTGTTGTATAATTTCTTCAGTTTCTTATCAAGTAATGTTTCTATAGTAAGTTGGAGCCTAAATGAAAATGATACTATATTTATATTTGAAACTTATGAGCATGAAAAATGTAAGGTCCCTCATACAAAAGGATTTTTATTTTTGTCATAATGGAATAAGAAATCCTCCTATAAATGGATTGGAGACATAGCTTGTTAAATAAAAAAGAATATTTCTCCTCACACTCGACTTCATAAGAAAGACCCTCTCAATCAATATATATGGATGGTGATATTAAATATTAATGCTAAGAATAACTATATAGAAATTTGTTACTTCTTGCCTAGTATGTCTACGTTTTAAGAGAAAAATAATCTAGATAAGAATTGTCCCTACAAAACCTTATAAAAAAATATCCTCTCATTGAGAGACTTTAATGCTAGAATTGTAATTGATCAACTCTAGGCTAGATGAGGACCTTGTTTTGTGTACCTGCATGCTTGTATTAATTCTCAATTATTGTCAAAAATGTAAACATATCTAGAGAAATCATGTATGTAACCTCCTAGTCTCACCATGGGTGTGCCTATGATGACACAAAGGAGATTTGAATGAAAATTGAAAATAGAGCATGAAACACGATAAGCATTGAATTAAATCAACCCACATACAAAAATAAAATTCACTCACGTCAAACACCAATCTAAAAACTAAAATTCATAATGCAAAAGTGTGTCAGTGTTATAGCTTACTAGGTGCAATTCACACTAATGGGCATAGGCCAAGGATTTCTATGGACATAAATGAACTCAAGTACCATTATCAACATCATATGGCACACCATTTTGGGGCCATGGCACATTCCTAAAGTGTGATGCTTATAGTGAAATATTAGGACCAATTCATCATAAAAAAATTCCCAAGTACATAAAGGGTGAATGATATCGTATGCTAGCAATGCTCCTTAAGGAGGACCATCAAGACGCAAATAAGGTACAAAACATTTATCAAGGTGGGGTGGGGTATAGTGGAAAGTTAATTTGTTATAAGGAATCCAAGACTCGATTCTATTTCAGGGTGCCACTTCATTGGATGACTCAATATCTCCCACTTTCCCAAATTAAGGTTTTTCTTTCCAAGCTCCACCATTTCCAAATTGAGAAGGAAATGTGCATTGGGAGGCATATCCTCCCTCATCCTATCAATTAAATTCATGTCCTATAATATGGACTCGTCCAAAGGAAATTTTTTGTTGAGGAATTCATGCAAAATAGGTGGAGTATTAGGTAATGTGGGAAAAGCATCCTTTCCATATTGCATCTTGGAATTTAGTTTCCCATTAAGTTCAGCATATGTTTGATCAATTGCTATAACTATCTCCCAGAGGAAAACATGAGAGTAGAGGTTCCTTCTCAAAAGAAATTGAACATTTAGAATGCTTTGCCACATAATTCAGCCATGGAAAGATAGTGCCTACCCAAATATTGGGAAAAAAATGGGGTTGTTTACTCTGAAGTCAAATTAGAAAGGTAATTATCTAATGTTGATTTGTTCAATTGTGACAATGCTTCCATTGTGAGGAAAATGCATCACTTAGAAGAACATAGAGACCATAAAATTCATAGTGTATACACAACCATTCCCAAGAAGCATATTGAAGTGTAATGGGCCATTTACCACTCTCATATCAACCAAGACAATCTTACTACCTAACATGAAAGATTCACTCTCAAAAGATTCACTATATATTATATCAAAATATAGCATATTACTAGTACCTTACACAAGCATAGGAGAACCCGAACATTACCAAGTGGATAAGGATAAAATTCTTGAAATGGCTCCTTCATCTACCAAACATTAGAAACATTTTTTGAATAAAATCCAATATTATTTGGAACGGTGTAGAAGAAGGAATATGTGGTTCAAAAATATTATTCCAATAAAAGGAAACACTCTTAGAGCCTAGATGGAGAATGCTTGAGGCAGTTTGGGGACGCCCTTATTCAAAATATTATGAATCCACAGTAAAGAAAAAATAGTTAGTAGACACATCACTCCCCAAAAAAAGAGTGGGATCAGCGAAAGTTTGCACTGGCACAATTACTTGGTCAATTGATGGTTGACTAGGTTACTAAGAAATTTAAGCTGGTTCAGGAGTAGAATCACCTTTAGATAGGGACCACACTCATTTTGTCTCTAGAATAAGAGGACACAAATGACTAATGTGACCTAACTTGTTAAAATTTACAAGGGAACTTAGGCATATGTCTTTCTTGTCTATATTTCTCAGTAACAATAATGCCCTGAGAATGAATTCAATGGTTGTTTGCTTTCCCCTTGTTGTATCAGCTACAACACCCTCCAAAATTTGGCACCAGTTTGAAATTTCAGAGCCCCTGTTACTTATGCTAAGGACGAGCTTGCTCCAGCCTCCACCATGTACCTCAAACAACCTACCTTAGATAGGTAATCTCAACTTAAAAGATGAATTCAAGTTTTTTCTAAGTGAAGTCGCAAAGTGGCTCTTTTTAAAAACTTCGGCAAGTTACGACTTAGTGACCTTGTGACCTGACCTGGGTCGCCAGGTCGCTAGGTTAAAAATTGTGTCAGAATCCAACCTTTGCGACTATGAGACCTTACGACCTAGTGACATCCAAGTCGCTAGGTCAGAAGGTTGCAAGGTCACATACCCACCCAACTAAGCCTCATTTGCGACCTTGCGAACTCCATTAATGACCATACATGCGACCCCTTTATAAATAAAAGGGTCACGTAGGTCACATTTGACCTACGTGATGGAGAAAACAAGACATCTTACAAGCCAATCGAAGTGTGATTTTTTTCAGGTAAGTCGTTGAAACCTCGTGCAATTCCTGTTTATTGGTTGTGGCCCTACCTTCCCCAAACCTAGGTTATTCATTGCCTTAAATATCCCTCAGTTACAATCCTTAGCCCTCACTGTCACTCCAGCTAGGGTTTCCCTTCCCTTCTCTAACCCTATCATGCCTAAATATATTTTAACCCCTCCTTTGTCCTTTTTCCATTACGAGCACCCCTCCCTGGCCTTCTTGTGAGCCTTTAAAATCTGATTCAAACTCTTCCCTTAGAGTTTTTCCCCCTTTTTCCATCTTTTCCCTTCGGGTCATGACCGCCTATTTTTATTCATAAAATCCCTAATGCGACCTCACAACCTCGCGACCTAGTAACTGAGTCGCAAAGTCACAACATCACAAAGTCCTGACTATCAATGTCATCGTGACTTTACAACCTCGCAAACTGGTCACTAAGTCACTAATTTTTAGAGTCGCAAAGTCAGGATTTTTCAAACAGGCATGACTTTGCGACCTTGCAACCTCATTGCTAGGTCGCAAAGTCGCAACCTTTCCAATATAGATTTTTGCGACCAACACATATTGTAGCGACCTAGCTTGAGAAACAAAAGCCTTAGTTGGTACAGTCAGTTCCTTTATTTTTTTCTTTTATGCCGTTCATCTTATCGTGCGAATGTTTTCTAAATATGTTAGGGAATATCAAAGCTGAGCTTGAGTGTGTCTCTATCTCTTCGTCCTTAAGCAACATGGGGCCTCTAGCAGTTCGAAGGAGAAATGAAAGCCCAAATATAGAGCTATCAGAAGGAGACATGCCTCCCTTTCCACCTCCCATCTATGGAGATACCTCCTGTGTCTTCGGGAAAGGTGAAAAGATGTCGTGGTATCAATTCTACCAAAAATTCACAAAGCAATAATTCTCGGAGGACCTCGCATATTGACAGGTATATATTTAGGTTAAGAGGTCTAAGATTAATTATGTAGGCACCCACCCACCAATATTCCCATGCGCGGAAGTAATCGAGTGGATCCTCTAGAAGGTGGAATCAAAGTTCTGGGTCATCCATGATCATGCGGAAAGTGTTTTTCCAATCTGGTTGGTAAGGAAATAAACGTGTACTACTCGCTCCTGGCTAGGGAAGAATCTTTCAACTCCCAGTGGGTTGCCACATGTTGTAACTCCTAGAGACAACCTTGAGTTGTTAAATACCAGTGCCTAGGACATCTTAAGACAAGAGGGTTTAGAAGGGTTTTACAATCTGATAATATAGGACCTCTTGTTACAGAATAAGGATTAAATTTTTTGTTATGGTACCAAGACATCAGAGACATAATATTGACAATAATGACATCCAATGGTACAACATAAGAATCTATAAGTGTGAATCAGAATCAGGAATAAAACTAACTGCTATGAGGAGGGCTGAACATAAGACCAGTAAACAGTTAACAAAATAAATGAGTATGGAAAACAACGGCAGAACGTGAAAGGAAATATCAGAGCAAGGTAGGCTTATACTGACATTAAATCCACCCCCACTAATATCAAAAGAATAATGACTTGTAAATAGGACTTGGAAAGGATATCGCGCCTTGAGCCATATTTAAAGTGTTACAGACAAGCAGCTATGAGTACCATTCAAGATAAATTCACATCTAGCCAATTGAAAACTCACATTCTGAAAGCTACGATAACAAGAAAATGATGGAAACAAAATGAACATTTATATTAAAACACTACTGAGAAAATACATATTGTTACTCATCTCATTTGGAATCCATTACACAACAGAATAGCTTCATTTTTGTTTCCCAACAGGATCTTCCGACATACACTATGAGAATACCTCAAAAATTTACAAAAAGGAACATTCAAAACTAACAGGTTCTTCTCTGAAAAATCTGGAACCCTTTCTCAGTTTTTGATTTCATCTTTTATAGATTTTCAGCTAAGCTTTGTGAAAAGATATTTTCCAGACAAAATATTCCCCTAAAGATATTTTTCTGTTCAAGGTCTCAATCAAAAACCAAAAATGATGATGAGGAAAATGGCCTCTCATCACCTGCATCGTGGCCTAATGAAGGCGCTTACTGAAAACATGACAGTAAAATGAAAAATAAAACTACATATGGTGTAATAAAGATTTCACCCGATTTTACAATACATAATAAATAAAAGTAAATAGTCCACCTGGGCCAGAACATGAGTTTCATTTTTTGGAGAGGAGAGGAGTGTGTGATGGCTGCTGATTTGAACGTGCTAATGATGAGGATGACCCAGTTTTGCGACTCAGGGGAGGCAATAACTGGTGAGAAGATGTTGATACTAGAGTGTTGGCATAGTCATTGCATTTTTGCCACGCACCCTCTCCTGGGGGAGGCATGGTGGAAAAAATTTTGACTAAAGTCTGAATATCTGTAAGCTATGTGTAATCCACTTAGACAAATAGACACTATTTTATTTGGCAGAGGAGGTATAAATCCTTACTCAGAGCAGCGATTATTGTTTCTACCTTTAGACGGGCAGTTTTCTCCATAGGTAAATCAGGCTAGTTCATAATTTCTGTTAACTTCTTTTCATAGATTGTTAGCCCCGAAAATGTGGCCATTTCAGGATCCCAGCATGATGGGAGGCCTACCTCCACCAGTTTATCCCACTCTCGATCAAACTTCTCAACTCCCTTTACAACTTGCTCTAATAAACTCAGTGCATTCGCGGTGCAGTCTCCTTTTCCATCACTCCTCTGAAATAGTCTCTGATCCCTTGGGTGAGTAACTCCTCAGGGTCCAACTAATTCAGTTATTTGATGTACCTTTTAGCCATTGCCACCTTTGCTTCTCCTTCCTCGTGCCCTTCTTGTAACTTTACTCTGAATAAACAGACTGCGATTTTCTTGTCATCCATCAGAGTGAGGTATTTCAAATGCTTTCTAACCTTTGATATGATTTCTGTATAGATTAGGCACCTGGCTTCCAGGAGCGTCACATTACCCTTCATTCGAGTAGCCAAATATTTGATGGAATTAACTTGTACCTATTTCTCCCTTTTCATTTTCTCAACTTCAGCCTACAAGTTCGTTACCATATTCTCATTTGTCACCAGTTTAGCTTCCACCTCCTGTAGTCTGTGGCGAGTTGTTAGGGCTTCATTCTCTGAAACCTTTAAATCTGATAAGGCTTTGGTCAGCTACTCCGGGGTAGTTCCAGGCTCGTCAGAAGTTGGAGCCATGCATACATGTTGATCCCATTTTCCCTATAAATTGAAAAATCTCTGCTTCAAGCCTGCAATCTCCATGGTCATTTTGATGTTTCCTTCTTGTTCCTTAACCAGTGAATTAGAGAGAACTGATTTCTCCCTATCCACCTCGACCAATTCATCCATTTTTACATGCTCTTCATGGGGGATATTTAGTCTCTTCTTCAGCTTAGAGTTCTCCATCTCCAGATCAGTGATGAGCTTCTTCCGAACTGCATCCTTCTCGGCCCCTTTGTCCCTTACTGCTTTCCTAAGAGTTTCTAGGTTGTTGTTTATCGCCCTAGAACTAGCTTTCTCTCTCTTCTGATTTTCCAACACTGAGCTATACTAGTCTTCAAGTTTCCTCAGAGAGAGTGCAAGCTTCACGACCTTATCTCTCAACATATGTCCGACACACTGGTGAAAACCAAGGTTGTTCATTCTAGGGATATTAGCCAGATTCAAAGTGATCTGCAGGGCTCGGTAACTAGTCCCCTTAGCTGTAGGCTGCAGCACTACCTCTGTAATAGAAATTATGAGTTGTTCTTTGTCCATATCTAACTCAATGGTAAGTTGGGTATGGTGCTTGTCCACAAATCCGGCCAATTCAGCCCTCATCTTGTCTCGTGTATTTTTGTTTCTGGTGCCTATTTCTTCCTTTACCTATTCTTTTTTAACTGAAACGGCCTGTGACAACCCAAGAGGTTCCGATGAAGAGGCACCGTTGAAAGTAATCATGAAACCAGCCTTGTTTCTGTCAGGCAGTCCATATCGATAAAATTCTTCCTGTGGTGGCTCTTCCCACAAAATCTCTATTTCATCAATCTTTTGTTTCTTAGAGGGATGGGCTCCTTCATCTATGTTCCTGCCCGCTTGACCTCCTGAAGAGCCTACCTCGTCTGTTTGTCCCTTCCTTTCTGTCTCTGCAAAATAAGTGTCGCCCCTCCCTTCTGTGGCTAAAGACTCGGCCTCCATCTGTGCATATAAAGGCCATGTATCAAGGTTAGCTCTCCACTTAATGAAGGGCCTAGTCTCATGTACATAAGAATTTGAATTTTTTTTTTTTTCCTATTGGGAAGTATCCCCTTCGGGTCATAAGGCCAAACTTTTCCTTGTAGCAGGTCCATCCCTTGAAGCAGCGTTTCCACTGTGGAGAGGGTGTGTTTCAAATTTATGGTGAAGGGGCCAACAGATTTTGGGAGCTTGAGAATATATCCTTTCTTCATAGGCACGAAGTGGATATGGTTGGCTTTCAGGGTTTGGCAGATGAACTCGAGGGAAAAAATTTGCATAACTGGAAACATTGGAAAATGGTAAGGGGGCACTTCCGTGCCATAGACCTTCATTTCAGTGTAATCATCATATAGGCACCAGTCCCCTGTTCTATCTTCCTCATTGAAATGTAGCCAGTCCTTATGCTCAAGAAATATTATGGATGGAGGGTTGTCATACATATAATGGCATAGGCTATGAACATGAATTCATTTAAGAACTTCCTATACCCCCTCCCATTAGGCTATTGACGAACATAGATGTTCCACTCAAAGACAGTTCTTGGCTGGGCATTCATCCTCAAAAGCTTCTCGAGGCACAGACTATCAAACTTGTCAGCATGCTCAAATAGGAAAAGATAAAATACTAACAAACAAAACTGGAAAGACCGAGAGGACGATAGCTCTTGAAACTGAGTTTGAATAGCCAAAGCCAGGAAGTTAGGGATATCCAAAAGAGTACCCTTTTGAGACATGAGCCAAAGAAGATCTATACATTCTTTTGACACCCAGTTGACCTCCTTGAGACCTAATAACCCTAAAATGAGAGCAAGGATCAGCTGGACATTGTATCTGAAAGTGGATAAGGGAACAACATCCGAAGGTGGGATAGTCGTAAGGCGAGAGTTTGAAAGAAAACTGAGGAATTCGCTTTGTTGCTTCCAGGGCAACTTTGAGAACTGACAGGAGAGGGATAACTTAGTGAACTTGACATAACTTTGACTATGAGGGGAGTGAAGGGCTTCCTTTATGAGCTCAGGGGATATGCGGAAAATCTTATGATCCTGAGCCGATAGGAATAAATACCTGCACTCATCATAGACTTCGCCGAGCCAACTTATAAAATCAGGAACTGGGTATGTGGTCGGAGCAATATGGTAATACAAGCCTGACTGAATGACTCTGAACCTATCTTGGCCCTTCAAATGAGATTCAAACAACTCGGGTCTAACACGGGATACACTAAAGGCATAGAATGGGTCGTGGATTTGCACATGGGCATCAATAAGGGGTTCACGTCCAGGGACAGCCCTGATCTCACAGGCTTGTGGGGTTTCAGGTTCCGACTTTCTAGACTTTGCTTTCCCCATGACCATTTTGAAAAGAAAAACAGAAGGAAAATGGTGAGGTGGAGGAATGAATAAATACCTGCGAACAGTGAGTAAGCCCGAGGGGAAAGCGACGTGGGGATTGAAAATGACTTGGTACTGGATTTCAATCTTCCCTGCACGACAGATTCATAAAAAACAAGTATTTTACTAAGTTTAGGAGTAAAACAAGATTAAAAAAGACTGAGGTTTGTGCAAAACAAGTCTAGGGTGGAAATTGTAGGGCTGACGTCATAAGGACATCGACAATGGGACGCGTGGCAATAGGTTGTTGGCTACCAGGAGTCGGGTAGGTGCAAGCCACGCACCGGGTTAATGCTTGTACTGGTCTTGTATCAGCCTTCCCTAAAGTTGCCTTACCTTTTATTCACGTGGCACCAGATGTCGATCTATATGGGCCCACTTAAGTTTCTGGCAGGAGTCAATGAGGGTCTCCTATTATACTCCACTACCTCGTAGAACGTTTGTGAATGCTACGACGCCATGTGATGTCACCTACTCCAGGGGGTAAGTCTTCACATCCTTCCGCTCTCCCTTAGTACCCCCAGAATGCCCTGTGCATGGTTTCTTAATTTTTACTTTTCGCCATATGGAACACAAAATTCCCATTCAACTGTCTCACGGTTCAGCTTCTCCCATTCGTACCCGCGCCTTAAGGAATTTCTATCCCCAAGCACTTTTTAACTCACTCACCCTCCTATCTTCAGAGAACTTTTTTATTTGTTTATTTCAGCCACTCTCTTTTCCCTTAGTGTGAGGACTAATAAAACAAAATTGGATCCACCAGGGGATGGCACGTTTGTCCTCGAGCATGTCAAGAACTTCGCAGACCCTTTGCATAATATTCCTTGAGAGCTAGAGCCCCTCCAAAATTTTCAAGCACTCCTATGGTAAAACAAACAAAAAACGTGAATGTAAAAATAAAAAGTATATAAACTATATACAGAATGCCTCTAAGACCTTTGTCAGTATTGAAAATATGGTTTCAATAACTACCTGTTTACGGGCGCCTCGATCAAGTCACCTTCCAGGTTTTCCAATATGAAGGTGTTGTTGCCTCTCACTTCGGGAATCTTGAATGGCCCAAACCACAACGGGTCAAAATTTCCATTCTTACCTTTCTCTGACCTTATAATGTCCCATCTCAATACCAGGTCCCTAGACTAAATTTCCTTATCTTTCACATGTTGATCAAACAAGCCCTTCATCTTTTCCTGATATTCTGCTAACCTGTTATTCACTTGGTTGTGAGTCTCTTCTAACTCGACCAACTAGTTCATTCTTCTGATGAGATCGTTAGGCTCTTCTTGGCTATCCTAGAGGAACCTAGCCACAGGTAAGGTGAGTTGAATTTGAAAATTTGTCGCTCAGCCATAAAATAGTTCATAGGGTGACTTTCCTATTTATCTTTTACTAGTGATTATGTTTTCCCAAAGTGCGAATTTAAGCTGAGAGTCCCAGTTTTTCTTATTTTCGTTTATAGCCTTCTTTAATGCTCTAACCAAAGTATTATTTTAAGACTCGACCAACCCATTTCCCTAGGGATAATAGGTTGTAGAGTGCCCTAAGGTGATATTGTATTGCTAACAAAAATTGGTGAATTTGATAGACTTGAAAGCTTGAGCATTATCTTTCACGACCTTAACTGGGCAGCCCAATCTGGATATGATATTCTCTTCGAGGAACTTGATCATGAATACGTCAATATAATTTCTCACGGGTATCACCTATACCCACTTGGTGAAGTAGTCAGTGGCTGTGAGGATCCACTTATGTTGACCACTTGATGCTGGGTGAATTTCCCCAATAAATTCGATACCCCATTGCTAAAAAGGCTCTTCTATCTATACTGGAATCATGGGTAAGCAAGAAAATTTATGTTTTTCTGCAAAACTCTGACATTTCTCACACGCCCTGACCCGATCATGCACATCTACGAACAATTGAGGCTAGAAGAAACTCGTTTTCAATATTTTGTGGGCTATGAACGACCAACTATAATGACCTTCGCAGATGCCTTCATGGAATTCAGCCATGACTTCCTCCACCTCTGAATCTGTTAGACATAAGAGCAGGATTCCTGAAGGATCCTTCCAATAACAATGTATTTCTGGGATTTCAACCTCAAAGTTTGATATTTAGTCTTATCGAAGTTTAAAGGACACCTGAGAGTTAAAAGGTACTCTACAATATATTTATACCAATTACTGAGTAGGTACTTCATGTGCATCTGTACCTTCAAGTAATTCTCCACCTTCCATAGATATATTTATGCCCACTGCCTAGAAATTGGACTCAGTCAAGATTCTTGCTAGCCCCTGTCCTTTGATGAGCTTCGTGGGGTGAATGTATAATTCATATTCTTGAATCTTGGCAATCCATTTACCTCTCTTTCCTTCACTGTCCCCCTGAATCAAGATGTATTTCACTCCAGATGTTGGGACAAATGCAGTGATGGCTGACTGCAACACATACATTCAAAAATATTTCAGGGAATTTACCAAGGCACATGCCTACTTCTCCAAGATGTTATATTTCAACTATGCATCTCTAAGTACCTAACTGAAAAAGGCAATGGGTTGCTCATACCCGTCTTCGTTTTTTTGTAATAATACTGCAGCTACAGTATGTGGGGATGAAAATGAGAAGATCATGAATGGCTTACCATAGTCGAGCCTTGCCAATACCGAGGCTTCTGCGAAGGAAATTTTGATTATGTTGAATGCTTCTCTTGATTCTGGCATCCATTTTACATCATTGTTTTTTCTAATCATCTCAATGATGTTCTGAACTATTTCAGCGTAGTTCGGGATGAATCTTCTCAAAACAATTATGCATCCAAGGAATACCTAGACCTCCTTCTTATTTCGAGGTAATGATATGTCGTTGATTACCTCTACTCTTTTTGGATCAATCTTCACTCCATCTTTCTTTACAATATTCCCTAATAATTTTCCTTCCTCTAAAGTGAACATGGACTTTTGAGGATTTAGGGACAGACCATACCTGCGGCACTTGTTGAAATTCCAGTGTAGATATTCAATATGTTCATCATCATTCTTTGAAAAAACGGTGATATCATCAAGATATATCACCACGAATTTGTCTTGCTCTCCTACAAAAGCAATGTCCATCGCCCATTGGAAAGTGGATCCCACATTTATCAGGCCAGAAGGCATTCGGGCATACATGAATGTACCCCATGGTATGGTGAATTCCATTTTCTTTTGATCTTCAGGGAGGACTGCCACCTATTTATACCCAGAGAAACTATCCATCATAGACATCTGGGAGGATACCACCACCTTCTGTAGTATGTGGTCCATCTTGGGGAGGGGATAGTTATCCTTCAAGGATGCTCTTTTCAAATTCCAGAAGTCTACACATAGCCTTATTTCCCTGTTCTTCTTTCTGACCAAGACCAGGTTGGCCACCCACTCTGAGTACCCTAAGGGGACAATAATATTAGCCTTCAGCAACTTCTTAATTTCTTTCTCTATGGAGGGGAGTAGCAAAGGATTGATTTTCCTCAAATTTTTCTTATGTGGCTTAGCATCTCCTCTGAGTAGGATATTATGCAGTATGACTTCAATGTCAAATTTTTTTAGATCTTGGTATGACCAAGTGAAAATATCTCTATAGGATTGAAACAAGCTGAATTATTGGTCTTTGTACTCTTCTGGGACTCCTTTAAAAAATTTGACGATTTTAGGATCTCCCTTTGTCCCAATATTTACCTCATATACTTGACCTTCATCAGTCGATTTGTTAGGGCTAATAGGGACGTCATTTTTATCAAACAATATTTCCAAAGGCATGAGACCTTTTTGAATCACGTTCCCTTTTAGTTGCAGCACCTTATGCCCAACCACTATCTCTTCCAACTTGTTTTGGGGTTTCTCTTCGATCTCCTCTTCTCCAACATCAATGACAAAATTAGAAAATTCTCCAATAGTCTCCATGAAGCGTTTCACTTTCTCCTCATATTCAAACACCTGCCAGTGTTTGACTTTATCTGGGATAGAGGGATGATACCGCACCTCAACTTCATATCTCAGGGGTAGATTCTGTGGTGGACAAAAATTACTTGCTGCAACAGCAAGGGAGTCTACCATCCTATTCTTATCTCTCAGCATGAATTGTATATTGAAATCTAGAAAGAATTTCTCCATTAGGTCCCATACTTCATTTCTGTAAGCTCTTAACTGAGGATGTTTAGCCTGGCACTGATTTTTGATCTTCCTCACCACTAGCTCTGAATCTCTGAAAACTTTGAGACTCTGAATGTTCATATTTTTGGCAGTTTGTAGCCCCAAAAGTAGTGCCTCATACTCTACCACATTATTGATGGCTTCATACTCCAACTTGAAGGAAAAGGGAACAAATTGTCTAGTAGGGGAGATTAGGATTACTCCCACTCCATTTCCTTCTCTTGAATTTGCTCCATCGAAATGCAGAGTCCACATGCCCCTTTCTTCATTATTTGCAGACTGTTCCGGTTACAAAAGATTGAATGTTGGTTCCTATAAAAAATCTTGATCCTCCTCGAGCATTAGACAATAAAACTCCCCCTCCTTGCTATATATAGGAGAATTGTTTGAGCCATCAGCTCTGCTCACCATCTTTACAAATCTAGACTCCCGATACAGCCTCCTTTATTGCCCACCAAACACCGGGATAGTAGCATAAGTGAGGTCAAGTTTAATTGACCCACCTATTTTAGTTCCCCATGACCTAAACAACAACATACAAAACTGAGTTGGGATATCAGCAAACACTATGTCCATAACAACACTTTTGGCTGGGATCTGAGCCAAGTTCACCACCAGATCTTTAATCATACCCAGAAATTTGACACTTTTGGAGTCAAAATAATAAAGGTCCTTGTATGGGCGAGTGATCTGAAGCCCTTGTTGCTACATTACTGATAGAGGCAACAGGTTGTGTGAAGCCCCTAAGTCTAACATACAATTGTGCAATAGAAAATCATGAATGACCAGGGATACACAAAAAGGTGGGATTGTTGAGTCCAATTCTTCTACATGTGGGCCAAATACTACCATAGGCCTCTCCTCTTGAAGTTTAAGACTGTGGGGGGGTGGAGATACTCCATGAGGGAGCATGAATTTAAACACCTGATCTTTATAAGTAGGCTGCTTCAAAAGCTCAACTAAGGGGGAGGGGATCTTGACTTTCTATAATTCTTTCCGGAGATTAAAAATAGTAGGAAACTTTTCTATGATGGCTTCTTTAGGCTCTTTAGGAAGGAATGGGGGCTTTACACTAGTATGAGTATCTCTAGGATTTGCAAGGGGATCAGGGACTGACTTAGATGAGGATGGAGGAGTAACTTTATGATGTAAGGGTTCTCCAACATGCTTCTTCCCTTTGTTGTCAACTTTTTGAGAGACTAGCTCTTTTGGAGGTGACCCTTCATCCTGGTCGTGAGTACGAGTTCTTTTTCTAGAAGACCGAAGATCATACTTCTTGTGGAACTAAGCTTGCATGAAATCCACGAACTGTCTACAATAATCATCAATATTAGGGTCTTCATTAGAGTTCACTTTTTCTTCTTCTTCCTCCTGTAGAGAAATATCTACCTCTTCTCCTTCTAAATAGGCAAGATACTGGTCATCTTGTCCATCAGGAACATATTCAGGAGGAACCTCCATTTTCCCTTCCAAATATAGAGGGGGTTGTATGTGTTCTTGCTGCTCCTTCCTCTCTCTTTGCAATATCTGCAAAGGGTGGCTTTCGATACTGTGGGTTATAACCCCTGTTAGGAGAAGTCTGAGATGGTCGAGAAGAGGCGTTCTTAGCTTCTAGCTCTAGTTTCACCAATTTATTTGAAATATTCTTAATCATCTTGTTCATTTCCTCGATCTTATAATATGATACCTATCTTTATTGGTTTGATTAAGAAGCTTCTTCTTTACCTCTTCGTCTGAAATCATGGTCAAGCCTTCCTTTCGATTTCCCTATAGACGCAAAGTTGGCTTCTACCTCCAACACATCAGTCTGAGCCTGGTCCAGTGAAGCAAATTTCCTTTCTCTTAAGGTGAAACTGAACTCAGATTCAAAAGCTCCTACAAACACTACCTTAGCGGCTTTCTGAGGAGGTTTCATATCAATTGGTAGGTTAGTGTATAGCTTTTTGAATCCCCTTATAAATTCAGAAACATCCTCATTATGTCTTTTCTTTAAAGCGTTGAACTCTATGAGACACTAACCATGGTATCTTTTCTCTCCCCACTTTTGGGTGAAATCATTTTCCATCTCCTCCCAGTTGGTGATGGTGTGGTCTCCAAGAGTGTTGAACCACTTTCGAGCTTCCCCATCCAGAGATTGAATGAACAACCTTAGCACAACATCCAGGTGTTCCACATTGAAATTCTCTGCGAAAGCATAGAAATCCTCAAGATGCTTTTGAGCAGCACTACTGTGTTCCTCGGTAAACTGGGGTAAGAGCTTCATGTATTCTTGAGGCATATCACTTAAAATTTGTGGTAATGCCAAGAGGGCATATTTGTTTAGCAAGAACCCAAGAACTTCCATGGGAGTTGGTGGAGCTAGAGGAGGGTTTTGATGAATGAAAATGGGTATGTGCTGAAAGGTGGTTTGTAAATTTTCTTGGGCAAGTAGGATATGAGGGATAGTAACTTGCTTAATTTCTTCAGCTTCAGGAGTATTATGTAAGAAAATCTCGAAAGTGTCTACTGACTCTACTTCATCTTTTACCTCTGAATGCTCTAGAATAGGGTTATCTGGTGGGTATTCAAGTACTCGAGTAGTGGAACCATGGCCTTGGGCTTGAGCTTGCTGAGAGGAGGACGGGGAGTCTTCTAAAGAGAATCTCGGTATATTGGTTTTAGTGGGCTGCTTTTCTTTCCAGATTATTTTGAATAAAATTTTCTCCGAGTCAGAAAAAGAAGGCATTCTCAACTGAGAGGTATCTGACCTTAGATGTGGCTTATGATAAGCCAGGGTTGAGACGAGCTTAAAAATTTGAAGAACAGTGGAGTCGCCAAGGTGAGAAATCTACAACTCTCCACCCTTCATACTCACCTATTTTGAAGGGTGAATGTGAGTTGTCGTATCCCAAGGATAAGATATTCAAATTCGGTCCCCGGAAATGACACCAAAAAGATGTTGTAACTCCTAGAGACAACCTTGAGTTGTTAAAGACCAGTGCGTAGGACATCTTAAGACAATAGGGTTTAGAAGGGTTTTTACAAGCTGATAATACAGGACCTCTTGTTACAGAATAAGGATTAAATTTTTTGGTATGGGACCAAGACATTAGAGATAGAATATTGAAAATAATGACATCCAATGGTACAGCATAAGATTCTATAAGCACAAATCAGAAGCATGCATAAAACTAATTGTTGTGAGGAGTGTCGAACATAAGACCAGTAAACCGTTACCAAAATCAATGAGTATGGAAAACAGAGCTAGAACGTGAAAGGAAATATTAGAGAAAGGTAGGCTTATACTGACATAAGAATCCACCCCCACTAATATCAAAATAAAAATGGCATGTAAATAGGACTTGGAAAGGATATCGCACCACGAGCCATATTTAAAGTGTTACAGATAAGAAATGATGAGTACCATTCAAGCTAAATTCACATCTAACCAATTGAACACTCGCATTCCGAAAGCTACGATTACAGGAAAATGATGAAAACATAATGAACATTTATATTAAAACACTATTGAGAAAATACATATTGTTACTCATCTCATTTGGAATCCATTACACAACAGAATAACTTCATTTCTATTTCCCAACGGGACATTCCGACATACACTATGAGAATATCTCAAAACTTTACAAAAAGGAACATTCACAATTAACAGGTTCTTCTCTGAAAAATCTAGAACCCTTTCTCAATTTCTGATTTCATCTTATATAGCTTTTTAGCTGAGCTTTGCGAAAGGATATTTTCCAGATAAAATATTCCCCTGAAGATATTTTTCTGTTCGCGGTCTCAATCAAAAACAAAAAATGATGATGAGGAAAATGGCCTCTCATCACCTGCATTGTGGCATAATGAAAGCGCTAACTGAAAACATGACAATAAAATGAAAAATAAAAGTGCATAGGGTGTAATAAAGATTTCACCCAAGTTTACAATACATAAGAAATAAAAGTAAATAGGCCACCTGGGCCAGAACATGAGTTTCATTTTTTGGAGCAGAGAGGAGTGCCTGATGGCTGTTGATTTGGAGGTGCTGATGACGAGGACAGACCATTTTTGTGATTGAGGGGAGGCAACGACTAGTGACAAGATGTTGACACTAGGGTGTTGGCATATTCATTTCATTTTTTCCATCCACCCTCTCCTGGAGGAGGCATGGTGGAAAAAATTTTGACTAAAGCCTGAATATCGGTAAGCTCTGTGTAATCCACTCGAACAGCTAGACACTGTTTGATTTGGTAGAGGAGATAGAACTCCTTACTCAGAGCGGCAATTATTGTTTCCACCTTTAGACGAGCAGTTTTCTCCAGAGGTAAATTAGCTTGGTTCATAATTTCTGTTAACTTCTGTTCATAGACCGTTAGCCCCAAAAATGTGGTCGTTTAATGATCCTAGCATGACGGGAGGCCTGCCTCCACTAGTTTATCCCACTCTTGATCGAACTGCTCAACTCCCTTTTCAACCTTCTCTAAGAAACTCAGCACATTGGCGCGTGCAGTCTCCTTTTCGATCACTCTCCTGACTTCCATCACTCCTATGAAACGGTCTGTGATCCCTTGGGTGAGTAACTCCTCAGGGTTCAATTCATTCAATTATTTGATGTACCTTTTAGCCATTGCCACCTTTGCTTCTCCTTCCTCGTGCCCTTCTTGTAACTTTACTCTAAATAAACAGACTGCAATTTTCTTGTCATCCATCAGAGTGAGGTATTTCTAATGCTTTCTAACCTCTGATATGATTTCCGTCCAGATTAGGTGCTTGGCTTCCAGGAGAGTCACATTGCCCTTCATCCGAGTAGTCAAATATTTGATGGTCTTATCTTGTACCTATTTCTTCCTTTTCATTTTCTCGACTTCAGCCTGCAAGGCCATTACCACCTTCTCATTTGTCACCAGTTTAGCTATTCGGGCTTCATTCTCTGAAACCTTTAAATCTGATAAGGCTTTGGTCAGCTACTCCGAGGTAGTTCCAGGGTCGTCAGAAGTTGGAGCCATGCATACATGCTAGTCCAATTTTCCCTGTAAATTGAAGGATCTCTGCTTCAAACCTACAATCTCCGCAGTCATTTTGATGTTTCCTTCTTGTTCCTTAACTAGGAAATCAGTGAGAACTGATTTCTCCCTCTCCACCTAGACGAATTCATCCATTTGTACATGCTCTCCGCGAGGGATATTTAGTCTCTTCTTCAGCTTAGAGTTCTCCGCCTCCAGATCAGTGATGAGCTTCTTCTGAACCACATCCTTGTCGGCCCCTTTGTCCCTTACTACTTTTCTCAGAGTTTCTAGGTTGTTGTTTATCACCCTAGCACTAGCTCTCTCTCTCTCTTCTGATTTTCCAAAACTGAGTTGCACTTGTCTTCAAGTTTCCTTAGAGAGAGTGCAAGCTTCACCACCTCATCTCTCAACATATCTCCGACACACTGGTGCAAACCAAGCTTGACCATTATAGGGATATTAGCTAGATTCAAAGAAATCTCCAGGGCTCGGTAACTAGTCCCCTCAGCTGTAGGCTGCAGCACCACCTCTGTAATATAAATTATGATTTTTTCTTTGTCCATGTCTAACTCAGTGGTAAGTTAGGTATGGTACTTGTCCATGAATCCGGCCAATTCAGCCCTCAGCTTGTCTCTTGTAGTTAGATTTCTGGTGCCTATTTCTTCCCTTACCTCTTCTCTGTTAACTAAAATGGCCTATGACAGCCCAAAAGGTTCCGACGAAGAGGCCCCGTCAAAAGTAATCGTGAAAACAACCTTGTTTATTTCAGGCAGTCCATATCGGGAAAACTCTTCCTGTGGTGGATCTTCCCACACAATATCTAGTTCTTCAGTCCTCTGTTTCTTAGAGGGATGAGCTCCTTCATCTATGTTCCTGCCCGCTTGACCTCTTAAAGTGCCTGCCTCATCTTTTTTTTCCTTCCTTTCTCTCTCTGCGGAAGCAGTGTCGCCCCTCCCTTCTGCGGCTGAAGACTTGGCCTCCATTTGTGCATCCAAAGGCCGTGTATCAAGGTTAGCTCTCTACTCAATGAAGTTCATTGTCTCATGTACATAAGTAGTCAACCTTGTTTTTCTTTTCCAATTGGAAAGGATCCCCTTTGGGTCATAAGGCCAAATTTTTGTTTGTAGTAGGTCCATCCCTTGAAGCAGCATTTCCACTATGGAGAGGGTGTGTCTCGAATTTATGGTGAGGGGGCCAATAGAGGTTGGGAGATTGATAATATATCTTTTCTATGCATGCACCAAGTGGATTTGGTCAGCCTTCAGGGTTTCACTGATGAAATCGAGGGCGAAAATTCACATAACTAGAAACACCAACAAATGGTAAGGGGGCACTTTCACACCATAGACCCTAATTTCAGTGTAATCATCATATAGGTACGAGTCCCCTATCCTTTCTTACTCATTGAACTGCAGCCAGCCCTTTTGCTCAGGAAATATTCTGGGTGGAGGGTTGTCATGTATTATGGCATAGGCTATGGACATGAATTCATTTAAGAACTTCATATACCCCCTCCCATTAGGCAGTTGACGAAAATATATGTTCAACTCAAAGACAGTTCTTGGCTGGGAATTCATCCTCGAAAACTTCTCAAGGCGTAGAATCTCAAACTTGTCAACATGCTCAAATAGGAAAAGATAAAATATTAACGAAAAACACTGGAAAGACCCAGAGGAGGATAGCTCTTGAAACTGAGTTTGAAAAGCCGAAGGCAGGAAGGTAGGGATATCCAAAAGAGTACCCTTTAGAGACATGAGCCAGAGAAGAGCTATACATTCTTTTGACACCCGCTCGACCTCCTTAAGACCTAATAACCCTAAAATGAGAGCAATGATTGACTGGACATTGTCTTTGAAAGTGGATAAAGGAACAACATCCGAAGGTGGGATAGTTGTAAGGCGAGAGTCTAAAAGAAAACTCATGAATTCGCTTTGTTGCTTCCAGGGCAACTTTTAGAACTGACAGGAGATGGATAACTCAGTGAACTCGACATAAATTTGACTTTGAGGGAAGCGAAGGGCTTCCTTTATGAGCTTGGGGGATATGTGGAAAATATTATTACCCTAAGCCAATAGGAATAAATCCCTGCGCTCATCATAGGCTTCGATGAGCCAACTTATAAACTCAGGAACTGGGTATGTGGTCAGAGCAATATGGTAATACAATCCTGACTGAATGACTCTAAACTTGTCTTGGCCCTTCAAATGACATTCAAACAACTCGGGTCTAACACGGGATACACTAAATGGGTAGAACGGGTCATGGATTCGCGCGTGGGTGTCAATAAGGTGTTCAGGTAAAGGGACAACCCTGACCTCACGGGCTTGTGGGGTTTCAGGATCTGACTTTCTGGACTTTCTTTCCCCATGACCATTTTGAAAAGTAAAACAGAAGGAAAATGGTAAGGCGGAGGAATGACTAAATACCTGCGAATAGTGAGTAAGCCCAAGGGGAAAATGACGCAAGGATTGAAAACAACTTGGTACTGGAGTTCAAGCTTCACTGCACGATAGATTCGTAAAAAAATAGTATTTCAGTAAGTCTGGGAGTAAAAAAATATTAAAACAGATTGAGGTTTGCAGAAAACGAGGCTAGGGTGGCAACTGTAGGGCTGATGTCATAAGGACGTCAACAATGGTTGGCTACCAAGAGCCAGGTACGTGCAAGCCACGCACCAGGTTAATGCCTGTACTGGTCTTGTACCGGCCTTCCCTAAACTTACCTTACCTTTTATTGACATGATGTCAGATGTCGATCTGTATGGGCCCACTTAAGTTTCCAGTGGGGGTCGACGAGGGTCTCCTGTTATACTCCACTAACCTGTGGAATGTCTGTGAATGTTGCGACGTCGTGTGACATCACCTACTCTAGGGGCTAAGTCTCCATGCCCTTCTGCTCTCCCTTAGTACCCCCATAATTCCCTGTGCATGGTTCCTTCCTTTTGACTTTCCGCCATATGGAATGCGGCCTTCCCATTAAAATGTCTTGTGGTTCAACTTCTCCAATCTGCGCCCGCGCCTTAAGGAATTTCTATCCCCAAGTGCCTTTTAACTCACTCACCCTGATATCTTTGGAGACTCTTTTTATTTTTTTATTTCGGTCGCTCTCTTTTCCCTTATTGTGAGGGCTAGCCAAAAAACACCACACACGACATACAAATACAAGATACCTTGAAGGGATTGTGGGAGGAACCTAAGAAATTTAAAGGGAAGAAGGATCAGGAGTACAAAACTGAAGGCTGAAGAGAGTATACAGGCTTGCCGCAGCTATTATGTGTTGGATGTATGGTATAAATAATGCCACTACTTTTAGTGGAGTATGGGTTTCGCTCATGTAAGCGATCACCTCCTATGGCACTTGTTTCAACTAGGCACATCTATTAATTTCAACACTAAGAGAGAACATATCAGCAACCCAGGTGTTATCACTCATAATTTTGTGAGTCATTACTTGACATGGTAATACATTTCACTCCTTCAAAAGAGTAAGGCCTCCTTAAACCTTTTTCAATTTGGCACAGGAAATTTCATTTTTTCATAGTTAACCTATCCTAAGTTTCAAGACTAGCCTCATTTCATCTCAAAACCACCTCCATATAGGTCACATCATGTTCCATTAGTCATAATGTGTTGACATATTTCATTTCCCAAGCTTAAAACTCCTAAAATGTTATTTTAGCCAAGAATAACTACTTTCGTAGTGAATTCAGTGTAAAATAGGCAGAAAACACTACGAAACTGTTGAAAGTTTCGTAGCGAATATGAAGCATTTCTCTGTTTTCTGACTTTGAGAAGTCAACTTCAAGGGCGGTTTATAGGCAAAGAGAAACATATTTTAAGAAACTTAGAGAGCTTATGTTCAATAACATATTAAATAAAAATAACCTCTTTCACGTTTCTCAAAGATGCTACAAATTGGGAGATACAGGGATTTCTTTCAGCCCTATTTTCATAATACAGATTTTTCCTATTTTATACATGTTTTTAGAATGAAAATTATGGACAGCTGGAGATGTGTTTCAAAAAAAAAAAAAAAAGGTTTTTTGTCAATACATAATTAACTACAAAAACCTCCTTCAGGTTTTCAATATCTATAAATTATAGGGAGAAATGAGCTCATCTCTGAACCCTATTGTTTCAGAAAAAACAGAGTCATTTTAATGATGAAAAAACTTGCTAAAGGTGAAAAGGATGTTTTTTGAGGAAGAAACACCTCAATACTATTAAGTTGAGTTGGTTTATGTTTTGAAAGTTCAATGGCATGTTGAAAATAAAAATTTTACAGCTGGAAGGTTCCTTTTTGAAACAAGGCAAAAATTTGGAAAATACACAGTTTTCAGCAGTTTCGTAGCATTCCCGGGCTAAGTGAAGAACAAGAAAATGCTACGAAATTACTGCAGCTTTATTTTTTGCATTTTGAACTAGTTTTGGGAGATTTCAAGAGGTGTGATGATATAAAATATGTGTCAGGGCATGATGAACACAATGCAAGATGAAATAAGAAGAAATTTTGATTTCAAAGGCCATTTTTAAATGCTACAAAAGCACACTACAAAACTACCCTGTTTTCCTAGCAAATGGTTTTTTAAGGTCTCTCAGAAAATGAAAAAGTATTTTAGAAATTTGAAAGAGGTTTTTATGAATCACATGCCCCTCTACAAAAATGTATCTCATTTTTTTCAAATATATCATGGTTTGGAAATCATACACTCATCTTTGAAGCCTACTTTTTTAGAATTTTCACTGACTAGATTTGTGAAAAAATTGTAAAAATTCGACTTGGAGGAGGTCCAGCTCAGCATCTACGTGGCATAATGACACATAAACACTCTGGTACACTCATAAAATTATTTGGTTTCATTTTATAAGGGTTATTTAATTGTTTTTCTAAACTATTAATGAAAGAAGAGTCCTTTTTGTATTCAAACTCTGCAAAATAGAAATATCCCTAGGAAGTCTCCAAGTGATAGAATTATGTTTGAAATAGGTCTCTGAAGTGGGAATCAAAATATAGCAAGGTGGAATATCATTTTTATGATTCCTCATTCTATAAAGAACTTATTTTTATATTTAGAAAGGTTGGGGATGATATGTTATGGCTGGCTGCTACTATTATAAACAGGTTTTTATATCAGTAATACAAAGTGGTTTTCTTCTTCACAGACCTAAAATTCTTATGGAGTTTTTAATGTTTTATTGATCTATACCTTATGTTTTACTACTTGCAGTAGATTTCATTGCTATTTCGTAGAATTCATAACTCTATGCTCTGACTTCCTGTAGTAATGAGATGATTGTGTTTTCCTATGTTTTATGAGTGAATTTCCTTTGAACCACTAGCAGTAGATTTCATTTCTATTACTCAGAATTCATAACTCTATTCTTTGACTTCCTTTAATAATGAAATGACTATGTTGACCTATGTTCTATGAGTGAATTTCCTTTTTTAAAGACTTCTATCTGCCTCAACTTCCATGCCAAGAAACCTTGCCACTGAACCTACTGATTTGTCAACTCCATAAGCCCAACGGTAGAAAGCCTTCATCTTTTCAACCTACAAACATAAAAAACCAAGACTCAATTCATAGATTTAGCCATCTATCTTTATCACTAACCAATATCATAAATTACCTGTGAGAGAGCCCTCTCAGAATAAAGAGGCTAAGCTTCAGTCAACAGTTGGTTTGAAAGAGTTACTCCAAGTTGACCATTAAAGCAGCCCAACAGGATTCAATTTGGTGATAACACCAAGTGCCATACGAGGGATGCTCATCAGAGTTTTACATTGCTTCCTACCTCTTAGATGCAGTGTGCTCACGATGTAATTTTGATGGTTGGGCACACAATTGGGATGCAACACATGGTTGGCCTATCCAAAAATATTTGAACGCGTTCTGGGCCACCAAATACAAGCCGGACATTGCCCCATCTTAGAAAATTTCATCATCGCGCTCTAGCGACACCTCTTCAATGAGGATCCTCCCTGCATGTCCAAAAGTGCCATAGAGACGGTGATTAAAGTATCCCATTGATTCCCCATTACAGAAATTACCTTCATCAGAGTCTTTGGATCATTCAAGGCACCTCACACATTGCCCAAGTTCGTTACTAACTAACTACTATTACAAGAGGTGTGTTATCAAATGACAAGCGAGTTATCTAAGACGCTAAGTAAGGGTAAGAAGAAATCGTGGCCTACCCTCCCGCTCACTATTGGTGCCTACACAGTTAAATATTTAAAAGAAGTAGAAGTGAAATTAGAAGACCTCAAGGGATTTCACTTCATAAAATTAGCACACAAGTCTTATGACCCTGACAAGATCATCCTCTCACACTACAAGCGGGCTAAATTTAACTGGACCTACCAGCACACAGAGTGCCCTATAGAAAAGAAAATAAAAAAATGGTATAATGGCAACAGGGAAGCAGCCCTTGAAGGACAAGCCAAATTGGATGGAGATCAAGAGGGTTAGCACCAGGACAATAAAACTCTACAAGAGAGGGCAAACACTTTGAAGCAAAAGGACCCCTTAGGAGGAGCATCGACTTCCAAACCCAAAAAGCCAAAGAATACTACAAGCAGTGATCCTCCCAAGGATCAACAGGAAGGATGGGACATAGGAGTTGAGGCATAACTATAGACCGAGAAGAAGCAAAGAGAATAAGAATTCAAGAAATCCCAAGATGCCTTGGGCCTTGGGAAACAACATGAATAAGAGAAACCAAGGAAACATGCCAAAGAACAATAGAAGAAATGACAGAGAGAATAACAAAAAAAGAAGCAAGCAGAAGAGGCCCGCAAGAAGAAGGAAGAAGAAGAATAAGAAAAAAGGGAGGCTGAGCACAGGTTGAAACAGGAGCAAGATAAAGAAGAAGCAGAGAAGAAGATAAAGGAGGAAGAAGCTCATAATATACATACATATACTTCCAAGGAGGCAGAGGGAAGTGCGTCACAACCCTAAAAAACCAGGAAGCAAACAAACCTGCCACATATTGACGTACCCCCAACAACCCCCATGACGGGAGGAAACCTCCCACTCTCAGTACTTGGCATCCCGGAGGAACATGAGGATGATGTACTAGATAAGACAATACTATCTTACGATCATTACACTCATAAAATTAGACAAGAAAGGAGAAAATGCCTTGAACGAAATCCAGTTGAGCCTCTCATAGTGACCATGGAGAAAGACATAGTCCTCGACACTGGAACTAATCCCATAATGATAGCATCAGACAAAACCACTTTTGGAGCTACCACTGAATATAATGTCAGTAGGATGAGCAGATAAATATTGTTTCTGCGGATCAAACTCCATGCGTCCGAGCAAAGGGTGACTCAAGCAGAGGCGGAAAAGAAGGTCCTAGAAATTGAATATCAAAGGCGCCAACTTACACTCACTCACGCCAACGTAATATAAGTCATTTTTCAAGGGGATTTGGATATATTAGGAAGCACCATGATGCAGGAATACAAGGAGATGATAACTATAAAATGAACAGTCGCTCCTTTGGTAGGGAAGGAAACAGGCTGTGAAACTGAAGGAAGCCTCCACAACACTAGACAACATACGTGAATGGTCTGAAAAGTATCCACGGGCTCCTAAAACCTCGCCAAAGCAGGACTGGATCCACACTTAGAACGATAAGGTACAGATATGGATGAAGATAAAATCCATAGACAAGCTCATAAAGGATGTAGAGAGGGTAATGTCTTCCTATGAGCATCTCATCGATGGCATTGATTCGATGGCACAAGTGCACCACATCCCTTCCTTAAGGACACTGGCCAAGAAAAGGATGAGGGAAGAGGTAGTGCAGGCAATCCAAGCATTATTAGAACCCATCAAATAGGCAACCGCCTCAGAGGACCTCCCAGCCTCCAAGGAAAACATCGCCCAGTACATTATTACAATAGTCTGGATCTACACCAAGTTGGCCTCTCTGTCCAACCAGATCAATACAAAGAGACATCCTTTAGTTCTGGATGCTCTATAATGTTTCATAGGATGGGAGAGGACATGCCCAAAATCACTCCAGTGGTCACCGACTACCTAGCCTAGTAGACTTATCTCAAATAATAGAAACAGGTAGAAACCCAGTCCTCTCCATCACAAAGTTGCTTCCCTTAAAAGACTGGATTTACAGGTCGTACGAACAAGCAGGTCGCAAGTTGCAAATTTTTCCCAGTCACAGGTCACGACCTCACTTAGGTTGCAAGTCGCAAATCTTCCTAGGTCGCAGACCATGCCAACAGTTGGTAATATGAAAGGGTAGAGCAACCCAAGTGTCATTTTTGATTCTATATGTACTCCCTCAGAAGATAATGTAAGAACATTTTTTCGGACTCCAAAAGGAGAGAGAGAGATAAATGTACAACATTGAATGTATGATTCTGGTAATAAATACAAATGAAGGTTTTGACTCTACTATTGGAGCTGATGTAAACTTATGTGTGTTGACATTATGAATATTATGTTCTCATGTGTTTGTTATCATTTGTAATTGATTAATCTGTGTTTCTATTCCTGCATCATTTATATGTTTAAGCTCTTTGGATATATGAGTGGTATATGAATGTTTAGCATGGGGTTATGTTAATGACTTAGTAATTTATATTTCCTTAAACTTTTCGGAAACACGTTTAAGAAATTGAAGGGTGTTTTGATCATAGTGAATTATTTCTCTTATGTTCAAACAAGCCTTTATATGAGTAGGGCCCTAATGATGTTTTGCTAACAATACTCCTTTTGGTTGCATGCTTCAAATCTTGCTCTGCTATTCATGATGTTTCATTTTTATGAGAACCCGTCGACCATTCATTTTATATCATTCGAGTGGTCGTACATTCTCATGATTCTGAAACACACCTCCATATGAGAAAGGGCATTCATCCCATCAGTTTAACGGCAGTCGGGCCTACATACCGGATAGGATCCCTATCACAAATGGTTTAGAGTCTAGTTGGGACTTTATACCAGGGATATTCCCTTACTATTGGCAAGGCATTTTTCCCCATCAACATATTTGGTGCTAGAAGGAGGGCCTGATGGCAGGTTCCCACCATGCAAGTAACATCCTTGTGAACACTCCACAGGGAGAAATCGGGTTTGAAAACATTGGTCCTCCACCTCCTAAGAATACCCCCCCTGAAGAGGACCCACCTTTCTACAAGGTCACGTTAGACCAACTAAGGGCTTTAGAACCACTCGCCCGCAATCTCATTAGAGGTCTTCAAAACCTCCCCGCCACCAATTCCTTGGCCAACCCTTGAACCTATGGAATCCATCAGACTTGCCAGGGTGTCCTAGTCAACTCTGTGCCTAAACGCATAAGCCTTATGTCCTGAGGGTTTGACATAGGAGGCCCTAAAATTACTGGACCCCAACCAAACACTGTTCCCCAACCTAATCTGCCTTTGAATAACAACACCCAAGTGAATGACCCACCTAGGGGATGGGCCGAAAGAGTTTAAGGAAATAACGGTCAGGGGCACGGTCGAAACATAGACCATACTCATCACCACCACCGAAACCGAAATAGACAACCCTTCATTTTCAATGGAAAATTCGGTGGTTTCAGGAAATTTAGGAATTATAGAAACCTTGAAGATCTCAGAGTTAACCGAAAGCAAGACATGCACTCTCAACATGAAGTTGAAGCTTCCAGGTCTGGCACAGGGAGTGAGTCTGAAAATGAAACTGAGCATGTTTTCATCCCGCCCTATCGTAGGGCAAGATGAGCCCATCCCCTATCCTATATGCCACAGTCTCCTCTAGGGATCTGTGGTCCTCTTCATGACATGCCCCAACACCTGAAGAATAACCTCCCCAAGTTCGATCCTGAGAAGGGAAAGTTTTCCAAGGACTACATTGGTAACTTCTACCTGGCCTTGCAAATGATGATGGTATATTTCAATGACGTAGCATGTCGTCTCTTCCCACACACCTTAAAAAACAAATCCGCTACTTGATACCGCTCATTTCCTGTCGCTTCCATTTTGACTTGGGAGAAATTCCGCCACACTTTCCTTGAAAATTTGTCTGAGGACAAGACCGCTTCTATGCTTCTCACGGAGTTGAGAACCTTAAAGTGCCAAAACAAGGATAATATCAAGGATTTCAACTGACATTTTACAACCATCTTGAACAATTTTCCCCCAAATATGGCCCTTGAATATTCCATCACTATAGACTACAACGTAAGATCCTTGCCTCGGGACATCACTGTGTTCATTAAATGCGAAGCCAGAGCCACCCTAGAAGAAAAATTTATTGTCACCCTTACCATCATGAAAGATATGCTTTCAATAGGGTCCCTAGACCATGACAACTGAGATGATAAAATATCAGTCGAGAAAAGGATGCAACTCCCAGCCAATAAATCCGGGGACAAGGATAAGTACCCTTTTTATCTTGAAAACATCACAAAATACCTAAATTTGTTGACGAATGAAGTCTCTGATTTGTAAAGAAAGAAAAATGACATCGCCTTAGGTAGAAAAGCTCAAAATCCCTTCTTTAGGAGGAACAATATCACGCCTAATCGCCCTCTGCCCAACCCCAACGAAAATTTCAATGTGGAAGAGATTGGAAAAGATAACTTCTGCTCATTTCATCAAGCTTCCCACTCTGAGAGAAACTACCCTTAATGGATTAATATTATGACCGTAGTTATGAATCAGCTCTTGGAAGACCATATGGTAGGGGTGTTCGAAGAGGAAGCTGAATCAAGAGACGAAGAATTTTCTCCCCCAGATTAATATTTTGGATCAACAGTCCTCACCTTCGAAGTAATTCGCAGGGAGGGGCCTCCTCCTATGACAGAGGTAAATCTGGCTGATGATCCCCAATACAAACTTCCCTAAAACTATAGGCTAAGGAGAAAAGGCCCTGTTTTCGATCAATCGTTTTAGGAAAAGAGGAAATATTTCTTGAGAAAGATCTTGACACCAAACAGAGAAAATTAGACCACAACCTCGACCGTTGAAACGTTTAGCCCCGTCGCTACCTGAGGCACCCCTAAGGCTAGATCATCATTAAGTTAAACCATCACACCTGTCAATATGCTTTCACACACAGAATCTGGGTACAATATCATCAAAGACATGAAGAAAACATGAGCCAATATATACCTTTACGAACTCGCCCGAATAGCCAACCAACATGACCTGATTCTCTAAGCGTTCACCAACCCATCCCAACAAGTAGGCCTACCTCAATGGCAAAAGTCATAAGCTCCACACCCTCCCAAGCCTCGGTGAACCTCTAGTCCATTTTCAATTCCGTCAATGCCAACTTGCGAGCATCCACACCCCTATTTCTCTTATCTTTTGAGATCTTCAATTTCAACGTCCAAAACTGCCTCATCGATTCTAAGGAATCTACCAATGTCATGCCCCTTTCTGTATGAAAAAAATTGAATATCTGCCCTGAGAAAACTAATGCCAAGATCATTCAGCTTGATAGGTCCCAGGTTCCCGCCGTGGGAGAATTGAATAATTTTCTAATAATTCTCTCCTCAGATTCCCGAGTCCATCAGTGCATCGATATAGTTGTCGTAGATATCCCAGAAGCCTATGATCTGCTACTAAGCCAAGATTGGTCAAAAAAACTACAGGGATCCGGGTCGAGAGAACCTTATATGAAACATATGGTGACTTACCTTGAAGCAACCAATGAACCCATCAACTTCGCACAATAATATAAGGGAATGTGTTTCTTAGAGGCTGCTTTCAGATGCTACCAAGCCACTCAATCCCTAGTCCCCCCAGACAATTAGTTATAATTTTCCCCTTATACTGCACCCCACCTTTCCATATCAGGAGGTCCACCCAATGACTCCATCCTGAGTATATCGTCTGTACACACATGCTATTTAGAAACACTTGAGAAAAAAACCTAGACCTTATACTACGATGGTTCCAAGACCCATGATGGGGCTGGTGCTAGTTGTATCTTGATAGATCCCCAAAAAAGAAAGTTCTTGATCACTTGTAGGTTGGAATTCCAATGCACCAACAATACGGCTGAATACAAAACACTGATCCCGGGCCTCAAGAAAATGACCGACCTCAAATTCAGCTACTTGAAGTTAATCGATGACTCCAAAATCATCACTGGATAGGTATGCAACACTATTCACTACCTATCCCCCCATTTGAAAGGATATCAGTAGGAGGTGTGGTGTTTGATTTCCGCTTTCGATGTTTTTGATATTAACTCAATACTTAGAATGCATAATGTGGCAAACAATACATTAGCAAACGTTGCCACTAGGTTTAGCCCATTAAGGGATGGTTTTTATATCGAAATTGTATATAAACCTGCAGTGTCAGATAATGTGACTAATTTTCGTGTTTTAAATGATGATCAAAATGCATTATATTTCATGTTAAACACAAATGTATTCAAGGATGCAGTGATTGAGGAAGAGAAGCATGATTTGGATTTACGAAATGAAAGGGAAGAACACAAGGGGAACCCAATACCCAAAGGGGTCATCTCCCTCAAGAAGTTATTTGATTTGTAGAATCAATTTTGGGGGCCTTCCAATACAAATGTGCAAAGTTCCACCCTATTTCACCAACAAGTGAACCTTAAGATTGAAGTGGACCTGAAGTTCGCTAACCTCGGTACCAAGTGCACCCCCTAGGAGTGGCAGTCCCTTATTGAATTATTTATGAAGTACCGAGATTTTTTCACTTGGACATACGATGAATTATGGACTTATGACACGCGAATTATCCAGCATGTGATACCAATGAAGGAGGGTGTCAAAATTTTCCAACAGAAGCTAAGAAAAGTGCATCCGAGTTTCTAACCAATGATCCAGAAAGAAATTAAGAAACTCCTGGACTCCTGCATCATTTTCAAAGTATTAAATTCAACGTGGGTGTCAAATTTGGTCCCAGTCCACAAGAAGTCTAGAGAAATCCACTTATATGTGGACTTCTTGAATTTAAACCGATCGTTCGACAAGGATAACTACCTAGTGCCCCCCATGTAGCAAATTCTTCAAACAATATCTGGGTCAGAAATGTTCTCATTGTTGGATGGTTTCTCAGGATACAACCAAGTATTAGTAGCGGAACTGGACCGTTTGAAGACAACGTTCAGGACTAAGTGGGGTAATTTTTCATTTAGGCGCATGCCTTTTGGACTAATTAACATTGGGGAAACCTTCCAAAGGGACATGGACATCACCTTTTAAGGGCTAATGGGACAGAGTGTGGTGGTCTATCTTGATGATGTCACCGTGTTCTATAAATGTAGATGTGACCACCTACACCACCTCAAATAGATGTTTGAGAGGTGCCGAAAATACAGAGCATATTTTCAGTCTTGAAAGGAAATTTTTTGGGCCACATCATAACCCGTGACAACATAGTGGTGGACCCAGACCATGCAAAAGGAATCACCCAAATTTCTCCCCCAAGTAGTAAAAAATCCATGCAGTCATTTCTCGGGAAAATCTAATTCCTCCGAAAATTCATGTCGGACTTCGCACAAATCGTGAAACCTCTACAAAGTATGATTAAGAAGAACATGAATTTTAAATGGAACCTTACCTAGAAAGAAGCATTTGACAATATTAATAAGGCCATTAGGGAAGCACCTGCCCTACATAGCCTAAATTTTAGCAAAGGATTTATCTTGTATAGTTTTTCCTCAGATTCATCGCTTGCAGCCGTCCTCACCCATAAATACAGAAGTAATGATGAACAACCCATATCTTTCATGAGAAAAAGGTTTCAAGGTGCCGAGTTGAACTATCTAGACATTGACAAGGAAGCCTATGTGGTATATAAGGCAGTTAAGCATTTTAGGCCATACATTTTGAAGAACCATGTCACAGTGTTTGTACCTCACCCAACAATATGATCACTATTTGTGAAGCAGGAGCTGGGTGAGGGGCGAGCCAACTGGATGGCATGCCTTCAATAGTATGACTTAGAATTCAAGCTTGCACACATGATCAAGGGGCGGGGGTTATGCCGCATAGATGTTGAAGTCGCCGACCTGATGAAAAACGATGAGGAGTGTTGGGAACATGAGATAGAGATGTACTAGGCCGATGAAACACCTCAAAAAAATTTCCCATCATATTACATAAATCTCCTACAGTATCTTGGTTGTGGTGTCATGGATCCCACCTTGACGACCCGGAAGAAACGAGCAATAATTTTGAAAGCTGCATCCTATCAAATGTTGCAAGGAAAACTATTCGGCAAGCTTCACAACGATTTCTTTCTACACTTATTATAACCCAGTGAGGTCCAACAAGTCCTAAAAGAACTAAATGATGGCCCGGTCGGTGGACACTACGCGGGAGATGCTACAACTCATAAGGTTATGTGAGCCGGTTTTTATTGGCCCACTTTGTTTAAGGATGTTCACGCCTACATTCAGAAGTGCCCCTCATGTAAAAAGTTTGCAAACAGAGAATCCTAACCTTCTGCTCCATTATAGTCTATCACGATGGAGGAACCATTCTAATAGTGGGGTTTAGATGTGACCGGGGAGATATTTCCACAGTCCTCCAAGAAACACCGATATATCCTCATGACCACGGATTATTTCACAAGGTGGGTTGAAGCGATACCATTACACCAGATCAATGACCAATAGGTAATAACTTTCATCACTCAGTACGTCATGACCAGGTTCGACATTCCAACCTCTCTCGTCTTTGATAATGCTACTTATTTTTTATCATTTAAACTACATGAATTCGGTTTAGAAAAAGGTATAGTTCTAAAACATTTCGCCAACTACTACCCCCAAGGGAACAGGTTAGCCAAGTAAACCAACAAGAACATCATTCGGATCATCAAGAAGACCCTATTATCCTAACACCAGAACTGGCAGAACACCCTCAACAATTCCCTATAGGCTGATTAGGTCACACCTAAACCTTCCATGGGAACCTCCCCATTTTTTCTAGTATACGGGAAAGAGGCCATCCTCCCCCCTAGCCTCTCTCTCCCTGCCCTTTAGTTATCCCAAGAAACCCATGGTACCCCATGCCCTGCCTTGCAAGCCCACATAGACACCCTACTAAAACTAGAGGAGGAAAGGCTAAAAGTAAAGGAAAAATTCGCCATCCACTAAAGCCGAATAAAATGATGGTTTGATAAGAAGTATGTCGCGAACAAGGTCTTCAAAGTTGGTGACCTCGTCCTCAAATGGGACAAGGCTCACGAAGACAGGGGAAAACAAAACAAATTTCAAGCCTTGTGGACAGGCCCATTCCAAATCAAAGATAAGGTCGATATGTACATGTATAAACTCCAAACCTTACAATGGAGGATCGACATCCTCCCGGTGGACGGGCACAACCTCGAAAATTACTTCACATGACGGCCCTTGGGTTGTCTTCACACTCTGTACCAACAAACATTACTTCACCTGATGACCCTTGGAGACATTTATTTTATTTATTGTTCTTGCCATATTTGTTTTTTTTATTTCTTATTTTAATAAATGGCTTGCCTTAAGAAATTCCCCAAAATTTCATCCCTCAGTTCCTCAAGTTTTTGATCAACATAGCAATTACTCAATAGGAAAGTTGTACCGAAATCTCCGCCTGTGAAGAATCAGCCCTGAAGCATAAAGTGGCCCAAGTATGTCTATGATAGCTACCCAATGGGGGAGACATGACCAAGTAACAGTACCCAAGTGCAAGTAGCTCACCCAGCGCACCAAATCAAAAATTGTTGTTAAAAAATTAATGGTGAAATAGATCACTAGACGAAAGGGGAAAAGGGCTAACCTCGGACAGAAAAAGGGTATTCGGGAAAACCTAAAGGTCTCCAAATAAAAGACCAGAGAAACCTCTCTTGCAAGTAACATAAGTTGGGATCCCTCATCCTCTCAGGCAGTATTCTCCATATACAAATAAGTGCCTTGAGCACATACAAATAATTTCCTTAAGCACATACAAATAAGTGTTATTAGCACATGAAATAAGGTAAAAGGATTGAGAAAGGCTCCCTACGTAGAGAGGTAATGTGACAACTCCGCCAAGGTACTGATCGGCTCGCTGGTAGCGAAGAAACACTTATGACTCTTAGGCAGTGACTCTGATGGGGCCCATTAGGGTCGCTGGTAATAGAGCAACACAGGGGACCAAATAACTGTATTGAATCCATTGAAGCCCATGAGGTTACTCCAACCCCTCTGGTCTAGTCTCTAGCAATGAAAATCATGGTGATCAACATTCCACGCAGTGCAAACAAGTGAAGCAAACAAACCAAGGCTAGATATGAGGCTAGTGGGACCCACAAAAGTGGAAGGAAGATCCTGCTAAGCCCCTCTTCCCCCCTCAATATTAAGCGTAGGCAGATATTTTAGGTTCTACCAGTGAATCACCAATTGTTGTAGCCACTACAACACCCTCCAAAATTTGGCACTAGTTTGAAATTTTAGAGCCCTTATTACTTCTGATAAGGATAAGCTTGCTCCAACCTCCGCCATGTACCTCAAACAACCTGTTGGAAATACTGAGTGGGGGGTGGAAGGGGGGGAGATGAACCAGTATTCCTTTCAATTAGTATTATTATTAATCTTTTGGAGCATTAGTTAATCTTCAATTATTATCATTGTTTGTACAATGATAGCGGTAAACAAAAGGAACACAAATGCACACAGTTTTTAAGGTGGAAACCCCTTCCAGGACGAAAACCACCTGAATTATTTTCTAGTAATTCTTTAATATTCAACTCCAATTGAAAATAAACCTCCAACTTCTTAGAATATATAAAATCATTCTTCTCCAATGACCAAGATTCTTCAATAGTCAACTGAACGGATGCCTCAACACTCAATGAGCTACCACTTACCCTAGCACCACCCTAGCACCACCCTACCACCCTAAATTTTTCACAGGCTTTACCGTGTTGGTGACTTCATGCACCATCCTAGCACCACCCTACCACCCTATAGAAGAAGAAAAGAAGAATGGACTCCCGTACTAGGGAAAATGCTTCACTTTACAATGATCTAGAATGATATAGAAGAAGAGGACACATTAGACCATAACCCCAACTATGACACAACTATCTAATGACGATACTAAACTTCCCAAAATTGCCTCTTGAATTCTTGGTAGATAGACACTTGTAAAAATTTTACAGTGATTCTTTTACAATGACTCAGTACAATGATACCTTTACAATGATTATATGCAGTGGTGCCCACGTGAAGACTTCATGTGGTGAACTTCTTGTTGTCATTCTACACCTTGATTTCTACTCTTGTCATGCTACCCTCTCTCACTCTTCAAAACATTAGATCATTCATTGAGTCTTATCTTGATGAATATATAATACCTACAAAAAGTCTTCAAGGATATACCCGTGACATGATAATAGAAAAACTTAAATCTTCCTGCAGAGCATATGTTAGTGCTAAAAAAAAATAAACAAATTAGAATACAAAGAACCTAATGCAATTAAGAGATGAACATGCATATATAGAATATAATTACCTGGAGCTTACCTCTGTTGCACCTTATTTTCAGTTGCTGCCCTAGAAAGTCTGGTCCTTTGCAGCCCTTGACAACACATTATCTAGCTTTCTCTTGTCTTCTTGTGTATCTTTGTTATTTCAGATCCCCAATATGTGATTTTTAGCTTTATAGTATTCCTCTGAGTCTTCTTCCCAATGCCACAGGTCTGACCCAATTTTGGTTCTTCAAATTTATGCCCAATCTCTCACAATGACTTAATTATGGACTGATTCAGTAGAGCGAACTTGTACGGAGTGCCACATGTCATTGTTTCCTCATTCATCTCTAAAATTGATACAAATAAAACTGCAGTGCATGCACTATTCACCACATTTTACAGAATTCCAATCCGATACTCAGAGAGAGAGTTATGATAATTTTCCCAATGTCACTTGTTTGAGATGAAGTTCAGGAGTCTGCATGAACCCTAACTTCCACAAATCATATCTCCAAAAATATTTCACACCATGATCTGAAAAGTTTAAACAAGCTTCATCAGGATTTTAGCTTCACCTCATAAAAATTGTAGCTTCTGAACCTTCATACAAAAAAAATTATAGAGAAAATTCCACGATGACCTGTTTCAATTAGAAAAATCCCTACCTAAGGAGGATATGAGGATCACAATTTATATAAATGCTTAGGTTGAGAGGGTCTTCAAAAAGTGAACGTGAGAGGGAATTTATTAGCTTAAAACTTATTAATTATTGACTATTCAATGACCACAACCAATTATTAGTGTCATGCCACAACCCCATGGGGTTTTATCCCACTAACTGGGGTTACTAACTTCAAACATGAATATCTCTCAAACCATGAAGAATTAGATGGCATGCCATATATCAACAGAAACACCTTGATAAGTAGAAACCATCAAAAATATTCTTGACCCAGAATATAGTAATTTGGTAGTTCAAAATTCCCATGCAAGATTGGGGTATCCCATGGTGCTTCTTGGGTTGATATCAATGATAACCACTGATCAACACAACCCACCTTGGATAGGTAATATCAACCCAAAATATGACTTCAATTTCTTTCTAAGTGAAGTTTCAAAGTCGCAAAGTCACTCTTTTTCCAAACTTCAACAAGTTGCGACTTAGTGACCTTGCGACCTGACCTAGTTCTCTAGGTCGCTAGGTCACAAATTGTGTTAGAATCTAACCTTTGTAACTATGCGACCTTGCAACCCAGTAGCCTCTAGGTCGCCAGGTCACAACGTCGCCAGGTTGCATACCCACCTGACTGATCCCGATTTGCGACCTTGCGACCTCCATTAATGACTGCACGTGTGTCCCCTTTATAAATAAAAGGGTCGCGTAGGTTGCATTTGACTTGTGTGACGGAGAAAACAAGATGGCTGACATTTTTATTGGTTGTGGCCCTACCTTCCCCAAACCTAGGTTATTAATTTCCTTAAATACCCCTCAGTTACAATCCTTAGCCCTCACTGTCACTCCAGCTAGGGTTTCCCTTCCCCTTTCTGACCTTATCATGCCTAAACCCATTTTAACCCCTCCTTTATCCTCCTGCCACTGTGGGCACCCCTCCCTAGCCTTCCTGGGAGCCTTTCAAATTTGATTCAATCTCTTCCCTTACAGATTTTCTCCCTTTTCCATGTTTTCCCCATGGGTCATGACAACCTATTTTTCTTCAGAAAATCCCTAATGTGACCTTGCGACCTGTTTGGTTAGTCACAAATTCGCAAATTCCCGACTGTCCACGCGATCACAACTTTGCAACCTTGCGACCTTGTGACCTCGCGACTTGGTCACTAAGTCACTAAGTTGCAGAGTCACAAATTCAGGATTATTCATACAGGTGCGAATTTGTGACCTTGTTGCTAGGTCACAAAGTTGCAACCTTTCCAATCTAGATTTTTGCAACCAACACATGTTGGAGAAACCTAGCCTGAGCAGCAAAAGCTTTAGTTGGTATAGTAAGTTCCTTTATTTTTTTCTTTCGTCATTTATCTTATCGTGGGACTATTCACTGAATATGACAAGGAATATCGAAGCTGATCTTGAGTATGTTTCTATCTCTTCAGCCTCAAGCGACATAGCACCTCTAGTAGTTCAAAGGAGAAATAAAATCCCAGATATAGAGCTGTCAGAAGGAGACATGCCTCCTCTGCCGCCTTCCATCTACAAAGATACCGCCTGTGTCTTCAGGAAAGGTGACAAGATGTTGTGGTATCAATTATACCAAGAATTCACAAAGAAAGAACCCGGAGGGCCTCGTAGACCGAAAAGTATACATTCAAGTTAAGAGGTCTAAGCTTCATTATGTGGGCGACCACCCACCAATATTCCCATGTGTGGAAGTATTTTATTGGATCCTCCAGAAGGTGGAATCAATGTTTTGGGTCATCCATGATCACACAGGAAAGCCTTTTGCCAATATGATTGGTAAGGACGCAAAAGTGTACTACTCACTCCCGGCTAGGGAAGAATATTTCAACACTTAGTGGGTTGCCACACATGACATACCAGTACAATATACCTTGAAGGGCTGGTGGGATGACCCTGAGAAGTTTAAAGGGAAGAAGGATTATGAGTACACAACCGAAGGCCTAAGAAAATTATACAGGCTTATCGCAACTATGATGTGCAGGATGTATGGCCGAAAGAATGCCACTACTTTTAGTGGAGAATGGGTTCCACACATGTATGCGATCACCTCCTATGACACTTGTTTCAAATGGGCACATCTATTAATGTAAACACTAAGATAAAACATATCAACAACCCAGGTACTAGAGGAGGGATGTGCATTATAGTTTTACATGGCTTCCTACCTCTTAGATGCAATGGGCTCACAATGTAATTTTGATGGTTGGGAAAAAACCTAGGGCGCGAAACAGGTAGGCCTACCCACAAATATCTAAACATGTTCTAGTCTACCAAGTACAAGAAGGAAATTGACCCCATCTTAGACAATTTCATCACTGCCCTCTACTGACACCTCTTCAATGCGGATCCTCCCTGCATGTCCAAAAGGGCGATGGAGATAGTGATTAAGGTAGCCCATTGGTTCCCCATTACATAAGGTACCTTCATCAGAGTCTTTGGATCATTCAAGGCACCTCACACATTTCCCAAGTTTGTCACTGACAAACTACTATTACAAGAGGTGTGCTATCAAATGACAAGTGGGTTCTCTAAGATGCTAAGTAAGGGTGAGAAGAAACTGTGGCCTACCCTCTCGCTCACTATTGGAGCCTACACAGTTAAAGATTTCAAAGAATTAGAAGCGGAAGCAAAATACATCAAGGGAATTCACTTCTTAAACTTAGCACACAAGTCTTATGACCGTAACAAGATCGTCCCGATCGTCCCCGCACATTGCAAGTAGACTAAATTTAACTGGACCTGCCAGCACATAGAGTTCCTCGTATAAGAGAAAGTAAAAAATTGTTATAATGCCAACAGGGAAGCAGCCCTCAAAGGACAAGCCAACTTGGATGGAGATAAAGAGGGTAAATTCCAGGACAATCAAACTCTGCAAGAGAGAGTAGACGCTTTGAATCAAAAGGATCCCTCAGGAGGAGCATCGTCTTCCCAACCCAAAAAGCTGAAGAATAATACAAGTAGTGATCCTCCCAAGGATCAATAGGAAGGAGGGGACAAAGGAGCTGAGGAAAAACTATAGACCGAGCAGAAGCAAAGAGAGGAAGAACTCAAGAAAGCCCAAGATGCCTTGGTGCAGCAACAAGAAGAAGAGAAGCAAAGGAAACAGGCTGAAGAACAACACAAGAAACGACAGAGAGAAGAACAAAAAAGAAGAAATCAAAAGAGCCCCGTAAGAAGAAGGAAGAAGAAGAGAAAGGAGGAAGAAGATCATAAGCTACAGACAGATACTTCCAAGGAAGTAGAGGTAAGCTGGTCACAAACCTCGAAAACCAGCAAGCAAACAAACCTACCACATATTGACGTACCCCCAACAACTCCCATGATGGGAGGATACCTTCCACTCTCAGAACTCGACATCCCGAAGGAACATGAGGATGATGTACTAGATCTGACAAGACTTTCTTACAATTAGTAAACTCATAAAATTAGGCAAGAAAGGAGAAAATTCCTTCCACAGAATCAAGCTAAGCCTCTCGTAGTGACCACGGAGCAAGACATTGTCCTAGACACCAGGACTAACCCCATAATGATAGCGTCAGCTAGAACCATTTTTTTAGTTTCCATTGAAGAGAATGTCAACAAGATGAGCAGAGAAATATTGTTTCTACAAAGCAGACTACATACGTCCAAGCAAAGGGCAACTCAAGAATTGGCATAAAAGAAGGCCCTAGAAACTGAAAATCAAAGGCTCCAACTTGCACTCACTCAGGCCAGTGGATTACAAGCCGCCATTCAAGGGGAGTTGGATATCTTAGGAAGCACCATGATGGAGGTATACGAAGAGATGATAACTATAAAATAGGTAATCGCTCCTTTGGTAGGGCCCCAGGCAGAAATAAGAAAAAGGGTTGCACAACTGAAGGAAGCCTCCATAGCACTAGACAACATACTCAAATCGTCTGAAAGTTACCGACAGGCTCCTAACACCTTTCCAAAGAAGGACTGGATCCACACTCATAACGATAAGGTACAGATACAGATGAAGCTGCAATCCAGAGACAAGATCATAAATGATGTAGAGAGGGTAATTTCCGCCTATGAGCATCTCAGCAGTGGGATATATACGACGACGGAAGTGCACCGCATCCCTTCCTTAGCGAGACTAGACAAGAAGAGGATGAGGGAAGAGGTAGTGCAAGACATCCAAGAATTATTAGAACCCATCAAATAGGCAACCCCCTCACAGGACCTCCCAGCCTCCAAGGAATACATCGCCCAGTACATTGTTACACCAGTGGCCCAGTGGATGCTTCAAATCTCGCTTTTCTATTCATGATGTTTCATTTTCAAGAGAACCTGTCTACCATTCGTTTTGTATCGTTCGAGTAGCCATATATTCTCATGATTCTGAAACACACCTCCATCTGAGAAAGGGCATACATCCCATCAGTTTAACGGCAGCCAGGCCTACATACCGGATGGGATCCCTATCACAAATGGTTTAGAGTCTAGTTGGGAATTTATACCAGGGAGATCCCCTTACTGTTGGCAAGGAATTTTTCCCCATCAACACCCCCAACATGATTGGTTGAGGTTGGTTAGTCATCCCTAGTATTAGTTATAGTGGCTAGTGACACATCTTCAATATGACTTGCAATGACCAATTATCTACCTCTAACATGACTTATAGTGGTTGGTGACTCATCTCCAGTATGAATCACAGCGGTTGATGACTCATCACTAGCATGAATTTCAATGATTGGTGATTTCTCATTTTTTCTTCACTTATTCTTCTTCTTATTCTTATTTGTATTCCTCTTATACTTCTTGTTAATGGGATTCATAATTTCACCATAAGAGGTAAAAAGAGGAGGAAAATATTTCATTGGAAAAGAAGTTCCAGGAGCATTTATAATGTGGACAGTTTGTTTCTAGATTTATCGCATTTATTTTAGTCATTTTATTGATGTTTAAAACCATCACATGTGACTCATCATCGAGATAAATTAATTTTATTGTTGGGTAAGTGTTATATTCTTTCCATGACTAGTCTCACATGTTGTACGTTGCGTCGGGCACAACATGGGGATCATGGGGGGATGGTATCCCCCCTGTCAGGGGCTTTGCAAGGGGTCAGCAAAATCCCTTGTCGGGGGGTTTAAATGGGGGTGGTAGCTCCCTTTGCACAGGGTTTGGGGAAGTGCCCTAGAAAAAAACAAATTTGCAGACCCAAGGATAAGGGGTGTATGCAAAGATGGTAGGTAGAACTACCCATGGTTTTCACGCATGGTTTTAGGCATAATGTTTTTTTCCCATGGTGTTTTGTAGATTATGTCAAATACAGTTATGTTATGATACAAGGTTAATGGATTGGGGGTTATGAATGCTTCAACGTGTATATATATGTATTATAACATTGAAAGGAATATAATGAAAACTCAATCTGGTTTTCCCGGTTTGGATTTCAAGAAAAAACTGTGTATATTTATTTTCTTTCCATTGCTTATTTTTATATTTTAAGAATTCATTTGTAGGAAATTTATGTATAGGGTTAAAACCTATAGATATGAAAGTTTGATCTATTTAAAATGTAATGAATACATACACAAGCCCTAGAGAGGAGTCATGAGGGGAATGTGAGCCGACAAAGAGAATTATAAAACCCTAAAGGTTTAGGTATTTAATAAAATTAATTTGCGTTTATTAGTCCAATTTCTCAGTCATCAAAGGGTTTTCGTTTTGATTTGGGTTTCTTAGGGGGATTTCAGTCAATTTTCTCGATTTAGGCTAGTATTCCAACACTAGATTTAATCCACATTCAGTCACTAAACCCTTCTACCCCATGTCATTTTCAAAACATAATCCTCCTGTTAATAGGGATATGTTGGAACTTTCTCGGAGCTTTCCAATGAATACTTTCTTCATGCTTATACAGAGCAAAAAATTGAACTTCATCAATTCTGACCACAAGAATACTTATTACATTCATAGGAAAGTTCAACCCTACGCAACTCTATTTCTATGTGGAGACATACATATGGAGAGGGTCGATACCTTGTCTAAGACCTTCCTTTTGGGTACGGTTCAAGGCAGCAATTTATCTATTCAAACCTTCAAGATATGGGATTCTCAATATATTTCTCTCCATGTTTAGACTTCACCCAAGGTGGATTTATTCACAAGGGTTGGATTCATATCAATTTTGCTAACTCTGAATATGCCCATTATATTGTAGATAAGGTGTGGCATATTGATTCATACCCAGTAACATTTAAATGTTGGGCTCCTTTGTTTAAAGATTGAAAGGAGTGCTTAGATGTTGTTTTGGTTTGGGTTCAACTCCTAGGGCTTTCTCAAGACTACTGGGCGAATTAGATTTTCCAAGATTTATGTAACTGCATTGGAACTTACCTCCCTCATGACTCGTCATACCTCACTTTCAACATACCGTAGATGGTACGTATTTTTGTACCTTAGGGAACTAGGGGAAGGGGATAATAACATACAATAATTCCTGAGGAAATGGAACTAGGGGAAAGGGATGATAATATACAAGAATTGGACTATGAAGGTGTGCCCTTCCGCAATTGTCAATTTCATTGTTATTTCCACCTTGTCAAAAATTTCCCCGTGGTGCAATTTTTTCATGTGGATGAGTGTTAGGTCCCTATATTACTAGTATAGTCTCTTATTGTTGTTAGTTTAATCCTCTTATTGTTATTTTTGTACCCTGTAACCCCCATATTGTTATTATTGTGCCCTTACATTATTATTGTTAGGTCCACTAGGATTACATTGTGGCCCCATGGACTCCTATATATAGAAAGGATGTTTTGTCATTTGTATCATACAAGAATTCTTCATTTATGTAATGTATTGGAGGTTTCCCCCTCGAAGTGGTTGATTTCTAAGGCATTGATCTCTCTTTTCTTCTATTTTTGGGGTTGGTTTCATAACATTTGGTATCATAGGTTTGGATTGTATGGTTTCGCTACTCTAAACAGGTCATCATGGAATTTTAGCTATAATTTTCTTTCTATGAAGGTTTAGAAGCTGAAATGTTTACAGAGAAAAGCCGAAATCTGGAAGAACAGTGTGTAAAAATTTCAGATCTTGGTTCGCAATATTTTCAGAGATATGATCTGTGGAATTTAGGGCTTTTTGCAAGCTCCTGAATTTAACCTAAATAGGTCATCATGGAATTTTTGCTATAAATTTCTTTCTACGAGGGTTCAGAAGATGAAATTTTTAAATAGTGAAGCTTAAATCCTGAGGAACTCTGTCTAAAAGTTTCAAATGTTGGTTCGCAATATTTTTGGAGATATTATCTGTGGAAGTTAGGATTGTTTCAGGCTCCCAAATTTCATCTCAAAGAGGTGATCATGGGAAAATTGTCATAAATCTCTCTCTGAGCGTCGGATTGGAATTCTGTAAAAAGTGACCACAATTTCACAGACTGTAGTTTCCTGTATATCAATTTCAGATCTGAAGGAGGAAATAGTGACATGTGGCAAGTCGTATAAGTTCACTCTATAGAATGAGTCCATAATTAGGTTATTGTGGGATATTGGGCATACATTTGCCTTAAAAATCCAAATCAGGTCAGACTTGTGGCATTGGAAAAAATATTCAGAGTGCTACTACAATGCCGAATTTTAGATATTGAAGATCCAAAATCACAGAGATAATTCAATTTCAATATTGAGCTCCTCAAAAGCAAGAAAAAGGTGTGTATGTTTTTTCCGAATTGCATAAGTCTTGTTTGAAGAATCAATTTGAATTGATTCCAAGGGCATATTGTAGAATAGATATTACTATTGGGTTCTAGAATTCCCCCTAAATAGAATTCAACACCCATTAAGCCTTCATAAGTCTCTACTATGGCTCATGAGGATGAAGAAATGCAACATGACATATCAAAATTACAAGAGAAACTGCACCAAATTTCGCTCTCGCAAAGAGAAACAAAAAATGAGATGGATGTTTTGAAGAAAAACATGGAAGCTAAGATGGATGGTTTGAAGAAAGTCATGGAAGCTACAATGGATGGTTTGAAGAAAGGTATGGAAGAAAAAATGGAAGGTTTGAAGGATGGTATGGAAGAAAAAAATAAAGGTTTGAAGGAAGGTTTGTCAAAGTTGATACAAGAAATGATTCCTAATGGCGAAAATATAGTAGAGGAAAATCATGATGAGAACAAAATAAATGTTAATTGTGATTTCATAAACTCTAATGTTGGATTGAAGATATACCATATTCCAAAGATGGATATTATGAAGTTTGATGGCAATGATCTTGTATCATGGATCTACAAATGGAGCAATATTTTGATCTCAATAATGTGAAAAACACATAAAAGGTGCGCATTAAAAATTTACATTTAGAACAAAATAAATTTGTATGGTATGGATGGATTTACTCTCGTAAAAAAATTTCACTTGGTCAATTTTTACGGAGGAAATGAGAACACATTACAAGGATACAAAGAGAAACACCTTCTTTAGCCAATTGATAAATCTCAAACAAAAGGGTTCAGTGGTGGAGCACATTGAGACTTCCAAAAATTGAATATAAGGGTAACTAATATTCCATAGGAACACAATATTGATGTCTTCATAGGGAATTTAAAGGATAACATCCAACATGAATTTGGCCTTTGGAAACTTGATTCATTGGAGAAGGCATTCAGGTTGGCAAGAAAAATTGAATGTAAAATTATGGCGACAAGGAAGCCTACCACTCAAATCTATAAATACGGAAGTGTTGCTACTCCTACACTTCCACAACCTAAAAGGTTGACACCACAACAATTGAAAGAAAAAAGAGCAAAAGGGCTTTGCTATAGTTGTGATAGAAAATACACTAAAGGTCACAAGTGTGGTGAGAAGAAATTATTTTACATAGATTGTGAAGAGGAGGAAGAAAATGATCAAGAAACTTCAAAAGAAGAGGATATACATGAGGAACCAACCCTAGAAGAAGAAGAAATGAGTCCGACCATATCGTGTAATGCATTGGCAGGAATTACCACTCCTCAAAATCTCAAGATAGAAGGACATATCAAGAAGAAAAAGGTAATAGTGTTGATTGATTCGGGTAGTAATCATAATTTTATTCATTGTAAGGTAGCCAAAGAATTGAATTGTTTCCCATACCCAGCACCATAATGTCAAGTGATGGTTGCAAATGGAGGAACTATAAATTGATCTGGAAAATTCCATAATATCAAGCTAGCCATATGGTAATATTTATTGAATAATCCAATGCTTTCCATCCCAATCGGAGGTGGTGATGTTGTACTAGGAGTATGATGGTTACGACCTTTGGGGATGGTAGCTTTTAATTTTCAAGAATTTTTCTTGAATTTTTTTTCGAAAGGAAAGGAAATCAAATTACGGGGTATCACAGGGATGCCAGGAAAGATAATAAGCTCTAATGTCATGAAAAAGGTTCTGAAGAAATAACAACAAGGCATATTTGCACAATTATGCTCACTAGAAGTTCCAACATAAAAATCATATATTTCTCCAGATCTCCAAAAATTCTTAGACAATCATTCCAAGGTGTTTGAAACTCCCAAAGGACTACCACCTATTCGTGATCAGGATCATACTATTCATTTGATTCCAGGAAGTATTCCTCTAAACATCACGCCTTACAGATATCCTTATTTCTAAAAGAGCGAAATTGAACGTATGATTGCAGAAATGTTAGAGGATGGTATAATTCAACCTAGTCAAAGTTATTTCTATGCTCCAGTAGTATTGGTGCACACGAAGGATGGATCATGGCGCATGTGTCCAAATTATAGGGAGCTCAATAAGCTCATTATTAAAGATAAATTTTCCATTCCTGTGATTGATGAATTAGTGGATGAATTACATGGAGCAATTTATTTTACCAAGTTGGATCTTCATTTAGGATATCATCAAATTAGAATGAATACTGAAGATATTCTGAAAACAACATTTCGAACCCATGAGGGTCATTATGAATTTTTTTTCATGCCTTTTGGCCTTACGAATCCACCTTATACATTTCAAGGGTTGATGAATTCCATTTTCAAACCCTTCCTTAGAAAATTTGTGCTAGTGTTTTTTGATGATATACTAATCTACATCAGGTCTTGCAAGGATCATGTTCCACATGTTGACAGGGTGCTCAAACTATTGGAGGAGAAACAATTATATGCAAAAACATCCAAATGTTTCTTTGGAGTACAAGAGGTGGAATATCTGGGTCATATTGTATCTCACGAGGGTGTTAAGATGGACCCTAAAAAAATTAAATCCATTAAGGAATGGAAAGTCCCCACAACCATAAAGAAATTGCACGGATTTCTTAGGTTAACAGGGTATTATCACAAGTTTGTTAAGAATTATGGGAGAATAGCAGCACTTCTAACAACATTATTGATGAAAAATGCATTTTCATTGACTCCTGAAGCAACTAAGGCATTTGAACATATTAAAGAGGCAATGTGCCTAGCACCAGTCTTAGCTACACCAGACTTCACAAAAACCTTTATTGTGGAATGTGATGCCTCAGGAAATGGAATTGGTGTTGTTTTAATGCAAGAAGGAAGACCCATTGATTTTGAAAGTCTTCCAATCAAAGGAAAGTATTTACAAAATGCTATTTACGAGAAGGAAATGTTGGCAATACTACATGCACTAAAGAAATGGACACCTTACCTAATGGGAAGACACTTCAAGGTAAAAACTGATCATGATAGTCTTAAACACTTTTTGGAACAATGAATATCTTCAAAAGAGCAGCAAAAATGGGTCACAAATATGTTGGGTTATGAATTTGAAATCATCTACAAAAAAGGGAAGCTAAATGTTGTTGCAGATGCACTCTTAAGAAAGGATGAAGAGGTGGAAGCATTACTTTGTGCCATTCCTATTATCCAACCAGATTGGATAACCGAAGTAAGGGATGAATGGAAGAAGGACGAAGAAGCGTGGAAACTCATTCAAAAGTTGCAGTAAGATCCTAGTACATATGATACATTTTTTTGGAAAAATGATTCCTTATGGTACAAAGATCGCTTATATATTTGCAAGAATTCCCAATTAAAACAAAATATTCTTTTGGAATTGCACACTTCTCCTTTAGGAGGACAATTTGGATTTTTAAAAACCTACCATAGGGTGAATAAATAATTTTTTTAGGATGGCCTTAAATCTAATATTCAAAATTTTGTGGCAGAACTATTGGTTTTATAGCAAAATAAAGTTGAGACAATTAAGAACCCGAGTCTTCTACAACATTTATACATTCCAAGTCAATGTTGGGGGGAGATTTCAATGGATTTTATAACAGGTCTACCTAAGTCCAAAGGAAAGAGTGTCATCATGGTGGTAGTTGATAGACTTACCAAGCATGCACACTTTTGTGCATTATCTCATCCATTTAAAGCAAGTACAGTTGCTACTGCATTTATGAAAACAATTCAAAAGCTGCATGGAAACCCGAAGATTATTGTAAGTGACGGAGATCCCAATTTTACAGAAAATTTTCGGACGAAATTATTTTCTTGTTTGGGTACTCACCTATCTCATAGCTCATCTTATCATCCTCAATCCGATGGTAAAACTGAGATAGTTAATCAATGTTTGGAAGGATATCTTCGTTTTTTTGTATCTGATAAGCAAGAACAATGGGTCAAGTGGTTACCTCTTGCTGAATGGTGGTATAACACTTCCTTCCATACTGTAGCAAAAATGACCCCATTTATGGCACTTTATCGATATCATCCACCATCCATCACATCTTCTTTAAGGGAAAATTCTAGGTTTCAAGTAGTGGAATATCACATCGAGCATCAACAAGAAGTTCTCCAACTCTTAAAGGATAACCTAACTTTGGCACAAAATCGAATGAAACAATAGGCAGATCAACATCGCAGTGAGAGAAGTTTTGATGTAGGAGACTAGGTATTTTTACGGCTACAACCATACAAAAAATGTCACTCAAGAAAGATAATAAGGATAATAAATTATTACCAAAGTACTATGGTCCTTACAAGGTGTTGTAAAAGATTGGTATTATGGCATACAAATTGGAGCTTCCTACTTCTTCGCGAGTGCATCCAGTTTTCCATGTTTCATGATTAAAGAAGGTTATAGGGGACAAAATTCCAGTTCAAATAATATTTCCAGAAGTTGATGAGGAAGGAAAAACCATATTTGAACCTGAATCAGTCAAAAAAATATGAACGCGACAACTATGAAATCGATCAATTTCATAGTATCTCATCAAATGGAAGAACTTACCCACTGAAGATTCTACATGGGAGGATGAGAATTTTACACCGAAGCACCCAGAGCTACTCAAGCGTTGAGGACAACACTTTTTTGAAGGAGAGGAGCATGTTAGGTCCCTATATTACTAGTATAGTCCCTTATTGTTGTTAGTTTAACCCCCTTATTGTTATTGTTGTACCCCTTTAACCCCCATATTGTTATTATTGTGCCCTTACATTATTATTGTTAGGTCGGCTAGGATTACATTGTGGCCCCATGGACTCCTATATATAGAAAGAAGGTTTTTTCATTTGTATCATCCAATAATTGTTCATTTATGTAATGTATTGGAGGTTGCCCCCTCAAAGTGGCTGATTTCTAAGGCGTTCATCTCTCTTTTCTTCTATTTTTGGAGCTGGTTTCATAACAATGAGGATAATATATTATAGGAGTATTTATATCTCCCAAATGGCCTGCCCACTTCAAGAGGGGATTCACGTGCTTCCCCTTAGGATTTTGAATATCTTCTATCTATGGTTGTTTCTTGTTGTTTTGGATCCCATGGTTGTGGATGGTGTCTTGGTGGACCCTCAGGAGCAACCTATTTTAGGTATCTCTTCCTCTCCTTCCTTTTAATTTTCACATGTATGTAATGTTGGGTCTCCATATGAAAATCATAATGGTTTCCCCTCCTATGTTTCACAATATTTCCCCATTCTATCTATCCTAATATTTATTTTGTTTCCTATATCAATCCCTTTGTTCTTTATTTATCCCTCAATTTGACCTCTCATCTCCTATCACCTACCCTTCACACTCTATTTCTCCCTGTTGGGAAAAAATCATATTTTGTGTCTGGAGTCTTGAGGCCAAGGTCCGAAGTCTAGTATAACTTTGACAAAGGAGTGTGGCAGAGTAGATATGGTGGTTGTTGGACAAGCTTCAATATATGGGGTTCTTATATCAAGTTCATGGCCCTCCTCTATTTCCCTATGAATATATACTCTTTTAATTGAAGGGGATTGGCGAGCATTCCCAAAATATTCTCCCTAAAACATATAATTAACTCTAAATGTTTGAGTATATTTTTCCTTCAAGATACCCGAGTTCTGGGATCCTCTCTTCTATAATTCCTAAGTAATATCCTTCGTGGATGGAAATTTTAGTGCACCGATGTGATGGGCTGAATTGGGGGCTTGGTGATGGGATGGAACTACCACTCTTTTAAACGTATTAACTCATGGATCAATCTAGCTAGGATTGGTGTCAAAAAAAAATTAGAAGAAATTTCCACCTCCTTTTCCCTTCTCAATATCTATGGGTCAACCCTAATTCATAGACGCTTATGAGAGTCTTTTTCCAACAAATCATTTTTATGTTCACCAAATTTCATTGTTGGGGGAGACTTCAATGTATCGCTAGGTTCTTCAGAATCTTGGGGAGAGTGTATGAATGTTGACCTTTTAGCTGATTTCTTTCGATATTTCCTGGTATATTAGTCCCTCATTGATATTCCCCCCCTCAAACTCCGACCATCTTGGAAAAATAAATGGACAAGTCTTGTTTGCATTGCTAAGTGATATGATCACTTTCTCATTATTAAAGGTATTATGGATCACTTTTAATTCATTAAATAGTGGATCGGTTCAGGTGGCATTTCTAACCATTCCCCATTTTTTATATAGTTGTGGAGCACTACTTGCAAAATGGCTAGCCCATTCAAAATGAACTCCTCATGGCTAAATAATGAATATTTTGTTGAGATGGTCAAGGACGAGTGGGATCATTATTCTCCACTTTATAGTAGTTTTTTTGGCAAACATTTTGTGAGAAACCTCAATACAATAAAGAAAAAAACAAAAGATTGGGTGACCTTTAAGAAAGAAGTCGAAGATCTGGAACTTAAGAAAATAGAAGACCAAATTAAGACTCTTTCCTCCAAGGAGGTTGAAGAATATGATTTTGTAGAATTAAGAACTCTTCTATTTCAGTTGGAGAAAAGAAAAAACTCTATATTAGAACTATGGGAGTTTGATCAGTGATTAAAGAGGAGAGTTGTGTGGTTAGAATGTGGTGACAATAATACCAAATTATTGCATGCCTTCACCAAAGGTTTTAAGATGGAAAACACAATTATGTGTCAGTCATTTCAAAAACTTCTTTAGCGCTCAGGAAAAAGGAACTATTGCTGAAATTATTAGAACAGCCTTGCCTTTCCCCAGATTCATTAATGAAGGTGAAAATAAGAGCCTTATGGTTTAATTTTCTAAGGATGAGCTTAATATTGTCCTACAAATTTTCCAAAAGAATAACTACCCTCGATTAGATGGATGGGGTATTGAATTTTTCTGCTTCTATATGATTTCTTGGGGAAAGACTTACTTGTTGTGGTTCCAGAATCTCATAGGGATCATTATGTGCTCCTAGATTTAAACTCAACATTCATTGGTCTGATGCTAAAAAGATGGACTCCCCTTGTTACTTTTATGATTTCAATCCTATTTTCCTCTATAACGCAATTTACAAAGTCATAACTAAGGTGATTTATTTACACCTAAAAACTATCCTATTGGATACCATTTCTAAGGAGCAATTTTGGTTCCTTGAAGGTAGGCAGATACATGAAGGAACTAGAGCAGTGTAGGAAATTATCCACAACCTAAATATAGTACACTTAAAGGGGAATATCTTCAAACTAGATCTATTGAAGGCCTACAACCAAGTAAGCTATATTTATCTGAGATTACTATTAACTCATGTGTGCTTCAGCATTGATTTCATCACATGGGTTATGAGTTGCATTCAAATTGTCTCTTTTGTTGTGCTTATCAATGGTGTTGCATCCCCTTTATTTCATACTCAGAGAGACCTCTATTAGGGGTGCCCTCTCTCTCCTCTATTATTCCTTTTGGTTGCTAAGGGACGTAGTTTCCTCTTGGAAGATGAAAATAACAATGTAACATTTCAAGGTATCTTTGTGAGCCATGCTCTCGTTTTTTCCCATTTAAATTTTTTTATGACATTCTTATTTTTGGAAATAGCGATCTATGTGAAGTTGAGGTTTTGAAAAACATCATCATGTTATTTTGGAAGTTGACTAGAATGTTGATCAATTACCGAAAGTCCTCTCTTCTACTCTCAAATCTAGATGAGGATACAATGAAACACATTATAGAAATATTTCGCATGGAACATTATTTGTTTGATGATGGTTCAAAATACATGGGATTTATTCTAAAACCAAACAAAGACATAATCCTAGAATTATGATCGTTGATTACAAAGGTTGAAAATAAAATCAATATATGGTGCCACAAATGGCTCTCAAGTGTGGGTCTTCTAGTACTTATTAAATCAATTCTTGATGCCATCCCAGTTTATTGGTATTCTCTAACATGGATTCCATAAGGGGCATTGGAAAATATAAGGATTTTCTATTCCAAATTCTTATGCTCCAGAACTAGTGCAGACACTAATCTTCAATAGGTTGGCTAGGATAAAATTGCAAAACAAAATTCCATGGGGGATTGGGGCTTGAAGAATATTTTTCTTTTTTATCATGCTCCTCCAGCGAAATTTGTTTGGCTCCTTATGAAAACTAAATCTTGTGCTCTAATTTTTTTTATTGATAGATATATCTCCCCGCTATTGGTGTAGGACTAGATTCATCATGTGGATAAACCTCGCCAAAATATTTCTATCATATGGCGATCTATTTTGAATAATTTCGAAATCATTTAGACTGGTCTAGTTTGGAGAGTTGGATTGGGTGTTCGGGTTCAATCAGGCGTGGACCCTTAGACGAGATCCCAACAAGATCATCTTCTTACCCCTCCTTTAATTGATCTTCTCCAAGATCATGGGATTTCAAAACTTGCTCACATAATGGATCTTACATATAATTCCTTATGGCATCAAGGGTGGAAATGTATGACTAACATGGGAATTCATGCTCCATTCACTGAGATATGGAAAAATTACATCAATGATCTATGTTTGGGTCACATTCGACTAAAAAATAGGGATAATGAACTTATCTAGTTTGGATCCAAGTGTGGATTCTATACTCCGAAAGTTGGATACAATTATATTCCATTAGCACGTCAACCCCTTGATTTTAAATGGTGGTGATCGATTGTATGGAAGTCTATATGTCCTCTTAAGTCTAAAATTTTAATCTGGTGTATTATTTATAATAAGGTCCATACCTGGGACATTTTACAAAAAGTATATGCCATAGGTCCTGGATGGTGTTCCCTATGTCAGGCCAAGGGGTGTCCATCATCCACCTATTCATGAATCACTCTTACTTCCAAAACATTCATTTGGGAATGTTGCAGGTGAGTTGAACCACAAATCGAGTAATGGGAGGGTTGGTCCTTCGATGGAATCTGCTTGGAAACAATGTCTCTCTATTACGTCTTCTCGCATCTTCAAGGTCCTCCCATTGATTATCAACAAGGGTATTTAAATTACACGCAATAGGGTTATATTCCACGATCGCACTTCTTCCCCTAAGCTTATTGGATCTATATATACAGTGATTCTTAATCACTACCACAGGAAAATGATGCTCGCATAACTCGTGAGTTAGAGGTAGTAAATCGTGACAGATATTTGCCATGGGCTTTCTTTGAAGAGGCCTCCACAGACTTGTATGGGAATAGTGGAGTTGGTTTTATACTTCCCCTATCATACGCCATCTACTTTCATATCTCTTTTGATTTGGGAGCATGAAAAAATAACTCTATTGAACTTTTAGCATCCTAGAACCTCCTTGCATTTGCTATAAGGTTTAACAAACTTACAAAATTTTGGGGATTCCAAAATTGTGGTAAATGGGATGAATGGCACACAGTATTGCAGGATAGAATTAATATAAAATAATAGTTAATATAATGGATAGAATTAATATAAAATAATAATTAATATAATGGATAGAATTAATTAATAATAGTATACTTAATATGATTAAATGATATTATTTATATATTATAATTATTAATAGATAATATGGAATATTAGGGATGGAGTATTTTGTATTAAAATTTTTATTTTAGTTTCTAACTATTAATATTAGGGTAAATATTAAAATTATGTATTAAATAGTAATATAATGTATTAGGGTAATATGAAAAATTAAGACATGTAAGGAATATAAACAAATTAATGCAATGAAAGGGACTTGGGGAAGTTAGAAGAAAATGATAAAGTTAATTCAGAACCAACGTGGAGGTCAAGGTGGGATTCATTCTCAGTTACTTTCTAGCCTTTATCTCTATTAAGGTCATTAGGGTGTTTCTCTATTTTTATAGCTTCCCCAAATTTTCTATGATGATAGTGACTGATTTTGGCAAGGATGAAAGTTTTTTCAATACAAATTTGATGCTTAGTTTTTCTAGAATGTTGAATCAATGCAAATGTTTTGAATTGATTATGTTTGACGTCGACAGTCTGTTCCTAAATTCTTGTCATAATGGATCGGTGTTTTCCACTTGAACAAGAAGTTAAATAGACACCTTTTTAACATATAGGATCAATGGGATCTTTTAAATATTTAAAGAAGTTACCAGTGGTGTTCATTGATTTAAATGTGGCCTAAACATTGTTCCTTCTTAGAATACGAGCAACTTTGTTAGTAGTTACCATAATGTAGGAGAGGTGTACTTTTCCCACAACATTATCCAAATTCTCTTTAGTTTTCTTTTTAGGTCCTTTATCAGCATTTTTGAATGCCTTTATATATCTTGTATACATTTTTTTTAATACCTCCATAATATGTATCTTTTCGGTTTCTAAATGTTCATTGTCTAAAATTCACACAGCTCTAGTGGCCTAAGTGTTAATAACTCCAAGTTTCTGAGCAAGATGATGGTGGGAGCTTGTGTGGAGGTGTTGTTCGATATGATTATTTTTTTAGATATACTTGGTGATACATTGCATCGTCTTAATTTATAATAATGAGAATGTCAAGAAAGGGAAGGTTTCCATCCACCTCAACTTCCAATATAAATTTGATAAAATTAGGTTTATTGTTAATGTGTTGCAAAAATATTTCAAATTTATCTCATCCATGTGGCCATATGATGAAGGTTTCATCAAAAAATATTTTCCAAAGTTTGGGTTTTAGGGGGGAGGATTCAATGGCTTTGGTTTCAAATTCTTCCATGAACATTTCTTCAATAATGGGAGATAGAGGAGAGTCCATAGCTACACCTCATGTTTTTTCATAGATTTCACCCATGAAACTGAAAATTGTAGATCTAAGACAAAGTGCTATTAACTTATTCATGTCAGGATCAGTAATTTTGTGGAAAATTTCCATGGATCCATCAATAGGAATGTTGGTATAAAGTTGCTTTACATCAAAACTAACGAATATATCATTTGAATCAAGTCTTATATCTTTGATCTCATTCATGAAATAGGTGGAGTCTTTTCCAACTAGAGGTTTAAGTTTTTCATCCAAGTTTTTAGGAAGATGGTATGTGGGGCCACCAATAATATTGAATATGGGTCATAGGGGAATCCCTTCCTTGTGAATTTTTTGTGCTCCATAGATTATTTGTGTAATTGGATTTATTTCAATCAGCTTCTTATTTTCATGTCCATTACTAGATTTCATAGAGTTACTGGCAGAAAGAAATCCAATTACACCAAGGATATATGGAGCACCAAAGATTCGTAAGGAATGGTTTCCCATCATAAATGTAGTCAATAGTATTGGTGTTCCCACATACCATCTTAATAAACAGTTGGTTGGGAAACTTAAACATTTGGTTGGAAAAGAATCCACCTATTTCATTAATGAGATCAAAGATCTAATACTTGATCCAAATGAAATATTGGTAATTTTTTATGTGAATTCACTTTACACCAGCATTCCTAATGATGGAGCCATAGAAGTTTTCCACAAAATTACTTATACTAGCATGGCTAAGTTAATATAACTTTTCATTAGATCCACATTTTTTAGTTTCATAAGTGAAATCTATGAACAAGCATGCAATGTATATAGGGGTTCTCCTTTATTTCCAATTATTGCAAATTTGTCCATGGAAGACTTTGAAACAAAATCCATTGACTCCTCCCCCATCAAACCCAATATTTGGAAAATATTTATTGATGACATCTACATCATATGGCCATGTGGACCGAAAAAATTGGAAATATTCTTGCAACACCTTAACAATCAATCTAATTTTATCAAATTTAAAATGGAAGTTAATGTGGATGTAAACCTTCCTTTTCTTTACATTCTCATTACTAGAAATGAATATGGTTTCATATGTCACTAAGTCTATATAAAAAATACTCATACGAAAAATTACCTCCACGCAAGATCTCATCATCATCTTGCTCAAAAACTTGGAGTTGCTAACACTTTTTCCACTAGATGTTTGAATTTAATAGAATGAACATTTAGAAACAAAAAAGACACACCTTATGTATGTATTCAAAAATAATGGATATAGGAGACACCAAAGCATCAAGGAATTCAAAAATGATAATAAAGGACCTAAAAAGAAAAATAAAGAGAATTTGGACAATGTTGTGAGTAAAGTGCACCTCCCCTACATTATAGGAACTACTAACAAAGTTTCTCATATTTTGATAAGGAATAATATTAACGCCACATTTGAACCAATAAAAACCATTCGTATTTACCTTAAATATGTAAAAGATCCCATTGATCCTATATTTCAGAAATGTGTTTATTTAATCCCTTATTCATGTGGAAAACCCTATGCTGGGGAAACTTGTTGATCCATTATGACAAGAATTCACGGACACTTCACTAACATCAAACGTAATCTATCTAAAACGTTTGTATTGGCTGAAATTTCTAACAAAACTAAGCCTCAATTTTCTATTGAAAACACTTGTATCCTTGCCAAAATCAATCGCTATTATCACAGAGAATTTAGGGAAGCTATAGAAGTAGGGGCGTGCCTTAAAATCCTTAAAAGAGATGAAGGCTAGAAAATAAAAGAGAATTGGATCCCCAACTTGACCTCCAATCCAACCTTGAATTAACTTTAATATTTCCTTGTAACTTCCCCTAGGTTTGATTTCATTACATTAATTCATTTTTATCGATTAAATTTCTTAATATTTCATATTACCCTAATACATTATATTACTATTTAATACATTATTTTAGTATTTACTTTACCATAATATTCATAATTATAAACTAAAATAATTTTTTCAATACTATAGTTTTTATACAAAATACCCATCCTTAATATTCCATATTATCTATTATTAATTATAACATATAAATAATCTCATTATTTATATTAAGTATATTATTGCTAATTAGTTCTATCCATTATATTAATTAATATTTCATATAACCCTCTTATGTTAATATTTCCATTTAATACTTTTTATTTATTTTAATAATATAATAACTTAATTTTATTAAATAATTATGTTAGATCCCTATAGTACTAGTGTTAGTATGATTCTTTCGTCGTAAAAGATCACTTTAGCTATGCATATCAAGTAGCCCTAACATCAGGTATGGCTGCAAAATATCTTTAAGTTTGCTGCATAAAATTAGATCTAAGCATAAATGATATTAAGCACATAAAATGTAAAATGGCTCCATGCATCCAATGAATAAGACAAGAATAATGTATAAAAAGAATCTTATACTATATTAAAGAATGGGGCACCTGAGAGGAAAACAAGAAAGGTGTTTTCCAGTTCTCCTCAGTGGGATGGGTTCTTGGAAGTCCTCAGTGTTTTAGATCTAAAATTCCTCTCTTTGGTTAATGTGGAAAACCCTAACAAACATGGAACTCAATGGGAGTTCAAAATGCAAACAAATGGAAATGGTGACCAAGAGTAGATCTAGTGTGATCTAATGCAATGGAGGTGACTAATGAATGGGGAAAACCTTCCTATTTATAACAAAATATTGGGGTGTTCTAGAACTCGGTGCATGAATAAAATATTATTAATCAAATTCTAGAATCACCCTTTAGGAATATTTTATTATATTTGTTGGAGGGAAAAGGGATTTTGACTTGGGTCAATACCTTTATTTATAAATAAAAAATAAATAAATGATTTATTTATTATTTTAAGGGAGATGAGGGGAATATAATTAAATAAATAATGGCTTATTTAATTATTTATATGTGATTTAGTCAAATTTAACTAAGAATATTATTTAAATAATGATTTAAATAACTTATTCTTAGGAAATAATTAAATAAATAATGATTTATTTAATTGATTACCTTGTTTTGGGTTAAATATGACCAAGAAACGTAAAAAAATGTGGTGAAAGCAATTTTACTTGGGGTTAAATTGGTCTTACATGGTGTACTTAGGTTCATCTAACGATAATGGGTTAGATGACCAAAAAATGGTGTAACAGATTGTGTTAGGAGAAAATCGTATGACCGAAGTACGTTGTAATAACTTAAGCATTAGACAGTAAGATAGAAATGAAAGAGAGGAATGTAAGGTAATCTAAAGTGGTGGAAGACTAGACCCAGAGGAGACGAGACTTATAGGTGCAACAAGTCTCAAGTGTATGATGTGGTACCAATGTGAAAGGCGGCGGGGAAGGCATACCTATGCCCGCCGAGACAATAGTACAAAGGATAAGGTGCCCGGAAAACCACGGAACGCAATAGTAAAGCCAGTGCTGGCCTAAACATGAGCCAGAAAACAAGAAGGATGAATCCCACATACATGTTATGCCTGGAATAATCGTCAGGACTTATACAACATTTTTGTAGTACATGAGATATAAATACACCCAAATGCCCCCTACACACGGGGAAGGGCTCACGAAATCAGATCGACACGTGCAAATCGAAGAGGTGTTGCAAGTGACTGAGGCCGATATCATCAAAGGAAAGGAGTTGCATCAAGGGATGGAATGAAGAAGTCATCCGGGTATGTGGGGGGCTACCTGCAGGGCCACCCCCTCATGAAGGCTGAGACATCTCACACACACCCGGGTATCACCAATAGCTGTTGCTGCATCACTGAAGCATCAAGTGTGTAGATCGCGATCGGGTTGAAAAGCGCTCGAACCAAGGTACACTGCCCCCCTAGACATGACTTCTGGAGTAAATGGGCTGATGTTGACAGAAGTAGATCTGCCATAGGTGAGGTAGTAAGGGAATCTCAATTAAGGCACAAGAGAAAATAGTGGAGCAACACACAGACGTAACTAAGGATGATGATAAAATGAGGGATGGTGCCAATGGGGACCATAAAAATCATGAGTACAAACTGGTAACTCATGACGGAAATTATCACGAACGGAGATGAGTGTGTGGGCAAAGTGGTGCCCCCCACTGAACTATGGTGTAAGTGAGAAAATACGATTTTAAGGGGATGTGAGGGAAGACTTTGTGGACAATGGGTGTCCTGGTGAAGTAGCAAAATGTGAAAACAAATATATGCTGGCTATTTACAAGAAAAGAAAACGTGCATTTCGAGCGAGAAATGTTAGGGGTAATATTTCTTGAGATAGAGTGCATTGCGAGGATTAGGAAGGGGGTGGCCTTCAAAGTCCTCTAAAAGATAGGCCCCCTTCCCGAGGTCTTTACTGATAATGTAAGGACTGAGCCATAGTGAGTCGAACTTCCCATGACCAAGGGTATCATGGGCCTGGTCATAGACTAGAACAAGGTCACCATCGTGAAATTGACGAGGGTGTACTTTTTTGTCATATTGAGGTTTGGTGCACTTTTTGGCCGCTTCAAGAGTTTGCAATGCAACACGACGGTCTTCAGAGGCGCGCTCGAGCAGGATAAGTCGTTGTTCTAGAGGTTGGGTATTAGGGAGGAGTTCGATGGCTAGGTGAAGGGAAGGGATTTCACACTCGATTGGTAGGACTTCCTCCTCACTGAAGACAAGGTGGAAAGGAGTGAAACTAGTGGCAGTTTTAACCAAAGTCCGATAAGCCCACAAAGCAGGGAAGAGCATAAGGTGCCAATTGTTTTTGTGCTTATTCACCATTCTTTGAAGCATGGTCTTAAGAATTTTGTTCACTGCTTCAACTTGGCCATTACATTGGGGGTAATAGGAAGATGAATATTGGTGCTCAAAACCCAAGAGTGAGGATAGCTCATGCCAGATCTCATCTTCAAAATGTCGGCCATGGTCAGAGACTAACTGTTTTGGAACTCTGAATCGAGTGATGACATGGTTAAAGTAAAAGAGGGTTGCGGTGGCTGCCGTATTTTTGAATGTCAGCATGGCTTCAGCCCATTTGGTGAAATAGTCAACTGCCACGATGATGTATTTGTGGTTACCGGCGGAGGGAGGTCGACATTCCATAAAGTTAATGACCCATTTTTAAAAAGGGCCAGTTTTGATGACAGGATGGAGGGGAGCGGGAGGAGCTCGCGCCTTAGGGGCGAAATGTTGGCAATTGGAACAATGTTTGACTGCTTCAATGCAATCACTGAAGAGAGAAGGATAAAAATACCCGACACGCATGATTTTTTGGGCGGTGGCAAGGCCGGAAAGGTGGCCCCTGCAAGCACCGCTATGGCAGGCGTTGAGGACTTGTTCAGCTTCAGCGTGTGTGAGGCAACGACGAAGGACAGTATCTACTCCACAATGATAAAGTTCGTCGCCGATTAGAAGGTAGCGAGAGGCTTGGTGTCGAATGCGTCATCGGGCAGCGCGATCAAGATGAAGGGTGAAATTTTGGGTTCACAAGTAATTAAGCATATCACCGTACCAAGGATCATCAGTGGTGATGGCAAATAAATGTTCATCGGGAAGAGCATCATTAATAGGAGTGTCTTGCGTCCCGGTAGGCAAATCGGAAATGAGTTCAGCGAGGGCTAAACCTTTCTTGCTTTTTGGGGTGACAAATTCAAGGTCAAATTCTTGGAGAATAATGACCCAACCAACGTACTTCCCACTGAGGATGCGTCGACTCAACAGGAAATCCATGGGGTTGGAATCAGTCACAACCTTGGTGGAATGCAGGAGGATATAATGATGCAGTTTTTGGACCGAGAACACAATAGCTAGTGCTAAATTTTCTTCATGTGAGTAGGACACAGGTGGGCCAGCAAGGTTTTTACTGACATAATAGATCACATGCTCGAGGCCGTTATCATCTTCTTGAATAAGGACTCCAGCAACCGAATGGGTGGAAGCGGAGATGTAAAGGATGAAATCTCGGTCAAAGTCAGGATGAAGGATCAAGGGGGCAGAGGTGAGAGCATGTTTGAGGGCATCAAAATATTGTTGAGCATAGGTATCCCAGACAAAAGAAGTGTGGGAGTGAATAAGTCGAAGGAAACCATGCGCGGTGGTCGCATAGTCTGGAACGAATCGACAAATAAAATTAGCTTTGCCTTGGAGGCTTTGGAGTTGTCGTAAGGTTCGAGGGATAGGCAGTTCAAGAATGGCTTGAACTTTCAAAGGGTCAAGATTTATCCCGTCTTTAGATACGATGAAGCCAAGGAGACGACCGGCGGGAACACAGAAGAAACATTTCAAAGGGTTAAGACGGATGTTATACTTGCGACAACAGAGGAAAATGGTACGCAGATCATGGAGGTGTTGTGCCCAATGTTTAGAATGTGCAGTAAGGTCGTCTAAATAGGTGAGGATAATATGAGCTAAGTCATGGAAACAATAAGACATGGCTCGTTGAAAAGTGGCACCATCGTTTTTAAGACCAAATGGCATGACTCGGTATGCAAAAGTGCCCCACGGACTAATGAACACGGTTTTAAGTTGATCAGCATGACGGATAACGATTTGGTTGTATCCTGAGAAGCCATCCATAAAGGATAAGACCTGGTGCCCCGCAAACTTATCAATGATTTGGTCAATAAATGGTGTGGGGAAGTTGTCTTTGGGACAAGCTTTGTTCAGATCGCGAAAGTCAGTGCAAACATGAATGGTGCCTTTTTTTTTTAGAACGGGAACTGGGTTGGACACCCAAGTGGTGTACTCAATGGGGTAAATAAAACCAGCCTGCCGGAGCTTATCGATTTCAGCTTTGATGGCTTCACGTCTAGATGGATGAATGGGTCTTAACTTTTAACGGACCAGAGTCGCGTCAGGCCATGTGTCGATGTGGTGTTCGACAATGGCCGAATCGAGTCTTGGCATTTCTGAGTAGCACTAGGTGAAAACATCACGGAATTCTTTGAAGAGTTTGGTGTAGGCTTCAATTTCTTCCGGAGTGCAGTGGGCGCCCATGGTGATGTGTTCTTCGATACCTGGTTTTACAGAAATGTCTATTTTGATGGTAGGGGAGATGTTAGCCATATTGCCTTCTTCAAAAGCGTCAAGGGCAGGGATGGGATTTTTGAACCAATCAACTTTATTGGGAATGAAGTCTTTGGATTCGAGAGCATATTGGTCATGTGATTGATGTGGTAGGAAGTATGCATGATGGTGCATATCATCCCATGGAAAGTCAGGTTTGGTCATGGCTTCCATGATGTCTTCATCATATTTGAAGAGGGGAATAGTGGATGACATAGGATGACCTGAAGAGGTAGAAATATGAGATATCTGATGTTGAGGGGAAATTCTTATGTTTGTGTCGATAGGAGAAGTGACAGCGGGGTCAATAGATGAGTGGGTAGGCGAAATAGCGGGGGACGGGGCTAAGGGGTTGGATGTCGGGGAACGCGGTGATGAGGCAAGGTAGGAAATAGTGGCGGAAGGTTCGTTCATGTCAGTATCAGGATGAGAAATGGTAATTGGGGTGGACGCGTGGTCGGGGTTTAAAAAAGGAGGACAGGCAAGCGCGGCTTCGAATTGGCGGTAAGCAACCAAAGAAGCGCGATACTCGTCAAGACGGGGGCAAAGGTGGGTATAATGCCCATGGAAGTCGCATAAAGAAAAAGGGTGATTGGTGCGCAAGTTTTTAAGTTTGGGAAGGGAACCAGGGAGGGTGACCTAGACCGTGGGAATATCAGATTCTGGAAACATTTCATTGACCACGGTTTTGAGGTGTGGTAATTCAGGACAGGCATGGGTGGCGTGGCCGACAACGTCGCACAAGGCGCACTGGATGGGATGTTTTGGAGGGCGAGGAGGGGTGGAAGTTGTCAATGCTACCGTGTCCTTTAGTGCCCCCCTACGAGATTTGCTATTGTTACCATACATGGTTGTAACAGGAGGAGGTGTTGAGTGAGGAGACTGAGGTGTTGGAGCAGCGGAAGAGGTGATGGGTATAGGTTGAACCGGAGTCAAAGCAAGATAGGGCTTGGGTTGACCAGGCAGGATAGGGGTAGGGGGGCTTAGATACCAGATGGGTATACCCAAGGTAAAGTTGGGTAGGGAGAGGGTAGCCAAGATAGGGATGGAAGAAGCTCTAGGAGGGGGAGCGAGGAAAGGAATCTGACTAGTAGGAAAATGGCCAGGAGGGACGGGGTCGAGAGGATTGAAATCGGGCAGAATTGATCCAGTAGGGAGGGGAGATTCTAAAGGAAAAAGACTGGCTAGTGGGGGCGGAGGGCTAGGAGCCAGAGGAGTTGGGGAAAGTTGAGGTTGCTGACTAGCCAAAGTGGGCTGTGTAAGGTCAGCCCAAGATGATTGCATCATGCAAACACTTGCCAGGCTAGGGTCAGAGAGGGTAGGTGGGTCAAGAAAGGTGCCGAGCAAGTAGGAGTCTTTAAAGAGGCCGGGAGAGACACTGGGCCAAGACGTAGTGGTGGTGGAAATAGAGGGCTCAGGGGAAATCTAAGATTTGGGGGTACGATACGATAACTAGTCAATGGTGACGATTTTGTCGTTATGTGGGAAGAACATCTTGTGGTAAACTACGGATGGGATGGTAGACATGGCATAGGTGTAACTACGCCCCAAGAGGATGTTCTAGTCGAGGGGGCGTATATCACTTCAATGTCGACGCACACATTTTTGCCTGCAAGAGTAAGAGGACAGCGGCAGAAGAGGCCGACGGGTTGGGAAGCATGGCCATCCCACGCATGAAGGGTGATTGTGGAAGGGGCCAACGCAGGAGATCCGAGTTGTTTCCAAACCGAAGTGGACATGACACAGGTAGATGCCCCCTCATCAATGACTTATCGAGAAATAGTGGCATTTTGGATTTGGACCGAGATTTGGAAAGCAACAGACGCAGGAAGAGGGGGATGGTCAAGTTGACAGGGATTGAAAACAATTAACTGGTCCTCGGTAGGGTCGACAGCATCCAGGGCAATCTGAGCAGAGGCATCATTTTGGCGTAATGGGCCCTTAGGAATTTGGGAATGAATCTTGGCGTGGGGTGGAGGAATTGTCAAGGGACCATTGGGTGTCGATAGAGCCTTAGTAGGGCCCGAGGATGGGAACTCAGGGGTAGAAGGAATGGGAGACCGAGTTTGAAGGGAAGGATTGGCGGTGAGAGATTGGTCTGAGGCCATCATGAGGATCTGGTAATCAGAGGAACCAGAAGGAGAAGGTTGAGTGGGTTATGGGCCATGAGGTGACTAGGTGGCCACGAGTCCTTGTTGAGGGAAAGGATCGGGAAACATAGCGGGTTGAGAGGTAGCCGTATGGGAAGGAGAAGAGTGTTGTCCCTGCACAGTGGCCTGAGACTCCCACATGTGCCACATTTGTGGTAACCGGGGACAATCATGAGTGTAATGACCGTAAACACCGCAACATGAATAGGGCTTATTGGTGCGAAGTGGCATGTCTTGCTTGGGTTGAGAGCTCTGAGGCTGGTCAGCAGTGTTAGAATCAAGATGGGAAGGATTGGGTCGACGATTACCGGAAGTGGAGGGAGTACCTTTCCTCTTTCATTGTAAAGGAAGAGGAGGATTTGCACCTGGCTGCGCAAATACGTGCCCTGGAGGGGGAAGTAAGTGCAGCTGTGGGGGTGGAGGAGGCGAGGGTGCGAGAGGTCCAAATGCTGGAGGAGCTAGGACACCAAAGGGTAAGGGTGAGAATGGGAAACATTGAGGTAAGCAGGAAAGTGGGTAAAAGGGGGAGGCATGCCAAATCCTGGATACATGTTACCGGGGGGGGAAAGGGGCTAGAGGTGCTGGCCCCACCGGAAGGAAAACCATAGGGCGTAAGAGGTTGAGCAGAGGTATGAGACATGGCTCTGATGATACCATCGGCAGAGTGAGAGGTCCCAGAGGTGTTAGTGCCCCCAGGCTTGGGGAGATCAGGAAGGACAATATAAACATAACCAAACTGGGCATAGACAAGGTCATATTTTAAGGCGATTTGAAGGGCAGCTTCTTCGGTTTGGGGGAAATGGGAGGCGACATCTTTGCCAATGGGAGATAAGAGAGAGCGAAGGAACCAATCCATGTAAAATCGATCTTCAAAGGGGGGAGCACGGCATAAGCTTCGTCGTCGTCGGCACTCCTGGACATGAGCGGAGAGATGCGTTGAAGAGGATTGATGAAAGGAGGTCAATAGTTCAGTGCCAGTGTCGTATCGGAGAGGGAGCTGGAAATAAGACAAAAAGGCTTGGGAAATGTTTGCAAAAGTGGTATGGGAAGAGGTGGCTTGATCAACATACCATTTGGACGCTTCACCGGTAAGGGTGCGTTGGAATAAACGAAGACGAATGGAGTCATCGGTGATGGAATTATAGGAACACCACATGTGGAAAGATCGAATATGATTGGAGGGAACTTCACTAGCAAGGCCTTCGAACTTGGGAATGTCGGAGGGGAGCTTGGTTGGCATAGCAGGCCAACTGGCATTGTGGTGGATAGGATCATTGATAAGTTTATTGAATTTGGGGAGACTGAGGCCGGCCATATACGGAAGTAATGGGGCTATCGAGGTAGGTCCCATAGCGGTTCCACTGGAAGCCGACCCAGCAGTAGAACTGGGGTTAGGGCTAGGTCCAGAACTAGACATGGTGGAGGTAAAGGGGGGAGAACCAGAAGGACTGGGAGAACCCGAACAATCAGAGGAAGAGTCAGAGTGCGGACTTGGGGGAGGAATTACTCGATGACGACAGGAAGGAGGAAGTTGACCAACCGGAAACTGAGGGTGAAGGCCAAGAAGTCACTGGGATAAATGCCTTGGAGGCGCAATGATGACGGGAAGAGGAAGGACCGACCAGGGCAGCAAGGTGAAAAAGCAAGACGCAACAAGGGCAAGGAGGTGCAGTGTCGATAAATTTTAGAGTCTTTGCCAGGTGGTGTTAACCAGGCTCTTCTTCACTTAGGGTCAGTGTGTGGCGTGCGTTAATTTTAATTGATTAAACCCAGACGTTTTGAGCGTAAAATAAAAAGTGTGCTACGGAATGGAAAAGAAATCTGCAGTAAATAAGACTGAAAGAATAGAAAATTACCAACTAAAAAGGCAGCAATCGAACCCAAGAAGGTGGGTTTCTCAAAACTAGTCTAGAAGGGGCAGAGCACGCTAACAAGAGACCAATAGATCTAAGGTCTGGAGGGACTGGGATTTAATGGAGAAATCTGCTGGAAAGTGGTGCAGAAAGCAGCAAAGAGGTAGGGGCAAGGTTGCTGCTAGAAAATAAGAGATCAGCTAAAAAGAGGGGGTCAAAGGGGTGACCCTATAGATGAACCCAAACAAAGCGAAAGGCAGTGTATAGAAGGAGAATAAAAGCTGACCTGTGAGGATCTGAACAGGAGGTATCAGATCTGAAAGAAGGCATCAGATCTGAAAGAAGGCTGAAACTTCTGGAAATTCAGACATCTGAAAACAACCACAAACTCTCCCACAAAAAGTGGAGGGAAATGAAGCCCTAAGGGGCAAGAGTCCCACTTAGGTGAGTGAAATAGATCAGAAATAGGTCTAAACAGGTGGAGACAGAGGCTAGAAAACCCTGACAGAAGCTTTAGTGAAACCTAGAAAAAGTGCTGGTAGATTGCAGAAAAAATTGCAGGTCGTAGATTTGGGCTTGTTTTCAGGCCAGGTCGCACATTTAGGGCAGAAATGTGTGACCTCAAGGCCAGGTCGCACTTTTTGGGCCAATAAGTGCGACCTGCAGATCCAGGTCTGGCGACAGTAGATTTCATAAAATTTTGTCGTCTCAGCAGCAGCTGATGTTGGTCACCTGCGCAAAAAGTCCAGAAACACACGGAAGTTAGAAATTTGAATGTTTGAGGGTTTTAGAGGGGAAAACTAGCATAAAAATGGGAAAAAATAAAAAATGGAAGAGAAACCCTAGGGTCTAAAACAGCTGGATATGCAGGAATATAGAAAACAACAGTGGTCGCAAAAGAAAACCCGTGTGGAGTCGCCAATTGTTAGTATGATTCTTTCATCGTAAAAGATGACTTTAGCTATGCATATCAAGTAGCCCTAACATCAGTTATGGCTGCAAAATATCTTTAAGTTTGCTGCATAAAATTAGATCCAAGCATAAAAGATATTAAGCAGATAAAATGTAAAATGGCTCCATGCATCCAATGAATAAGACAAGAATAATGTATAAAAAGAATCTTATATTATATTAAAGAATGGGGCACCTAAGAGGAAAAAAAGAAAGGTATTTTCTAGTTCTCCTCAGTGGGATGGGTTCTTGGAAGTCCTCAGTGTTTCAGATCTAAAATTCCTCTCTTTGGTTAATGTGGAAAACCCTAACAAACATGGAACTCAATGGGAGTTCAAAATGCAAACAAATTAAATTGGTGACCAAGAGTAGATCTAGTGTGATCTAATGCAATGGAGGTGACTAATGAATGGGGAAAACCCTCCTATTTATAACAAAATATTGGGGTGTTCTAGAACTCAGTGCATGAATAAAATATTATTAATCAAATTCTAGAATCACCCTTTAGGAGTATTTTATTATATTTGTTGGAGGGAAAAGGGCTTTTGACTTGGGTCAATTCCTTTATTTATAAATAACAAATAAATAAATTATTTATTTATTATTTTAAGGGAGATGAGGGGAATATAATTAAATAAATAATGGTTTATGTAATTATTTATATGTGATTTAGTCAAATTTAACTAAGAATATTATTTAAATAATGATTTAAATAACTTATTCTTAGGAAATAATTAAATAAATAATGATTTATTTAATTGATTACCTTGTTTTGGGTTAAATATGACCAAGAAACGTAAACAAATGTGGTGAAAGCAATTTTACTTGGGGTAAAATTGGTCTTACATGGTGTACTTGGGTTCATCTAACGATAATGGGTTAGATGACCAAAAAATGGTGTAACAACTAGTGTAGCCCATATAGTGTAATTGTTGTGCCCCACAGAAGTCCAATATTATTATTGTTGTTCCCTGCAGAAGTCCACTATTTTTATTGGGTATCCTTACATTATGTATGCCCTAACTATATTTTGACCCCTTAGACTCCTATACATACCAAGGATGTTTTTTCATTTGAATCATCCAAAAAGTATTCATTTATGTGATGTAAAATAGGTTCCCCCCTCAAAGAGGCTTACTTTCAAGTCATGGATCTATATTTTCTTATGTTTATTGATTTGGTTACATAAAATTTGGTATCAAAGCTTTAGATCCTAGGGTTTAGCTGCTTCAAACATATCATCTTGTAATTTTCACTATAATATTTTTTATACAAGGCTTAAGAATTTGAAATTTCGACCATGTAGAGAAAAACTCTTGATGAACAACATGTAAAAATTTCATATCTTGGCTCACTGTATTATTGGAGATGTGATTGAAGGAAGTTAACGTTTCTGTATGCACCATAATTTTGTCTCAAACATGTGTCTCAGGGAAAATCATCATAACTTCCATTTCAGAAATCCAAATCAAATTTCGTAAAAGGTGGCTAAAATTGCATGAACGTTAGTTTATTGATATCATTTTCATGGTCAAAGGCTGAAAAAATGACACGTGGAATTCCATACACGTTAGCTCTACTGCACCAGTCCATAAGCAAGTCATATTGGCATATTTGGCTTAACATTATCTTAAATAATTCAATATCAATATAGATAGTGGTTTTAGAAATAGGACATATAGAGCTGCCATAGAATGGAATTTCAGAAGTTGGGAGGAAAAAAGTACAGAGATAAAACATTTTCAATATCAAGCTCCAAAAAGAAAGAAAAAAGGTGTGGATTTTTTAAAATTTACATAGCTTTTGTTTGAAAAATTAGTTTCATGTGATTCAAATGGCATAGTAAAGAATATATATCATTATTTGATTCCAATATGCCTCGAAAAAAAAAGGATACTCCCACTAAGCAACTAGAAAGCTCTATTATGATGCATGAAGAAAGGGAAGAAATGTAACATGATATATCAAAATTACGGGACCAAGTGCAACAAATTTATCTCTCACAAAGAGCAACCAAAAGTGATTTGGATGGTTTAAAAGAAAACATGGAAGGTTTAAAGGATGGTTTAAACATAGACATTGTATTTTTTAAACTAGACATGGATGTGATGAATGTCAAGTTGGAAGGGATGACAAAGTTGTAGTAAGAAAGGCTTTCTAGTGGTGATAAGGTACTCCATGAAAATCGTGATGAGGAAAAAGGGAATATGAATTATGATTTTTAAGAATGCAGCGTTGGTTCTAAGAACCACCACATCCCAAAAATCGATATGATTAATTTTGATGGAAAGGATCTAGTAACATGGATACTACAAATGGACCAGTTATTTGATCTACATGATGTGAAACACACAAAAAAGGTACACATTGTGTCTTTATATTTAGAACCCAAATAATTTTTATGGTATCAATGGATTTATTATCATAAAAAATTTCTCACTTGGACAATATTTATGGAGGAATTGATATCACATTATGAGGATACAAAGAGAAATACTCACTTTAGACAAACGATAAATCTCAAACAAAAGGGCTCAATTGGGGAGGGCATTGAGAACTTACAAAGATTGAATATCAATGTAGTTGATATTATAGAGGAGCATCTAATTGATGTCTTCATGTGGGCATTAAAGGATAACATCCAACATGAGGTTCACCTTTGGGACCCTAAGTCATTGGTGAATCCATTTAGGGTGGCAAGAAAAGTAGAAAGAAAAATTATGGAAACAAGGAGGTCTACCTCTCACAACTATAAAGAATTAAGTGTTGTTGCTCCTAGTTTCCCATAACCTAAGATATTGAAACCACAATAAATGGAGGAAAATAGATTAAAAGGGATTTGTTACAATTATGATAGAAAATACACTAAAGGTCATAAGTGTGTCGAGAAGAAATTATTTTACATAAAATGTTAATAGGAGGAAGAAAAGGAACAAGAAATGTCAAAAGAAGATGATGTAAATGAGGAAACAACCCTACGGGTTAAAAAAAAAGTGAGGGAATATGACCATATATTGTAACGCATTGGCTAGAATTACCACTCCTAAAACTCTCAATATAGAAGGATATATCAAGAATGTAAAGGTAATATTTTTGATTGACTCAAGTAGTACTCATGATTTTATGTATTTTAAAGTAGCCATGGGTTTGAATTTCTTTTTATATCTAGCATCAGAGTGTCAAGTGATGGTTGCAAGTGGAGGAACTATAAATTGCTAAGGGAAGTGCCATAATATAAAAATAACTATGGGGGAATATGTATTGAATAGTCAAATTCTTTCCATTCCAATATGTGGTGCAGATGTTGTATTATGAGTCCAATGGTTACAATCTTTGGGGGTGATAGCTTTTTATTTTCAAGAACTGTTCTTGAAAAAAAAATGGAAGGAAAGGAAATTGAATTAAGGGGTATCACAAGGAAACATAGGAATATAATCATCTCTAATGGTATGATCAATATTTTTAAGAAGGAACAATGAGGTGTAACTGCACAATTATGTTTGCTAGATGTTCAAACATCTAAGCCATCCATTTCTCCAGATCTCCAAAGAGTCCTTGACAATGATTCCAAGGTTTTTGAGAATCCCAAATATCCCCTACCTATTCGCAATAATAATCATTCTATTGACTTTATTCCAGAAAGTGTTCCTCTAAACATTATACCTTATAGATATCCTTATTCCCAGAAGAGTGAAATTGAACATATGGTTGTAGAAATTCTAGAGGTGGGTATAATTCAACCTAGCCAAAGTTCTTTCTCTTATCTAGTAGTAGCGGTGGACAAGAAGGATGTATTAACGCGTATGTGCTTGGATTATAGAGATCTCAACAAGTTCACTATTAAAGATAATTTTCTCATTCTTTTCATTGATGAAATATTAGATGAACTACATTGAGAAATTTATTTCAATAAGTTGGATCTATGTTCAGGATATCATCAAATTAGAATGAAGACATAAGACATTCCAAAAACAATATTTAGAACCCATGAAGGTTATTATGAATTTTTGGTCATGCCTTTGGGCCTTACTAATGCACCTTACACATTTCAAGGTTTGATGAATTCCACTTTCAAACCCTTCCTTAGAAACTTTGTGCTAGTATTTTTTGATGATATACTAATCTATAGCAGGTCTTGGAAAGATCATTTTCAACATGTTGACATGGTGGTCAAACTATTGGAGGGGAATGAATTATATGAGAAAACTTCCAAATATTTATTTGGGGTATATGATGTGAAATATTTGGGTTATATTGTATCCCATGAGGGTGTTAATACATAGATTAACAAAATTAAAGCCATAAAGGAATGGAAAATACCCACAAACGTAAGGCATCTTTGAGGATTTATCGAGTTGACATGGTATTATCATAAATTTGATAAGAATTATGGTAATATAGTAGCACCTATAACAATAAAAATTAAGAAATATGCATTTTATTGGAGTTCATAAGGAACTACGACCTTTGAACATCTTAAAGAGGGATTGTATCGAGATCTCATATTAGCTACACCAGACTTGAAAAAAACCTTTATTGTGGAATGTGATGCCTCAGGAAATGGCATTGGTGTTGTTTTAATGTAATAAGGAACACACATTTATTTTGGAATTTTTCCAATCAAGGAAAAGTATTTATAGAAACCTGTTTATGAGAAGGAAATGTTGGCAATACTACATGCACTGGAGAAATTGCGCCCTTACCTAATGGGAAGACACTTCAAAGTAAAAACATATCATGAAAGTATTAAATACCTCTTGGAACAAAGATTATATTCATAAGAGAAATAAAAATGGGTCACAAAGATGTTGGGTTATGACATTGAAATCATCTACAAAAAATGGAAGCAAAATGTTGTTGCAAATGAACTCTCAAGAAAGTATGAGGATGTGGAAGCATTGCTTTGTGTCATTTATATTATCTTAATTGATTGGATAACTAAGTAAGGTGTGAATAGAAGAATTATGAAGACGTATGGACACTCATTCAAAAGTTTCAATAATACCCCAGTACCTGTGATTCATTTATTTGGAAAAATGATTCACTATGGTACAAAGATCGCCTATATCTATGTAAGATCTCCCAATTTAAACAAAATTTTCTTTTGGAATTTCACACCTCTCCTAAAGGAGGGCACTCAATATTTTTAAAAACTTACCACAATGTCAAGAAGGAATTTTTTTGTGATGAACTTAAATCTGATATTCAGAAGTTTTTGGTGGAATGTTTTGTTTTTCAACAAAATAAAGTTGAGACAATTAAGACTCAAGGTCTTTTACAACCATTAGCCATTCCAAGTCAAAGGTGGGAAGAGGTCTCAATGTATTTTGTTATAGGTTTACCAAATTATTAAGGAAAGAGTTTCATCATGGTGGTAGTTTATAGACTTACCAATTATGCAAACTTTTGTGCACTATCTCATCCTTTCAAATCCAGTATAATCGGTACTAGATTTATGGAAACAGTTAAAAAGCTACATGGAAACCCAAAGATGATTGTAAGTGATAGAGATCCTATTTTCACTGGATATTTTTGGACATGATTATTTTCTTGTGTTGGTAGTCAATTAGCTCATATCTCATCTTATCATCGTCAATATTATAGGCAAACTAAGATAGTACAAAAATATTTGGAAGGATATCTATGTTTCTTTGTATATGATAAGCAAACACAATGTATCAAGTGGTTACCCTTGGCATAATGGTAGTATAACACATATTTCCATACCGCAGCAAAAATGACCCAATTTATGGTGCTTTATGGATATCATAGATGATCCATCACATCGCCTTTAAGAGACAATTATAAGGTTTATGTAGTGGAATATCACATCAAGCATCAACAACAAGTTCTCCAACTCTTAAAGGATAGCCTAACCCTAACACAAAATAAAATGAAACAATAGGTAGATCAACATCAAAGTGAAAGAATTTTTAATGTGGGAGATTGGGTATTTCTACGACTATTAGCATACAAAAAAATTTCCCTCAAGCAAGCTAAGAAGGATACTAAATTATCACCCAAGTATGATGGTCCTTATAAGGTGTTTCGAAATATTGGTACTGTGGAATACAAATTGGAGTTGCATGCATATTTGCGAGTATGCCCAGTTTTCTATGTTTCGTGATTAAAGAAGGTTATAGGTGACAAGCTTCCAGTTCAAACTATTTTTCCATAACTTGAAGAAGAATGAATAATAATATTAGAGCATGGAGAAATCACATAAATAAGAATCTGGCAATTATGAAATAGATCAATTTCAAAGTATCTCATTAAGTGGAAAAATTTCCCTGTTGAAGAATCCACATGTGAGGATGAGTATTTTATATAGAAGCATCCATAACTAATCAAGAATTGAGGAAAACACATTTTTGAAGGAGAGGGGCATGTTAAATCCATACAGTACTAGTGTGTCCCCCATATTGTTATTGTTGTGCCCCATAGAAGTCCACTTTTATTATTTTTGTGCCCCATAAAATCCCACTCTTGTTATTTTTGTGCCCTTACATTATCTAGGCCCTAATTATATTTTTATCCCTTAGAATCCCATATATACCAAGGATTTTTTTTCATTTGAATCATCTAATAATTATTCATTTATGTGAGTTAAAGGAGGTTTACCCATTGAAGAGGCTTATTTTCAAGTTGTCGAATTATCTTTTCTTTTGTTTTGAGATTTGGTTACATAACATTTAGGGTTTTAGAAATATTTTTTTTGACTCCCTTTCCCCCCATCATTCCTCTTTAGGGTTTCTGTATATATTTATCATCTTTTATCTGGATTATACTTTCATATAATTCATTCATCTTGATGATGAGGCACATGTGATGGTTTGAAACATCGATAAAATAACTAAAATCAATGTGATGGATCCAAAAAAAGAATATCCACATAATAAAAATCAAAGAAGTCTCATATGTAATAGCATTCATAACGTATAGAATGGACATCAGCCAAATTGATAGTCCCATAATTGATCCAAGAATATTCAATAGAGCCATCAAAGGGGCGCCAATAGTTGCAAATAAAGGAAAAGCACAAGAGTCCCCTTAGGGAGGGGTCATTTTTTTTGTGTTCACAACATAATTCCTCGACATATGACTAGAACTATGTGTGAAGGTATTGTTGGTGAGGTAGGGCATCATTGATCCACCCATATAGCTACATTAGTGCCCCCAAATTCATCAATACCCCCAATATCAGTAAAAACACTAGAGAGAGTACTAGAGTTAAGATTAAAGCTCTAAACATATGGGAAACTACCATTACTATCATTCAGCTACCTATATGAATGGAAGAAATAGGTGGAAACCCACTTACAATAATAAAACCAAGGTTATTCCCCCCACCAATTGAAAATTCAAATGTGGGAACTTGTGATTATGAAATGGGCACACGAATATTTTCTATACCCATGAAAGAAAATGAAATGACTGGTGGTATTGCCTAATTGGCGAGATTGAATGTCATAGGAATAATGATGAGAGTACCCAACCTGCTAAACAGTGGCAAGGAGGTGGCCATAATGACTCCTCCTAATACATATGGATATGTGAAGGCGGGTCCTCCTCTATTGGAGGATTAACTAATTCTAGACATCGTATGAAGATGAGTAAGAAAAAAAATCGCCATGTGGTCTATTCACCTAAATGAGTAAAGGGTCTATGGGATCAGTGAATAGGCTAGTTATCCACAATAAAAAGTTGTTTTTAACCAATGATTAAAATTAACCTATGGCCAACTAAACACAAAATACCACAAATTATACCCTTAGAAAAACTAGGCTATCAATGAAAAAACTATAGGATTACAGGGGCCTTACAAAATACAACCCTTGGGTGAGTTTATGTAATGTACCAAAATACCCCAAATGGGAAATTTTATTGCAATACCTATTTTTTATACCATAAAATACAATTCTTTAAACCCAAGCTAAATAATTCCTCTAAGCCCATAATTAATCATGCCCTACATATGAACCAAAGGGAGATGTAGAATCACCACATAATGTAATTCACCATTACATGATAAAATAAATAATTATGCATATATGAAAATATATTAACATAAAAATAAATACAATAAATTTCATACTCAACAATTAGACAAAAAACACATAATACAATTATGACACTTATATTTATAAATGTCCATCGATTGCACGCTAACTAAGGGCATTCTTCCCAGCCTTAGGAATTTGTGTTCCGAGTCTCTCAACAATAAGACACCCATGAGTTAGGGTTATGAAACCATAACGAAAAAATATGGCTTCGCTATAAGCTTAAAATGTAGAAATTATACCAACAGATTCAATCTGATCATGCAATGTACTAAAACAAGATATTGAATCCTTCTACAATATTTGTAGAATATAAAACATGATCGCTCAATGACATGAAAGTAAGAGAAACAAGTAAACCAATCGCACAACCCAAGATATTCGCAGGGAAATAAAATACTCAAATCTGCTCTATCTATATTGTATAATAAGCCAAGGAATCATGAAACAATACAATGCATTATTTCTCACAAGAATTTGTTGCACTCTACCAATCGTCTCACACTCATCTAGGAAAAATTGGACAAACACTTAGCCAATTCCTTGCCTTCCTCCAACCTTCCTTGCTCACACAATTCCTAGAGAAATAAATACCCATTAAATATGAATTCCAACCTTCCTTGATTGCACAATCCATCATGATCTTCCTATGGCTTTATAACTACGTCCGGGCAATTTGCTAATAATACAAATGATAGTTATCTCCCCTTAAACCTCTATCTCAACTAGGTCTTAATCCAAATTGACATGCATGTAGCTATTAATAGTGTATCATCAGTTATCTGATTTATCACTACTTGTGAATAAATCTAATTTAATTCACTCGATCTCTCAGTAGCTCATCACTCAGTTAGAACTAGTTAAACAACTTTTAACTCAATTAATTTGAGTTAAATAATTACACTCACACCACACTAGTGCATTAACTGCGACTGGACCCCCAAAATAATAGAATCACTCTACTTGCCTCACCTTTGACCCTAAACTCAAAATTCTTGAGCTAGCTCAATTTTTGTGACTTAGTTAACTGATACAAGTTGTTACGAGATGAAATTACAATTTATTGTCCAATTTATTTAAGGGAAAACTAAATTAGACACACATTTTCTTGTTGATTTTCAACACTCCCTCTCAACAAGAAAGGGATTATCAGCTACCCCGATCCTGCCTTTATGTTATATGAATTTTCTCTTTGTCAGCACCTTCTTCAAGGTGTATATATCCTGATCCTTTATGGGAATGTACTACAACAACATAATGTGCCTCTAAACACAATCTCTGAGATGGTGGTACCAGATATCAATATGCCTGGACCTATCATGGAATACCGGATTAACCAAGAGTTTTAAGAAACTCTGATTATCATAATGTATCACCGTTGGATCCATTTGATGACCAAAAAAAACCAACAAGTATCTTCCTCATCCAGATGGCCTCTCATGCAGCTTGACTAGCTTCCATGTACTTTTCCTCGGTTGAGCTGAGTGTAATTGATCTCTACTTCCTACTGTACCAAGAAACTTCTATTGATCCTATGCTAAAGATGCCCCCTGATGTGATCTTCTTGTCTGATGGAATACCTACCCAATCTGCATCAGTGAAGCCTTGAAGATTCACTCCCTCTATCTGTTTGTACCATAATCCATACTCTGTACTGCCCCTGAGATATCTCAAAACATGCTTCCCCACCTTCCAAAAGAGCTTGGTAGTCTTAACCATAGCTTAAATAAGCCGATTAATTATGTAGCATATGTCTAGTTGTGTGTTCACCAAATATATAAGTGAACCCACAAGCTTCCTGTAAACAATAGCATCAACTACCTCACCTAAAGTAACATCCTCCTTCCTCCAATTTCTTGCAAGAGGAGTCTCCATGGGTTTGCTACCCTCCATGTATAAATTCCTCAGAATATCCTTGGCATAGTTACCCTGAGATACAAATAAACCCCCGTCTCTTTACCATATTTCCAAGCCAAGGAAATACAGAAATAACCCCATTTACTTCATCTCAAACTATTTTACAAGATCCTCTTTGCAAGAAGCTATGATCTCCTCATCACCTATCAAAATCAGATCATCTACATAAAGTAAAATAATCAAAAGCTTGCCATCAACCAGAATATGATATAGGTTCTCATCCACTTCACTCTTTGTGAATCCCAACTCAATGAAATAACTGTCGATCCTGGTGTACCAAGCACAAGGTGCTTGCTTCAGCCCATACAATTCTCTCTTGAGTTTGCATTCATGCGACTCCCTGTAAAAGGTCTCAAAACCTTTTGGCTACTCAATGTACACTCCTTCCTAAATAAATCCATTGAGAAAGGTTGTCTTTACATCTATATGATGTATCTGGCACCTCATCTGCGTTGAGAGTCCAAGCATGGATCTAAGCGATGAGTACCTTGCAACCGGTGCAAAAGTCTCCTTAGATTCAATCCCCTGCACCTGTGAGAATCCTCTGGCCACAAATCTAGCCTTGTATTTCTTCACACTCCCATATGTCGCTTGATTCACCTTGTAGATCCACCTATATCCAGTCACTGACTTCCCCACTAGTCTTGGGATTACATCCCATGCATTGTTTCTGATAATGGATTCATACTCCTCAACCATGGCGTAAACCCATACTAGCTACTACATTGCTTCCTCAAAAGAGGATGGTTATGCCACAATACATTCTCTCATAAGAGCCATGTATCCAATATACGTTTTTGGGGACCTTCTCTCCCTGAGCCATGATGTAGGTGCACCTACATTCTCTGTCGCATCTAGCATAAATATGTCAACTTCTCTGGTGTACTTCCTACCATTTCTGGTTGATGGATCTATATGAGTGGTTTCTACCACTATTTGTTCCTCTTCTTGTGGATATTCCACATCCTAAGGTTCATCCTTTGGAACTTAGATTTCCTCTTCTACATGCAATTCAATCTCCCTCTCAAGGGATAATCGAATGGATTTCTCCTCATCAAATTTCACATCTCTCCTGACAACTGTCATCCTGTGTGCAGAAAATACACCCGATATTTGTGGGGATTATTAGTGTACCCAAAAAATATCCAGAACTTTGTGATTTTTTCTAGCTTCTTCATGGAATATTTGGTCACATGGCAATATACAGATGAGCCAAAAATTTTAAAATATGAAACATCTAGTTTGTTACCTAAAAAAGCCTCCTTTTGTGTACTCATGCCAAGTATCTGATGAGGACTATGTTTCTGCACATATATCGTTGTGTTGAATGCCTCTACCCACAAATTTAATGGTAGTCCCTGATCATGTAATGAAGCTTGTGGTGCTCCCACAATTTTTTTTTCTTTCTTTCTGCAACCCCTTCTGTTGTGGTTTATGAGGTGCAATCAATTATCTCTAAATTCCTTCTTTAGCACAGAAGTTCTTGAATCCATTAGAGATATACTCACCACCATTGTTGCTCCTTAGAGCCTTCACATTCTTCCATGTATCTTTCTCTACCAGTTATTTGAACTCACAACACTTGGATAACATCTGATCTTTCTTCTGCATGAAGAAAATCCAACACTTTCTAGAAAAATCATCAACAAAAATCACATAATACTTGTGCTTTGCTATGGAAGTTTTTGAGAATGGTCCACACACGTCTAAGTGAAATCTCTGATTATCGCTGATTGGTTCTCCTTCTCATGAAAGGTGGATTTTGTATACTTCTTCATAATACAACCCTTGGATGTGTCTCTCTAAGCAAGTGTACCCTTTGGAAGCCGTATAGAAATCTGTTGCATGATCCTCAAAGCACTATGGTGTAGATGATCCAACATCCTCTGCCATAACTCACCGGTATCCCATCTCACAACCTCATCTGCTTTATTACTCAATTCTGGAAAACCATCTACATCAAGTTTTTAGAGTTTCTTAACACAAACCCCAATGTTATTTACCTGTCCTGTGGCTTTGTGAAGAAGGAAAACATTTCCTTCACTGAAAACCACATCATATCCAAGATCCTCCAACATAGCAACTGAAACTAGATTCTTTTTGAAAACTAGTACATGCATGACATCTTTTAATATGAAAGGTTTACTTGACTCTCTCTAGAAAGTAACTGTGCCCATCCTGATAGCGCCATGCCTCCCGTCATGACCCATCTCAATGTGCATCTAAAGATCATTCTCCTCCAAGGTAATAAATAGTTCTTTGTTTCCAGTCATGTGGAAATATGCTCCACTATCCAAGTACCATATATATCCCATTACATTTGACACCATGCATGCGATGAGAGAGAATTCCAACCCAAACTATGAGGCCAAAGCTTCACCCTATGCATCTCTCAGAGCCTTCTTGTTGTTCTTCTTCTTTTGTGGAAAATATGTGGCATAGTGTCCATGAGCATGAGAGTTGAAATATTTAACCTTTGACATGTCTCGCTTCTTTCCTTCTTTTCCAGTCTTGGATTTGAAATAGGACTTCTTCCCTTTCCCTTTCTTTTCCTTGTTAACTAAGGCACAATTTTCCTCATCATCAGTACCGAATGAGGATCCATCCTAGGTATTCTGCCAAAACTCTTCTTGTACCAAATCTGACCATAGTCACTCCCACTTTGGTAACTTCTCCCTCCCATTCAGAGAATAATAGTAACTATGCAAGCTCTTGGGAAGGCCTAGAAGTGTTGGGCTCACCAAGTCATCATTAGCCATAGTAATACCAACACTTCCAAGCTCATCTCGACATTGAGTGAACTTGGTCAAGTATTTCCAGATTGTGTCGCCCTTCTCCATTTTGACTTTCCTTAGCTTTTCCTTGAGTGAAATTTTCTTGTCGTCACTTTTACTTTGAAACAGATCTGTCAAGGCCTTTCACATAGCATATGGAGTTTCCTTGCCATGGATACTTGAGACAATATGATCTCAAACTCCCTCTAATAAGATCCTCCTCGCCTTTGCAACATTCTTCCTCCATGCTTCATGATGCACAACATCTGCCTAATTGGGTTCTAGAATATTAGTGTCAATGAGCTCCTTCAACCCGTTATCCTCCAATACTACCTCCATCCTGTCCTTCCATGCAATATAGTTTGAATTTACCTTGAGTGAATATTCGAGTCTCAAGCTAATGAAAGACATCCTAGTTAACTATTGGCTCCAAAGAATGAAACTGTAAATTTGAATATTGCTCAACAAAAACTCAATTTCTTCTCTTCTATTGTGATTCCTGACGCTCTGATACCATGTAGAAATTATACCAATGGATTCAATCTAATCATGTAATGTACTAAAACAAGATATTGAATCCTTCTACAATAGCTGCAGAATATAAAACATGATTTCTCAATCACATGCAAGTAAGAAAAATAAGTAAATCAATCACACGACACAAGATATTCATGGGGAAAGAAACTACTCAAAACCCCTCTATCTTTATTGCATAACAAGCCACAAAATCATGAAACAATACAATGCATTCTTGCTCACAAGAATTTTTTGCACTCTACCAATCATCTGACACTGATCTAGGAAAAATTGGACAAACACTTAGCCAATTCCTTCCCTTCCTTGAGATTTCCTTTCTCACAAAATTCCTAGAGAAATAAATCCTATTAAATAGGAATTCCAACCTTCCTTTATTGTGCAATCTATTATGGGCTTCCTATGGATTTATAACTGCACCTGGGCAATTTTTTAATAATACAACTGATAGTTATCTTCCCTTTAACCTTTGTCTCAATTGGGTGTTCATCAGAACTGACATGCATGTAGCTATTAGTATTGAATCATCAATTATGTAGTTGATCACTACTTGTTAATAAATCTAATTTAATTCACTAGACCTCACACTAGCTCATCACTCAGTTAGAACTACTTAAACTGATTTTAACTCAACTAATTTGAGTTAACTGATCACACTCACACCACACTAGTGCATTAACTGCAACTAGACCCCCAAAATAATAGAATCATTCTACATGCCTCACCTTTGACCCTCAACTCAAAATTCTTGAGCTAACTCACTCTTTATGACTTAGTTAACTGATACAAGTTGTTATGAGATGAAATTACAATTTATTTCCAATTTATTTGAGGGAAAAAAAACTAGACACACATTTTCTTGTTGATTTTCAACATAAAAACACACTAAGACTCAGGATTCTCACTCAACTATCAATCCCAATCATCAAATCGCTTTCCCCTTTCAAGCCACAGAACCCGAGAGGGGATCCCCCTTCTCTACCATTGAATTCCCTTATACTAACTCCCTCTTCTAGGGAACCAATGGAGGTTAGCTAGGAAAATATCTATGTGTGGACACTAGGGATGCTTTTAAGGTAATTTTTCATTAATTTTCCATATAAATCAATTCTCTCTCATGTCCTTTTCCTAGCTAGGTCATCCATCCCATCAAATAATGGAAGAAGGAATCAAAGTTTGAATGAATGCCTCACTCTCCTTTCCCAAATTTAAGACCTTTGCATATGTGTAACTTGTTACAAGGACAAATATTTTTCGAGTTACTTGGCATAATTTTCAAAGGTTGATTTTTTCCAAAGTTAAGGTACTTTATAATATAATAAAAATTGTTTTATTTCTCTAAATTGGCTTATTACTCCCTTTGGGGCCCCTTAGCCCCCTCTTATTTCCTTTTCATGGAGTCGTAGCCTCATTATTCTTTCCATCCTTATTTTACGCATTCAACCATTTATTTTTATTAATAATAATTTATACATCATTTACAATGCAAAGTTCTAGTCCTTGGCGATATGATATAACTCATAAGCCTATATAATATGATGTACAATCACATTACAAAATCAAAGGTATTAATGTTTCCCTACCCATATTTTTTCATTATCCTCATTGTATATTGATGCATAGGGGGTCATTATATACAATACATATACATAAAAATTGTCAAAACAAGTGCATGTATACCTCTTCTAGCTCCCATATAAAAACCTTAGGGTTGCAAAAAATCCACTAGGACTTTACCCTGCCTTTGGTTTTATTCCATGTATCCTTGATTTTTTAATACAAGATTCCCAGTAGATCTGCTTGAATGTTATTCTAATAAATAATGTGGATAAAATCAAGTAAACACTTTTTTAGTAATGAAACATGAAATACATTATCATATGCATACATACAAGCAATGCAATTTCATATGCCATTGGCCCAATTATGTTCAAGATTTTGAATGGTCCACAATATTTGGTTTTCAACTTCCTACAACTTCCCAATTTTGATGAGCTCCTCTTTGGTCTCAATTTTAGGAATACACGGTCACCCACTTGAAATTCCTAAGCTAATCCTCGTCTTCATAACTCTTTTACCTATCATGGGTTGCCTTCAAATTCTCTTTAATTTTTGTTGCTTTATCCTTTGTTTTCTTGAGAATATCTAGCATAAGCACCACGTTATACACTAGATGATACAAACTAGCTAGAGAAATGTATTTTTTATCTGACAATGCATGAAATGGGCTCATTTTTAATAAAGCCTACTACCCATATTTATAGGAAAATTGAACTAATTGTATATAATTTTCCCACTAGGATGGTCAGTCCATTACATATATTTTGAGAATATTTACAATGATTTGATTTACTCTCTCTATTTACTCATATGTTTGTATATGATGGGTTTCCCTAAAGTTTAAATTTGTTCTCACTCCCTTTAATAATACTTTCCAAAAATTTGAAGTAAATTTAGAACCTTGGTTTGATATGATCATCTTGTGCACTCCATGTAATCTCCCATTTATTTCATATAAACTTATGTTATGTATACTCCTTATGATTCAGTTTAACTAGAATAAAGTGAGCTCCAATAGTTAGATTTTATATCACCATCATGATGGAACCATGTTGCTTCATTGTTCTAGGAAATTTAGTCTTGAAATATATAGTAACTACCTCCCATTTACACTCTAGAATGGATATTGCTTGTAGAAAACTAGCTAGGTGTCTTTGCTCAACCTTCACTTTTTAACATTCCAAGCATTTAGATATATGGTTAGCCACAATCCTAGACAAAATTATTGGCTCTTTATGGGTACAAGATTCTTCTAATAACCTGGGTGTCCAACATAATGAAAATCATGTATTTCCTTTAAAATTTAATTTTTAAACCCTTATGAATTGGGAAAATATATTTTACCTTTACACATAAGGATTTCATCTTCATTCAACTCATAATTTTTATGCTTTGGCTAGAGTCTTATCTTTTTGTAGTGTTTCCTTTATTTGCAAAATTCATTGATTCGAGTTTTCAATGTTTAGAATTATGATTTTAAATTTGTATGGTACATTATTATTGTTATATAATAAATCTCATGAAATCCTCTATTAAGTGCATCAACCACCTTGTTCTCTTTTCCACTTATGTGTTTGATCTCAAAGTCATACTCACAAAGAAATTTCAGTGATATCACTTGTATTGCATTCAAGGTTATATGTTCAAATAAATATTTCAAACTGTTATTGTCTATTCTCAATTTAAACCTATTTACCATGAGGTAATGTCTCCACATTTGTAAAGCATGCATTGTGGATGCCAACTCCAAGTCATGGCTGACATAATTTTCTTCATGCACCTTTAATTTCCTATATTCATAACACACTACATGGAAAATTTACATTATGAATTCACCAGAACATTCCTTACAGGCATAAATTCACACAATAAATCTTTGTTTGGGTCAATAATCTTAAGAATTTGTGCTCTATTAAAAAGCTTCTTGAAATATTGAAAGCCCTCTTCATGTTATTATGTTCATCCAAATTTTACACCCTTGTCTTGGAAAAAAGTGATTGGGTGTGTTATCTTTGTGAACCCCTCAATAACTTTTCTATAATAGCATTCTAGTCCCATGAAATATCCAACCTCTATCACATTTATTGGTGTTGGACACTCTCCAATTGCTTTGATATTTTTTAGGTTCGTAGCTATGCCTTTCTCTGAGGTGATGAAACCTAAATAATGAATATAATTTTGGTAATATGAGCACTAATTTACTTGGCATAATTCCAATGAATCCTCAACACTTTTGGTGTCATCCTCATGTTGTTCATGCTCTACATCAGACCTTGAATAAAGAAGTATGTCATATAGAAATACCATGAAAAAATTATCCAAATAATTTCAAGAAGTTCCATTCATAAGACATATAAATATGGTGCATTTATCAAAAAAAATAGCACCACTAAAAATTCATAGTGTCCATATTTGGTTCTAAGGGTTGTCTTGTTGATTTCCTTTTCTTTAATCCTTAATGGTGGCTAAATCTTTGGTCAGTATTAAATAATACCATGGCTACTTTCAAGTGATCACTATCATTACCTGAAATAGGATATTTATTATTTACTATAACCCTATTCAACTGCTTAAAATCAATGGATAATCTTAATATTCCATCTTTCCTTGTGACAAAAAACATTGGAGCACCCTAAGGTGGAAGACTTTGGCATATGTACCCATTCTTCAAAATATATTCAATTTTCATTTGTATCTCTTTCAGTTATAGTGTGCTTATTTTATAAGGTGTTTTGTATACTAAAGAAGCTATGGGCATTATATAAATAGAAAAATCTATTTCCATTTTGGGTGGTAAACCTACAATCTCTCCAAACTCATCTTCAAATTCTTGTAGTACTATAAAATCTTATAACTTTGTACTTCCATTATTGGATGGCTCCTCTACATGGGTTGCAAATTGTTGACACCCCTTTCTGAAAATTATTTTCAACTATAAGTCTAATATTTTTCTAATAGATATATGCCCTGTGATCTAGTGGATCAAATTTATGCTCAAAATTCAAAGTTGTGAGAATGGTTCAGAACCTGAGCAACCGTGTAGATCTCGTTATTTTGAATCCGGTGCAAATCATTTTGTGAAAAATTGGTGTTGTATGCTCCTACAACCGCGTTCTATTCATTTGTGGAAACCAAAAAAAAATTTGTTTTTGGTTGTATATGAATTCACAGTCAGCAATCGATACTACTTATTGGACCCTGACATGGCATGGTGAATGATCTACATTGGCCAATCCGTGTTTGACACTTGGAAGTTTCGTATTGGCTCAAATTTGAATTATTTTTATTGGTCAGAGATTGACCAATAGCAGGGAGCCTCGTGGGCCAATGGGATACAACCACTTAGCCTCCCCACATTGGTCTAATTTTTTTTTTATAGGAGTCTGATCCACCCTACAGGAAACGACATGGGACTGGTCGAATACAGTTGCAACGACTTACAATTCGATCACTGCATGAGTATTAAACTTATAGAGTGCCACTCCTTTTTATTGTTTGTTGAATAATCAAATGGGGGTTGGGACCAGGGTTAACCCCCGACCCTAGTCTACAGACTAGTGTTAGGGGCTAACCCTGGTCGTGGAAAATATTTTATATACCAAACCACGTTATGCCAAAGTCTTGGTGTGCAAATTTATTGGCAGAGTTTAGTAAACCACAAACCCATCACATAACTTATAACTCAAAGTCTTATGGCCTATGACTCAGTGGTTATGAAATGGTCATGTGATGGTTAAACCATTGGAGCTTGAGCATCGTTCACATGTTGCGGAGGTTTGAAACCAATAGTGAGGGAAATAGTTAAAGTAGCAGTCAGTTGAAAGGAATGTTAACGGGTCGACAAGGGCGATCACATGGTGGGTTGCTAACCCTTTACACCATAGTTAAAGGTTGATGGTTGTAGGTGATGTTACCAGATATGCGATGTATTGTTCACATTCAACCGTTAAACTTTATGTAGTCTCCAAAAACGAATGCACAATGGGTAGCGAAACCTGCTAGGGGCATGGTTTCACTAACCCAACCTAGCTTCAACCACAGTTCACAACAGCGAAACCCATAGTCAGAAAACTGACAAGAGTTCATTCCAAACAAACTAAGATCAACAGCACATGTATAGCCATTTGGCAGGTTTTTAGCCAGTTAATGGGCTCACTAGCCCAATTAACTAGGCAAAAAATTGCACTCAGCGCAATGGGAATTTCATCGGCACAGGGAAAATTTGTCACCCCACATGGCCGACAAAGCCCAAAATTGTTGCATAGATAATAGAAGGTGTAATTTGTGGGACATATAGTGTAGAAACTTGGAGAGCTCATAATGTTTGCAGGTGTTGGCCTTTTTGGGGGAAAAAAGAAGCTATATATGGGTTTTTGATAGTTCTTAAGCCATTGGAGCTATCATTGGAAGCTGGACCAAGAGATGTAGCCTAGGAGGGGTGAACTCCTCCATCATTTGTTGATGTGTGTTTGTTGTTATGGTGATTTTGTCTCATGTTTTCTGCAAAAACAAAGTTTTTATTTCATGTTTATGTGATTTATGTCAGAGGATTAAAAACCTAATTTAATCAATTTCAAATTTATATAATCCTCAACCAATTTCATATATAGATCACCCCAAAATCCCTTGCATTTTTCCTTTTCACCCTTCCTCACCAATACAAGTGAATGCCTTCTTGGAACATTCTAGGACAACATGGTGCTTTTCCAGCCAATCCATTCCAAAAAAAATGGCATAGGAACCCTATGGAATAATATTCAAAAATTCAATTAATTCCATTCCATTCAGTTTTATGGGACAGCGCCCAACAAATTTATTGATCATTATTTTAATTCTAATTTCTCTCTAGATTAACCATTACCTCCCAAGTGTGTTTCATTTTTTAAATGAAATCCATCCAGTATATTTGGATCAATATAACTATAGAGTTCCCATCAATAAAATAAAATTCCAACAAAATGGTTTGAAATCTCACCTTTCACTTAAATCACATGTGATTGATTCTCATCTTGTTGATCTTCCAAGGCTACATATGTCCTTGGGTTGTTTCTCCTGATGCCTTCAATTGTAGTGGCTTCCTGAAGGTTCTTAACATTTTTTATATTTTCTTCTTTTCTAGTAAAATCCTTAAACAAACACTCTCATTTACAACCCCAAAATATGATTGGTGGTTTTGACCTTTTTCATGAAGATTCTACCATCTTGGATTCACCTTGGTCTACTTGGATTGGTTGATATACAATAGGATTCCTACTAAAACATGAATTTGGTTTGAACCCTTTTGTCCTCTTCTCCAAAATTTCCCTCTTCCTATCCTTCTAATACCTCTATAATGTTTGATATGTGATATTCCATGGATATTCCATTGGACATTTCATCACAACATATCTGATAAAATTATTTTCCGAAAGCTTCTATTGAATGAGGTGAGGAAATTTTTCCTCCACCTTCTCTCACATGTACCATTTTACTTTGCCTCGAAGTTGTCCTTTCAACCCAATATTCCAAATTTCATGATTCCCCCATCTCGTAGTTCTTTACCTGTTCTAAAAAATTTTATCTTCTATCAACTATGTCAGAGCATCTAGTGCCAAATCCTCTACATAAGGTAGTACATGTTCATCTTCTTGATCTATCATGGAAGGCTCATAGAGTTTGAAATTATCCATATTCAATATTAAGAAAATGCACATGTAAGGGGGTAGAATGATTTTATAGCCATTGTTATGTGGAATTGTGATCTACGGATAAACCAAATTCCCTAAGTGTTGTGCTAGTCACTTAGAACAATAGAGGAAAGAAATACTATCACATTCTCTAAAACAAGCAGATATACAGAATGGTGAAAGAGCCTACTTGTGATTAAATCACTTCTGCTTCTCATTCTGTCGCTGTTGTCGTTGCTCTCAATCCAACAAAAAATGCTAGATCGATTCCTGCAAACACAAACAGAGAACAAAAAACAACATGCAATATACAGATATATACTTATCTTACTAAATCAAATCGATTATATATGAAATACATATATCATTCAAGAATCCATTGCACAAGAAATAGAGACATATGTATGGGAAAATGAGCAACAATATTTATTAAAGAGTAGAAGGGTGAGGTCATAACCAAAGATCAATTTGTTTCCAACCAGCTCCAACTTCATTCTAGCCTCATCACATCCAACATCATACCAGCAACATATTAGTACTTTCACTCTCTTAAATGAGAATCCAACAGCATAACTTTACGAGATTTATTCCTTCCGTAGCACTAGAATAAGTGCTCAATTTATAGGGAAATTGATGGTAGTTTCTCAATGAATGACTTTCTAATAATAGGCAAGACATGTTCCCAAGTTTAGAGGTGTTAGATGGACATTTGGATTTGAAGTCTCACACATATAGACTCTTCTATAAGGCACTGCCCATGTGGAGATTCCCAGAAAAATGAGAATTCTGCTCCCAGGTTACCAATGCGCTCTTGAATGTCGGGAAGTGCACTACAATGCACCCTTGAATGGAGGATTTAGCACTGCAACGCAGCTAGTCCCTTTAGATGCTGCATTGGTGAGTCAATAAGTGATATTACATATACTTCAAACCTTGGAAATCTCACAATAAAAGCCATTTATGAATTGTTCTTCTCTTAGGGCATATAGCAACTGAAATATAAGGGGATGATAGACATTATTTCATTGGTCCTAGATATGATGTCCAGTTTGACCAGGTCATAGGGGATGATGCCCAAATTGACCTACAATAGCTACCCCCTAAAGCATGAAGTCAAAATAATAATAATAATAGTAATAATATTTCGATGAGATTATTTACTATGTGATGAGATGGAACTGAAGTGGAGTAGTTTCTTGCATCAATATTACAATACATTACATTATGATATTTTCATCTTGATCAGGAATGGTTGAGGGAGGCATTCCCATGCTTAGCACATAAACTATCTAATAACATGTACATAGTTCAGAAAGTCATCTACATTGGAATGTTTCCCAATACAGACATGCCTAAAAATATAGGCCCATGTTTGGATGATGATCTGTATGTAAATTAATTGTATAGATGATGTGTACAATAATCCTGTAATCACAGCCCAAATGGATGAAACTAGACCCGGGATCTTCTTATCTCGTTCACTCGATCGTTTGGGTACAAGTCTAGCCATGTGAATATATGATTTATAGTCGAACATGGTGAGACATCATTTGATTACCAGCCAATGACGTGAGTTTTTAACAAACGTGAGAGAACCACCATTGATGTTAATGTCTCTCAAGGTATTGCAGTACAATTTTCAAGGGATGAATAGATGATTTGATGTCGATGATATAACAAGCCTCATGGAAGCGAGAAACTTGTCGATGATATAACAAGCCTCACGGTACTGGAATATGATTTTTCTAAGTAAACTTCCTAGATGATGAGATGATGTGGACAGGAAGCGACTTTATTGTGAAACAAGATTTTATGATTTCAGAGACAAAATGTGACTCGATATAGCAATGTTCAGGGACGACTATCATGAAAATGAAGGTTTATGAGTATTGCAGAAGGATGAGTATTCATTGGATGACTTCTCTTGAACATATCGGCGACACTGAGATGAGCTGGCAACATTGAACCAAAACCAAAGTGAAGGTATGATGAACCATAAGTATGAATTAACCTTCAATAACATTACCCAACCCAAAAGTCACGATGATGGAGTGAAAGTGTCATGTTTAAGAGTGACCTGCTACCATAAAGTATTCTGTTCGCTTTCCCAAATTTTCCACGGTCATTTGTCGACCAATACCTCTTTATTTTTTAACAAGCTAGAGGAGGATAACATATGCTTGATCTATAATTCAACCCTTCGGGCGAATGCATCACCATTTAATAATTTAACAAGTCTAGCGATAAATGAAACTCGATTCTTTCCATGATAGACATGTCTGTCACAATTTTATGTTTTAACAAGCCTAAAAACAGTGACAACCCAGTCCTTTTTCATATTTAGAGGGTTTGAAAAAGAGGACAAAAAAAAACTCCATGAGTCCTTTTTTGTAAATTTATCACTCAGATCTGAAAAAGTGTAAAATGTTATCTTAGAGAACCTCCTATCCATGTTCGACTAAGGTTTTCCTTTTTCGTAAGTAATGTATCTTAGTTCAGAAAAGGGTTAAACTAATATTGAGTAGATGTTGTTTCATTTACTTTTACGAGCTCTAAAAGACAAGTGCTCGACAATATTTTCACACTATTGGAGTATGAAAAGAGCTTAAAGAAGACTCTAGGGGTTCCTTTTTCGTTGTTATCGAAGCTTGAAAAAGAGATAAAAGTGTGCTTCAATTCCTTTTTCATTTTTATGAAAGCTCAAAAAATAAGGATAGGAGTATGCTTCATGGTCAAATCATTCTTGAATAAATGTGCACGAATAATCTGCTAAATCAACTGCAAAACCTGTTTAGAACAACATCAAATGGATTAAAAATACTAGTTTCATAGAAAAAAATTAATAAAAACCATATTCACAACATTTAATATGATTTTGAAATAATCAAATGACTAATTAAAAGAGTTTTACCATTCATTTTTACCATTTAAAAGTTACCATTTGGATTTTGGAGCTCTGGACTAGCTTTTGCCCCCAGACTTCAGCAATTGATTGCGACAGATTTTGTGGATGATTTTCTCCGTCATTCGATCCAGGTTGGAGCTATTGTTACAACATTTTTTGGTTTTCTAACCTGTTACTATTATATGGACCAAAGTACACCATGTAAGACCAATTTTACCATAGTAAAATTGATTTCACTATGAAAAATAACTTAATAATCCATAATTTATTAAGTTGTTTATGGTCTAAACAAGAAACCCCATGAGGAATAATTGAATAAATCCTTATTTCTTTGATTTTCCTCAAGGGATAATTAATTAAACCACAGTTTAATTAATATTCCTGGTCATATTTAGCCCAAAAAAGGAAAATTAATTAGATGAATCATTATTTATCTTATTATTTTCTAGGAATAATTATTTAAAACATTATTTAAGTAATATTCCTTCTTAAATTTGACTAAATCATTTATAAATAATTGAATAAATCAGTATTTATTTAATTATTACTCAACCACATTCTTAAAATAATAAATAAACCATTTATTTATTTATTATTTTCAATTAAATGGATTTAACCAAATTCAAATTCTTTTCCCCTCCAACAAAAACAATAAAATATTCTATAAAAGTTGGATCTGGATTTGGTTAATAATATTTTAATTATGCACCAATATATAGACTAACTCAATATTTTGTTATATATAGAAGTGGTTTTCCATTCATTCACTACCTTTTGTTGGCTAAAGATCACTCTAGATATATACCTTTGGTCTGACTTTGATCCTCCATCATTGTCATATTTTTCTACTTTTTGCTTGTTTTCTCCCCTCGAGTTCCATTTTTGTCTGGGTTTTATGCACCATTAAGAGAGAGAGATCTTAGATCTAAAGTGCTGAGGACATACAAGAACCCATCCCATTGAGGGGGATTGGTAACAGCTTTTTATGTTCCTTTCCCAGGTATTAGAATACAAAAAAATTATTTAAAAAATTCTTGTCTTGCTCATTGCATGCATGGAGCAACTCTTTCTTATTATTTGTTGTTTAATGTCTTTAACTGCATAGATTTGGATTTTTGTAGCATTTATTCTGATCACTAATTTCAGATCTAAGGAAATTGACAACCGTCTTTGATGTTAGGGTTGTTTGTTATTCACAACTAAAGTAAGATTTTTTCATACACTTGCGATTATAATTCACACTAACAAGTCAAGACTCCATAAGGGTTTATAATTGTTACAGGAAAAATGACCTCCTCATGAGCTTAGAGGAGAAGGTAATATGGAAGGAAGAAAATGACCTAGACAAGTCCCATTTTTTCCAGGATAACGCACACCAGAAACAGCTAGGCAGAGTTATAATGCACCTTATCCATGCAAAGAGAGCATTAATGCCTAGGGTAATTCTCAGTCTTTCCCAAGGGGCAGCATTATCTATGTTTTAATGTGAAAAGGGGAAATATCTTGCGGAAATTTGACTAGCATTTCCAGCTTTTCCTCAGAAAGAGTCAATTCAAAATTAGAAACTAATGGCACAAACCTTTTATCAGGAATTTCCAAACACAACTAAACTCCTATGGAAGGTAAAAGTGAAGAAAATCAAGGAAACATCTAGATATTTCCCAATTTGAATTGGTTGAAAGAGTTGGCAAGGTTTGTCTTCTCTATTTCCTATAAATTGGAGATGTGGGCTCTTGGTCTAAGGTTGAAGGTTTGGTTATATGTGGAGTAGAATTTAATTCTTGTAGTGTGAGGCTTGAAGATTGGCGAGGTTCATTGAGGACTTTCTGCCTTGAGCATCATCGCACTCGGAGATAGAGAAAGAGAGAGAGGAATTGGAAGGCTGAGGAGGGATTGGTGCAACTGACAGTCGTAATCCTCCTTTTCATAAATCAATAGAACTATGTTTGTTTTCTCCATTCGAAGCATCAATGTCACATTTTTTGTTCATTTTTCTATGTAGCATGATATGAATGACTTAGATCTGCATAGTTTAATATTAGTTATATGCTAGTTTAATCAAGTTAGAAAGCTATATTGTTGTGGAGATTACAAGGGTGATTTGATTGGTTGCGGGTGTTAGTCATCATTATTTTTCACTATTTGTAGATGACTATAGATTGGTTTTTTATTTCTGAAAACTAAATTCCTTGAAATATTGCGAGTTTTAGAAATCTCACTGCCTTCATTATCCTAATAGAATATTTTTCACTATTCTATCAGTTTTCCATTCATAGTCACCTTATCACTCCTAAAAGACTCCTTATGGGCTTATGCCTCTCATCTCCATCTTTTTTTCCTACCTATGACATCATTGCCCTGTTTTCCCTTTTCATAACTCCACTTTCCCTCTAGGGTTTCTGATAGCCTATCCCTTCCCATGTTCACCAGGTTCCTCAAGCATTGATGGTCTCAAAACTATATTTGTAGGCTCTTTAGATAAATCAAGTACATTGGATTTTGGATCTTCAATACAACACTTTCACAAATACTATGTTTTTCGCTTGAAGCCTCCAAGCCAATTTTTAGTTGAGATCAACTCAAAGAACCCTCCCACTAGGTCAATTAGGGCTTCACATGTTTGAAGGTCATGATTGGTGTTTCAAACACTACTTGTTCTTTGCTCGAATCTGGTTGTCAAGACATGGCTATTAGAAGAACAAGTACTAAAAGTTTCCAAAGAAGATTACCCTATCAGTTCAAAGGCTACAAGAGGTAAATGCAAAGATTTTAGCACGCTTGTAGGAGATTTGAATGATTTGTCAGCAGAAGGTGTTGGTGAGGTAGATTGTTTACTCCTGGATGAAGGCTATTTGAAGCAAGGAAGAAAGGAAACACTTGTTCTTATATCTAATTATGGTTTTTAAGCTTGATGGTCCAAGTAGAGTGCCAAACAGTGATCAATTACAGAAGTGACTTGGAGGAGGCACACAAAACCAAGCATGAAGAAAATCTATCAGAGACTATTGATGAGATAGGGTAAAAGGTGAGGTGAACTGGGCAGAAATGAATGAACTTGAAGGGGCTATAGATAACTTAGAAGACAACACTGATGATTGTCTTAAAGCACTCCAAACACCTAGGGTTTTCGGAAAATAGCCATAGAAGGTGAAATGATGAGTGGAACTACATGGTAAAAGCAAAAAGGATTTTGAAGATGTCACTATTTGATCATATCCCAAACTTGTCAAAATGATTTTGTCATGCCTAAATGATCAAAGGATGAGTTGAACTCCATGGTACAAGCAGAAGAGGGTTTTGAAGGTGCTGATATGAAATATCCTCCCAAAGGTTTTTAATGAGCTTGTAATGCCTGAATAAGAAAAAGATGATGTTGAGATCCAAGGTGGAAGCAAAATAGGATTTTGAGGTTGCTGTTGTGCCAAAATAAATATGTCAAATCTTCAAGATCAAAAGGAAAACAAATTTCATAACTCTAGCAAACTGCCAGCCAAGGTGAAAAGGATAAGTTGATTATTGTAATGGAAACCATAGAAATTTTTTAAGATGCCATCATGTGTAATATAGCCCTAAAATTTTTAAAATCAACTTGCTATGCCTCAAGGAACAAGAAGAGGTTCAAATTCATCATTTCAGTCACCTACATGCAAACAGTGTAAGAAGGTTAGTGAGAAAAGGTGAAAAGGTTAAGTTCAGTTTCATGGTGGAAATCACACAAGAATTTGAAGAAGTTGCTATGTGGCTAAGTCAAAAAGGTGTCAAAATGATTTTTTTATGCCTCAAGGAGCAAAGAGCAAAGCCAAGTTAATTTTTTCAGTCACCTACAAGGAAAAAGTCAAAGGATATCAATGGAAAGGGAAAAAAGGGTTTAAAACATTAAAAAGTGGGTTGTAAAGCTAAAATTAAATCCTTGGGCCTATATAAGCACATCTTACACTTCAAACAAGTTATTGTTGCCTTGCCAAACCATCAGAGTGCTCACGAGTGAAGAATTTCAAGTTTCCAAGTCAAAATTGGACAAATTTTTGTGGTGTTGCATGCTCAGCTTGGCGCTGCACCCTTGGAAACCAGCGCTACGTGTTTGATAGTTTCTCCCAGTGTATTTTACACTGGCGCTGCATGCCTAGAACTAAGTGCTGCATGCTGGGGAAGGCGTTGTGCCCTTACCTGATATTCCAAGTGAAAAAAAATGAAGTGTTGCGGGCCTGGGATTGATCGCTGCGCCCTTAGCCTTGGCACTGCGCTCTTGGCCAGGAGGGATTTCCAAGAAAAAAACCACTCAAGTCACCTCAAAACTTCTTCAATATTTCTCCAAGGTCCTCTAAGACACTAATGAATGGTAAGTGGATACCCTAACCACATTTTCAAGCTTTTGATAATTCTTAATTAATGGTGATGAAACCCTAAGAGGAAGCCCTAGGCTACAAAGCTTGAAATCATTGTTTACCATTGCTTCATCTACCTATAAAGAGTATCAGTCAAGACAAGGGTGAATAAGGGTGTTGAGAAGGTTTTCATTTATCTAAGTTTCCCCCTAAACCCATTTTATTCATAACACTCTGTCCCTTCACTTGCAAAAAACTACCATTCCATCACCTTCTTTTTCATCTCAAAATTCACATCAAACTCTAAGGTTGGAAAAGTAGAGTTTTAAAATGGTCAAGAGAGGGAGATAGTGACAATGGTGGAGAGGCCCAAATGCGAAGGAGGAATGAGCACAAAGGTGGAAAGATAAACAGATTTGAACCCCCAAACACAAGAGAGCTAATGGCATCTCCCTAACTCTTTCATGTTTCAAGCATGTAGGATGCTTTGATTTTTGTGAAAAGGTGCAGCAGGTGGAAAACCACCCTAAGCTAACTAGGCTATTCATCATTAACTTGCATGAAAAACAAGTTAACCTTGCAGGTGTCACTTTTGAGTTATCTACTGATGCTATTGTCAATGCCACTGGGATACAAGCGTGGGTGAGAAATGGTTCAAGAAGGAAAATATTGACATGAGCTACTTTGAACCCTATGTAAAGCCTAGATACAAAGACCGTAGAAAATCCATCCTTCCTTTCTCAAATTTTCTAGATAGATATGCACCTATGATGAGGATTATTATGAATTATTTTACATGTGAGCGAAGGTTCTCCCAGATATACTCCTATCACATTAGGTTGCTTACACAATCTACTAGAGTGAGGAGGTTGCACATACCCTATTACCTCTACAAAAGCATTGATAAAATGTCCTATATTGTACAAAAGAGAGACTATCCTCAGCAAATGAAAAGCCTCTTCCATCACTCACTTATTAAAATGGTTTTTATGCATCAATTGCAGTAGAAGGGCATTCCATGGGAGACCTTCATTGCCAATGATGTGTTCACCCATCCACAAGGCCAACAACAACAAGATGTCACTTCATATTCTCATCCTCCTATTCCTCCTTCAACATCACACCCCACTACAGATCCATCACCATATACTCACATTCCTTCACCTCAGGATAATCTTCCTTCATCACCTTCTCACAATCCCTCGCCATCATCTCATGGTACTAGTGTATCAAAAGGTGAAGAAGGGAATGAAGCAGAAAGCAATGAGGAAGAAAATAGTGAGGCAAATTTCAGTGAGGCAGATTCCAATGAGGAAGAAAGCAGTAAGGGAGATGGCAATGAGTTGTCAAAAAATGAGAAATCAATTAGTGAAGAAAAGAGTAGTGAGGGTATTGAGGCACATATCAATGAAGATGAATAAAATGAGGCAGAAAGTAGTGAGGATGATGACAGTGGGTAAAAGAGCCATGAGAGCAGTGATGATACCAATGATGATGGTAGTAATGATGGTAGTCATGATGGTAGTGATACAGATGGCATTGAGATGGTGAAAATTTAACCTTTTCCTTTTACCTACCAAAATGGAAATAGGCATGTATTTGCTGCCCTTAAGAGGCAAGGGGCCATGCCTTCTACATCAACCAAGTAGCTTGAAAAAGGTAAGGAAAATGTCATTGATGAAGAAGAAGAATGCAAGCATGAAACTGAACAAGAGTTTCAACTTATTCACCTTGACAGTGATGATGAAAATGATCAGAGGATCACAAGCATGTTGCTTAAAAGCAAGGATGCTCAAATGAAAGATCTGCAAACCAATCTAGTTAGGGCTAAGAATACGATTCACTTTTTTGAGGTTGAAAACAAGCAGCTGGAGATAGAGAAGGATATCAATGGGGTCAGAGCTATTAGAGCTCAAAAAGAGGCTAGAAAATCCAAGGAAAAGCTAGATGAGGTCTTGGAAACTCATGATGACACTGAAGAAGAGGAAGAACAACTTCCTAGGAAGAGGCCAAGGACAATTTTCTTGAATAAGGCTCTAGTTAAGGAAAAAGAGCAAGAGACAGCCTTGGCAGAGTAGCTCACTCCAAGTGAGCTGCTTGCCATGGAAATAGACTATGATATGGAATATTTGCTAGAGAGGGAAAATTTCTACCTAGAGGATCATCTGCAGAAGACCAAGAGAGATCTGGACTTGCTAAGGAAGATGGCAAGGCACTATGCCTTAAGAAACAAGATTGCAAGGGTTAAGCTCAAAAGAGCCCTTGCAAAGATTCAATCCCTAAAGGAGAAAAAAGGCAAAGAAAAACTTTACATTCTTGCTTATGCATCCCTACCAGCATCCCAAACATGATCAGCAAGTCAAATCCAAATTTTGGCACATTTTTGAAGATTTCGAGTTTTTGACTATTTTGAAGGGCCAAGGGCGTAGCGCCACTGGATCTGAGCTCTTTTTCGGGGCACCCATTGGAGGAAAAAATTAATTTTTCATGATCCCTAGGCCAAGGAAATCACTCTCAAAACGTTTCAGCTCAGTTGGAGCAAAACTGGTCCTCCAAAAGTGCTAAAAACATGCAAAAATCAACTTTCTGCCCCATTTTCAGAATTGGCGTTGCGCCCTTAGCAGTCTTTGGAGAATGAATTTTTGAGTAGGTAAACGGAATCCAATTAGGAAACTAAAGGCATTTTCGGAAACTAGATAGGGCAGTCTTTCCAATGAGCTATCATGGAGGTCATTTGGACACTGGGAAGGCCTCCAAATCTTAGCTGCAAAACATGTTATTTTCCCAGTGTTGGCACTACACCCTTGGCCTTGGCACCACGCCCTTGCCAAAAAGTCAACAAAAGACACTTGGAGTTAATGAAGAAGATATTTTTAGGTTTTTCGAGGCAAACCACTCTAGAGTTAGTTGAGGAGTTATGTTAGAATTTATTTTTTCATTTATTAAGTTAGGATATTTGTGCCTTAGGCCTTGCATGGTATCTTTGGACAAAAATGGCATTTATGATGTAATTAATGACATTTTGGAAACCTAGCTAGGGTTTTGGTCCTCCTTTGCAAGTTAAATACTGCATGGAGGCCTTATTATTGTTGTTAGTTGATTTTTTAAACTCAATATCATAGATTTGGAGTTGAGGAGAAATTGGTTTTGGAGTTTTGTGAATGCTTTGAGTTGAATGGCAATGGAGCAAGCACATTTTCACGATTCATGAGCATGGTTAATGGTGATGTCTCTCTAATTTAGTACTTATCTTCATATATTTTCATTTTTTTTCATCTTTCTCTTGCATTGGAACATAAATTTTAGCATAGATATGTTGTTAGAGGCACCTTAGGTCTATATGCTTCTATTGCTCTAATGTTTTCCTCTGCTAGGTTAGATTAGAGAATTCTTAATTGCTCTCTAGTTCCACTTAGCTTTTTTATCTTAAGAATGATCTAATGGAGCTCATGCTAAATAATTTCATGGTTAGCCTTGCCTTTGGTATGAATTAAAACATTGTTTTTGAGGTATTTTCTTTAAAGTGTTGCTAATTAGAGTTTAGCTGAAGAGGTTTATGGTTTGCCCTACCCTTTTGTTCATCTTAAATGGTTTATTTGGAGGCCTTTGTAGTCTAGTTAAGGAAATTAGGAGTTCCTTACTCTTTGATCATTACTATATGTTATCTTAAATGTTTTCTTTGCCTGAAGGTGAAATCACTAGAGAATTTACAAGTTACTTGTTCTCTAGGGTTTGCTGGATTGTAGTCTTAATTTTTACTTGCTAGGGTTTGGTCAAAGAATCTTATGGTATGCCCTATCTTTGGTTATTTATTTCTGCATAGTGTTCTTAAAGACTTTTCTTGTTGTAGTACATGTTAAAGGATTCTTAACTTCCCTTTAAAACACCCTTGACCTATTTTTGTACTTATGAAGACCTTTTGCAAACTCCATAGCCCAATGGTTTAAACTTCTCTTACTCTATCTATTCTACTTGACAAGAAACCCAACCAAACAAAAAAACAAACAAACCCTAATCACTATAATTAGCCTAAAATCAAAACCCTAAAATCAATCAAGTTACATCTTTTTACACAAATATAGAGAGAGACCTGTCTAATTCCAGGAAGGCTAGGTCTTAGGGCTCCAAAGACTGGTTTGATGCTACCCTTGTACATTTGGTCTTGCCAATGCGACAAATTATAGGGACCTAACATAATGGCGACTCCACTGGGGAGCTGAGTAGGTAACAAGCTTAGAGATCCCTTAAGAACTCATAAATCCCCTACCAAACTTAGATAAATCAAGTGTTAGCCAAGAGTGATACATTGTTCTTTCATCATACTAGCACCATGTTGAACACACTTGAGAACACTCATTTAAAATCTTAAAGAACTCAGAAAACCCAAAAACATCCCTAGATTGGTATTGAATTGTTGATTGTGGACAACAAGTACATCCTTAAAACCACAAGCATCATCCACCTGGTGACCCCACTGGTCTTCAATAACCTTGTTGACCCCACTATTTCTCACAGACTCCCCTGGGAATGTATAAATCAATCACAATAGTGCAAAGCCCAGTTACATCATGTGTGAACTTAGTACCCTTATGGATAGGTCTTTTTTTCAAAACTCTCATAAGCTTTCAGCCTCTCTATATTTTGGGTCTGAAATTTGGCTTCTCAAAGAATCAACACCAGATCTCACCCTGAACCAAACCCTTCAACCATAGTTGATGACCCAGAAAGGATCTTGTGGAAAACTTCTAGAACTGAAGACTCAACTATTGTAATACCCATTCACAAAGCAAGTTCTGTCCCTAAACACCTCACAGCCTTGCAAGATCCCTAATTTTACTTACACCATAGAAGAAACCTATTCAGAACTAAGCCTAAAATTGGGATAGACCAGACAAACCTTGAGCCTATATACTTGCAACAGAGTCCTAGTAGAGAATCCTCTCCTTCCACTCCTCCTAATTTTCAGCTTCTCCAACACTTTGACTCCTTTCGATCCAAATCTGCTCAATCTCAGCTTGCTGGTCCAAGTACATCTACCACCCCCCTTCATACATCCATTGTGAAAAACACTCCATTTCATCCTCCACCTCCTCTCACAAACCCTCCTTGGGTTCCTTTACCTCAAATCATGGCAGCATGGTTTTCCCCATTGGTACTACCTCAACCTTTACTGCCTATGCCACAAGACTACCAATCCAAAATCCCTCACTTTACTGGAGCTGACTCTACTACTACCCAACATCATGTAGACAAGATGAATGATGCATTTGACTACCAAGAAATAGAAGATGATACCATAGAAATGAGAATGTTTGCCCAAATCTTAGGAGGAGAAGCAAAGAAATTGTTCAAAAACTTAACTCCTAACAACATTCATGACCTCCCTTCCCTCTATCAAGCATTCATAAACAAGTGGGAGACTAAGAAAAATCATCTTCATATCCTATCAAAATATGATAACCTTAAAATAAATGTTGGGAAAAGTGTCCAAGACTACTGCACTAGGTTCAATAGCGTATACAATGCACTCCCTCCCCACATGAAACCCCCATAAGACCTAGCCTTATTAAAATTTCCAGATGGGTTTGATCCAGACATGTCTTATCAATTAAGAGAAATATATCCCCTTACCTTAGAGGACATGGAAAGATGAACAGTAAGTGTAGAAGCCAACCTAAATGCTAAAAGGGCTAGATTAAGAGCATAGAAGAAGGTAACATACAAGGCGGAAACCATAGCCTCCACATCTGATGCTAAAATTGACAATCTAGTTAGGGTAATGGAAAGGATGATGGAGAAAATCAATTTGAATGAAAGATCACCCCCTAGGGAAAACCAAGAAAATCCTCAAAACAAAAATAGAAACCAAAAATTCAAAAGGGAACCTCCTCAAAAAAAACAAAGAGACATGACCAGCAAATCATACCTCCTTTCCAAGAAAACTATGTAGATGAAGAGGAAAGAGAGACTGATAAGCCGGAAGAAAACCATGTAAATCTGATAGACTCCAATAATGAGGATGATGTTTTTCTTATAGAAGAAAAACAAGTTCTATTTTCCTCAAACCAAACTGAAAGAACCTATGAATATTCTAAGGAATACAAGCTAGGATTTGAAAATGTTATCATGGAGGTTCATAGGCAATATGACCTTAGAAGTAAGAAAACCCAAGATGCCTCCAAGAAAAAAAAACTAGATATTTTTGCTTGAAAGACCCCTAAAAACATTCTCAAGAAGACAACAGAAAACACCAACATAATGGCTAAGACTCCTAATCAGAGCAAAGACCAAACCAGGCAACATAATGATAACCAAAGATGCCCTAGTACATCAACTAGTGGCCCTGAAAAAACTGCTTTACTTGACATTCCTACTAAAAATCAGCAAACCAAAGTTGTTGAAAAGACCATGTATGATAAGACCGATGTAAATATGCCAAAAACAATAGCACCATTTAGTTCTGAGAGTGATATTGCCAAGATCAAAATAGCCATACCCCTTACTAAACTGGTAACTCAATATGTATATAGATCCCAAGTTTTGAAAGCTTTGAACATAGGAAATGACACCGATACTCTGAATCTAACTGATGATAAACCAAAGTTTTTGCTTGGACTTGAGGTAGAGGGAAAATATTAAGAAGGAGTTGTACCTCCATTCTATGTCAGTTTGGACATCCATGAAAAAATCTTGCACAATGCCATGCTAGACTCTGGTGCCTCACACAATCTCATGCCAAAGGTAGTGATGGAGAGATTAGGCCTCAAAATAGCCAAACCTTACAAATACTTGTACTCTTTCGATTCAAGTAGAGTTAAGTGTCTAGGCCTAATCAAGGATTTGTGTGTCAATATGGCACAAATACTAGCTAAGAGCCTATTCATGGACATTGTAATGATTGACATTCGCTCGAAGTATGGCATGCTTTTGTATAGATCATGGGGAGCCAAACTCCAAGGAAAACTCCAAATGGACATGACCTATGCTACCATTCTAGTATTTAACCAAACCAGAAGACTATACAAAGAATCTCACATGAAGTACATGGTAAGTAACCAAGATATGCCAAACAATACCCCTCTCTATTCTATACATTCAGACCTTGACTCATTTATCTTGTACAATGAAGATGACATTAATGAACAAGTAAATGAAAAGGAGGAAGAGCTAGGCCTATCAAAACAGTAAAACCAAACACAAAATGAAGAACATGATAGCCAAAACTCTAGCAGCCATGAAGAACAACATAATCGTAATTCTAAACTTGAAACACTTTGGAACATGAGTTTTGATGGCTCTTGTGGCAAAGCTGGTTCAAGAGCAGGTGTTTGGATACACAACACCAATGAAGGTCACTCTTACAAACTAGATTTTCAATGTACAAACAATATTGCAGAGTATGAAGCCCTTCTCTTAGGGTTATAATGGTTAAAAAACATAGGAGCTAAGAAGATTTATGTTCTAGGATATTCCAAGATAATCATTAGGAAAATCAAAGGAGAATATTTAGCCAAGAATGCTAGGCTAAGAGAATATAGGAATGTTGCCTTAGACCTCCTAAAGACATTTGAGAAATATGAACTTACCTCTATCCCAAGGGTTTAAAACAGCCTTGCCAATGAACTAGCCTTTGCTGCCAGCACTTTCCAATTACCTCATGCAAATGAACAATACACAATGAAGATCAAGTGAAGACCAGCAGTCCCTGATAACATATATTATTGGCAAGTATTTGAGAATGAAAAACATATTGAAGACTTCTTGCAGCCCAAAACAAAGTTTGAAATGTCAAAATCAGACTTAAACCATTCGAAGGACTATTTTGCTGAGGAACAAACACACAAAATAGAGTTGCCTTGTATTGCCGACATAAATCTGTTAGAACACCCTCTTGAGGCAGAATTTTTTGAATATTTAGATCAAAAAGACCTTGACATATTGCAATGCAAAGATGACTCCTTTCCAAGAGTTCTTGCCCCATTAGAAGAGCTGTTTGATTTCAATGATGTTTCTAGGAAGCCAAAAATGGAATCCACCGAGACTAGTGTAGAAGAATGAAACATAGGTAGTATAGAAGAACTCAAAATGATAAAGTTGTCCAAAACTCTGCCACCTCACATAAAAATAAAATATATTGAGCTTCTCAAATAATTTAAAGATGTGTTTGCATGGGTTTATGAGGACTTGAAGTCCTATGATACAAACATCATTCAACATAAGATTTCTCTCGAGGAAAATAAGAAACCATTCAAGAAAAAATTGAGAAGAATAAACCCCATCCTAGTGCCTCTAGTTGAGAAGGAAATAAAGAAGATGTATGATGCTAGGATCATAGTCCCACTCAGGTACTCATAATGGGTTTCAAACCTTATGTCGGTGAGAAAGAAAACAAGGGAGATTATTTTATGCATAGAATTTAGAAAGTTAAACAAAGCCTCCCTCAAAGACAACTACCTTTTACCGAAGATGGATCATATACTGAAAAGGGTGGTAGGCTCTAAAATAATATCATTGCTTGATGGTTTTTTAGGTTATAATCAGGTACTATTACTACCAAGTGATCAACACAAAACCACTTTCACAACACCTTGGGGCACCTTCATGTATGTCAAAATGCCTTTTGGGTTAATGAATGTGGGGGCTACTTTTCAAAGAGCCATGGAAATTTCTTTTTCCAAAGACCTAGGTTACTTCATTGTGACATACCTTGATGATATCACTGTCTATTCTAAAACCAATGAATAACACCTAGTTCACTTGAGAAAGATATTTGAAAAGTGTAGGAAGTATGGTCTATCTTTAAATCCTAAGAAAACCCTGTTTGGTCTTCAAGAAGGAAAACTCTTAGGCCACATCATGTCTAAAGAAGGGATTAATATAGACCCAAGAAGGATTGAGGGTATATTGCAGATCAACCACCCTAGGAACATTAAAGGGCCACAATATTTCATTGGAAAGATCAACTTCCTAAGAAGGTTCATACCAAACCTTGTTGAACTCCTAAGAAACATTACAAACATGCTGAAAAGAGAAATAGGAGTGAAGTGTACCACAGAAGCCAAACAATCCTTTGAACTGGTAAAACAAGAACTTACCCAAACACCAATTCTAATTAGCCCCGACTTTACCAAGGATTTCTTCATCTTTTCATTTGCATCAGAACACACTATTGTTGCAGTATTTCTACAAAATAACATGAGGGGACAAGAACAACCCATAGATTTCTTCAGCAAGGCATTGAGAGATGCATCTCTGTAATATAACATCATGGAAAAACAAGCCTTTTCCTTAATCAAAGCATTAAAATATTTCAAAGTTTGCATCTTGCATTCACATGTCATTGCATTTGTTCCACATGTTGTAGACAATTTTTTCACCCCTAGAGACAGTCTAGAGTTTCCATAGACCAGTGCCTAGGACATCTTAATATAGCAAGGAGCCCATCATATAGCTTGGGTTGTCAATCCAAAAGCTCTCTTACTATCTCTTGTTGAACAAGGAAATTAGTTTAAATGGGACCAATCTCTCTCAGAAGCTGATACAAAGATAAGAATAATGTAGGAACATCATGCAAAACTCCAATACAAAGGCATCAGACAGTTAAGAGACAACTTACTGTAAAGAGGGCCAGTTCAAATAATATGCCACAGAAATCAAATATCAGAAAGTGGATGCAGTGAAGAAACATGAAGAAGATATTAGTTAACATGAGATTGATACCCAGATACACAACAGAATCACATATGGGCTTATCCAACTAAGAATCCATACATGACAATGGCGTTTTAAAAGCACCCTCCTCAAGTAACTAATATAGCAGAAAATATGGATGAGATGAACATGGAACAGTATATCATGACTAGGCCTATTTAAAGCACTTGACTAACCCCAGTATGGGCATCAACTAGGATGAATCCTTACTCAAGATTAGTGAGCCACTCGCATTCTAGAGCATGATACAAGAAGATAAATAGCATGAAATGAGATATTGTATTAACACATATGAGAAAATTACATACTGTGAGATACCAAAGACCAAAATCCTCATTACAGTTATAACTCCTCCTCACTGAGACCCTACGGGCTCTAAATCTTCATACATAAGTGTTACAAAATGTATACAAAAGCCTTTTCACTACACAGTTTGCTGATAGAAATCTGGAACCCTTCTAATGTCTTATTTCTGGGTTTTTATAGAAGAGATAGAGAATTCTAGAGAAGGAGGTAGATGGAGCACATTTAATGAATTGATTTGAACAAAATGGCGGAAAACATTCGCGCCCACACTGTGAATGACTAAATATAAATGACTGTACTTTACAATTTACCTCCAGAAATAAATGTTGAGGATGAAAATCTCCTCATGAACAAGACACAAATAATAAAATATACAATGTTCTGCCATTCGCTGAGGGGAAAAGTCTACTGCCGTAAGACCTTGAGATTGTTTGTAATTATGCAAAGTACTCTCGGACCTCTAACCTTGAATTTAAACTTCAGATCTTTAATGCAAGGTTCTGTGTTTCTTAATCTTTCGTTGATATTTCATGCTACCCCATTAATACTCCCGCCTGCTCGAATATGTCCCTTGATTTTCTCTGGAGGGTTCTATAGATTCATATCCTCGCTTTCTTTAAGGATGGTCATATCATACAACTACCCTCGGCTTCACTCCTTAATTTCTTCCTCGAAAACTGTCGAGGGCGGTGTTCTTGACTTCTGCGAACAAAGAAGAAAATCGTGATGAATCTTCGACCGCGGCAAACCTATAAAAACACAAACCATTTAAGGAAAACCAAACTGGGATGGAGACGAGGACGATGGAGACATGGTCGTATGGTAGGAACACGCAGGGTGGCGGAGAAAACACAGCGAGAATTTTGATAAACAGATGGGGACATAAGTTTTCGTGTAGAACAATTGAAACACGACGTATGGGTCAAAAACGATAAATATGAATACAACGCGTATATATAGACGACAGGAATGGTAGTACAATAGGTACACAAGGGAATGACACATGGACACACGGAAAACCAAGAGGAATAGATGACGTGGATGAAAGTACAACAAATGTCGATGAAAAGGGTGACGTGGAGGTGTATAGTCAACAGGCGGAGGAGAACGAGTCCTGGGTCGTTAGATCATGAAACTGGATCAACGGCTCAGAGGCGCGAGAGCGATACGATAGTGGGCCACGGGACACAACAGACACGGGATAACGCACGAGCAGCTTCGGAGGATATCTACCGTTGGATGGACGTCAACAGATCCAACGGCGCGGGTAAATTCCGATGCCCGTCCATTGACCAACCTTTAACGCGCGAAATGGCGGTTTTGAAAATCGTACATGGGGACACTTGTCACGCGTTCAATGGGGTCGCTGGCCCCATAGAAAATACTGTCGGACCAGCGGAAGTGGTGCAGAATGAAACCACCTGTTTTGGCAATGTGTACGGGTGCGGGGACCGCCGTGGCATGTTATTTGCGGGTCGTAGATTTGCAATTCGATCGGACGACTATGGTTTTTCCCAGAAACATGAGGTGACAAGCTCTTTTTCAGTCAAGCATGTGGTTCTTCCACCTGATTCATATGGGAATTAAAACAAAGGGTGTTGCAGCTGTGTGGGCTAGGCCCGATATAACTTAAATTGCAAATTTAAACCTTTTCCCAATGTATTTTTGAACACAAAGGGTAACGATGGGTAGGATAAAGAGATATTAGGCCATGACAGAGATTTTAAACAGTTTCGAAGGGGATCATTGGCCAAAAATTGGAATGGAGGGGCTGAAATGCACAACATTGGCTCCATCTGGGGACGGTGCGTTCCTCCGCGGACGTGACGAGAACCTGCAGACCGCTGACGATTTCTATATGAAAATTCCGTTCTTCATCTCCTTGCTTTTTCTTCAGAACCCATTAGCACACCTCCCTTATTAAAATAAAAACTGAAACAAAGTCTATATACAATATAATACAACAGGCATACTCTGCCCGAATCAAAATTGAAATTAAGGCTTGAGAAATTGGCCATTCACAAGGGCATCCAGCAAATCACCCTGTAGGTTTTCTAACATGAAAGTATTATTTCCTCCTTGATTCACAATTTTGAATGGACCGAACCACAGTGGATCGAATTTAGCATGTTTGCCTTTCTCCGCTCTTCGAACGTCCCATCTGAGAACCAGATCTCCAATTTGGAATTTCATATCTTTCGCATGCTGATCAAATATATTCTTCATTTTCTCCTGGTATTCTGTCAATCTCTGATTAACTTGGTTCTGTGTTTCCTCTAATTCGACCAATTGATTATTCCTTCTGACCATGTCATCTGGTTCTTCCTGACTTTCCTGCATAAAACGTGCTACCGGCAACGCCAATTGCACAGGAAACACAGCTGCTCGCCCATACACCAACTCATAGGGAGATTTTCCTGTCGCTCTCTTGCTGGTTATCCTATTCGCCCATAGAGAAAATTTTAATTGGGAGTCCAAATTCTTTTGATTCTCATTTATTATTTTCTTCAAGGCTCTCACCAGGGTTTTATTAGAAGACTCTGCTAAGCCATTTCCCTGTGGATAGTAAGCTGTGGAGTGAGTCAATATGATGTTATACTGTTGGTAGAAATTTACAAACCTGACCGACTTGAAGGCATGTGCATTATCAGTCACAATTATAGCAGGACAACCAAACCTAGATATGATATTTTCCTCCATAAACTTGATTATTACAGTATCTGTAGCATTTCTTGTAGGTATGGATTCCACCCATTTTGTGAAATAATTTGTGGCTGTTAATATCCATTTATATTGGCCAATTTATGGGGGATGTATTTCTCCTATGAAATCTAATCCCCATTTCTAAAATGGTTCATTTACATGAATAGGAATCAAGGGCAAAGCTGCTAATTTCTATCTTTCTGCAAATATTTGGCACTTGTCACACGCCCTGACCCAAGCAAAAGCATCTGTAAATAATTTTGGCCAGTAAAAACTAGCCTTTAGGACTTTATGAGCTGTAGCCCTCCAGCTGTAATGTCCTCCACATATTCCCTCATGAAATTCTGTCATTATATTCGCCACTTCATTTTCTGTGAGGCATAATAGTAATATACCTGAAGGGTCTCTCCAATATAGTTGTCCATTAGCAATTATGTATTTATGGGATTTCATTCTTACAGCTCTGTATTTTATCTTATCACAACTGGGAGGACAGCTAAGTGTTAAAAGATATTCAACTATTTCTTTATACCAAGGACTAGTGAGATATTTCATGTGTAACTTTTGAGTGGCCATCTCTAGTCCTTGCTGTTCTTCTCCTTTCTCAGATTCTTCATTTGCTATCATGGATAAATTGATGCCCAAGGCTTGATGATTTGATTCAGATAACATTTTAGCAAGTCCTTGTCCTTTAATCAGCTTAGTAGGCCTTATGTCCAAATCATACTCCTGTATTTTTGCAATCCATCTTCCTCTTTTACCTTCGCTATCTCCCTGAACAAGAATGTCTTTGACAACTGCTGTGGGAACATACGTAGTAATGTGAGATTGCAAAACATAGGTTCTAAAATCTTTGAGGGACTTTACCAGGGCATATGCCTGCTTCTCCAATATATTATATTTTAATTCAGCATCATGAAGCACTTGACTGAAGAAAGCTATAGGCTGCTCATATCCGTCCTCATTTTTCTGCAACAATACTCCAGCAATTGTATGAGGCGAAGCAAATGAGAATATTGTAAATGGCTTTGCATAATCTGGCCCAGCTAGCACAGGAGCTTCAGCAAATGCCCGTTTTATTCTGGTGAATGTGTCTCTAGACTCCTGGGACCATTTTACTTCATTATCCTTTTTCAACATATCAGTTATATGCCTAACTATCTCAGCATAGTTAGGAATAAACCTTCTCAGAAAATTGATTCGACCTAAAAACACCTGCACTTCCTTCTTATTCCTGGGTAAAGGAATACTATTTATTACTTCAACTCTCTTAGGGTCTATTTTCACACCATCTTTAGTTACAATGTGCCCTAAGAGTTTTCCCTCATCTAATGCAAATAAAGATTTTTGAGGATTGAGAGAAAGGCCATACCTTCTGCATTTTTCAAAAGTTCTTCTTAAATGCTCAATATGCTCATCATCATTCTTTGAAAATACTGTGATATCATCAAGATACACCACCAAAAACTTGTCCTGCTCTCCAACAAAAGCTATGTCCATTGCCCTCTGAAAAGTAGCTCCTGCATTAATTAATCCAAATGGCATCCTGGCATACATAAATGTTCCCCATGGTGTAGTGAATGCAGTTTTCTTCTGATCCTCTGGAAGTACGGCCACCTGATTATAGCCAGAAAAACCATCCATCATTGACATTCTAGATGCTCCCATCACTTTCTGCAGGATGTGGTCCATCTTAGGCAGTGGATAATTATCCTTTAGAGATGCTCTATTTAAATTCCTGAAATCCACACACAGCCTTATTTCTCTGTTTTTCTTCCGAACAGGAACAAGTTTTGCTACCCATTCTAAGTATCTCAATGGCACAATTATTTTGGCCTTCAGTAGCTTCTTGAATTTTTTTTCAATAGAGGGAAGCAACAGAGGATTTATCTGCCTGAGCTTCTGTTTATAAGGCTTCGCGCCTTCCCTCAAAGGAATTTTATGTTGAATTATATTAATATCAAAAGTTTTTAGGTCTTGATAGGACCAAGCAAATACGTCTTTATAAGATTGAAACAACTTCAAATATTTTTCTTTGTATTCTTCTGGGACCCTTTTAGATAGTTTCACAATTTTGGGATCAGCATAAGTACCCAGATTTAAATCTTCCACTTGATCTTCTTCTGTCACTTTGTTTGGATGCAATGGAATATCATCTTTATTAAATAATCTTTCTAGAGGCACCAGACCTCTAGGTATAACATTTCCTTTCAGCTGCAGCACTTTATTACCTGCTATCTTCTCTTCCCATCTGTTTTCTACAATATTTTCAGTTTCCTCTTCTTCATTATCATCAATCTCCATATTAGAGAATTCTCCCACTGTCTCCATGAATCTCTTCATTTATTCATCGTCTTCAAATACCTGCCAGTGCTTAATATTATCTGGGATAGATGGCCTGTAACGCACCTCCACTTCGTATCTTAAAAGTGGATTCTGAGGAGGACGGAATGTACTGGCAGCTACAACAAGAGAATCTGCTATTCTGTTTTGCTCCCGGGGCATGAACTGTATGTTAAATGCTGAGAAGAAATTCTCCACCATGTCCCATACTTCGTTTCTGTAAGCTCTCAGCCGTGGATGCTTAGTTTGACATTGATTTCTGATCTGCCTTACCACCAGCTCAGAGTCTCCCATGACTTTTAGACTTTGGATGCCCATGTTTCTAGCTGTCTGCAGTCCCAATAAAAGTGCTTCATATTCAGCTACATTATTGGTAGCCTCATATTCCAATTTAAAGGACAGTGGCACCCATTTTCCTGTAGGAGAGATCAATAACACCCCAGCTCCATTGCCTTCTCTTGAATTTGCTCCATCAAAATGTAAGGTCCAAATTCCTGCTTCCTGATCTTCTTTAGGTTGCTCAGTTTGGATTTGACCAAAAAGGGGCTCATGGGCATAATTTTGATTTTCTTCTAACATCAAACATGAGAAATCTCCCTCTTTGTTATAAACTGGGGAATTTTCTGAGCAGTCATCCTTAGTTACCATTTTAACAAATCTAGTCACCCTGTACAACCTCCTCTCCTAGCCTCCAAAGACTGGGACTGTAGCATATGTTAAATCTAACTTAATTGACCCACCAATTTTTGTACCCCAGGACCTTGACAGCAACATGCCAAAGCGGGCTGGGATATCAGCAACCACAATGTCCATGACCACACTCTTTGCTGGAATTTGGGCCAAATTGACCACTAAATCTTTAATCATTCCCAAGCATTTAACCCTTTGGGAATCAAGTGAATATAGGTCTTCATATGGTCTTGTAATTTGCAGTACTAGTTGTTCCATGACAGACAGAGGCATAAGATTATGGGAAGCCCCAGAGTCTAATATACAATTGTGTAACAGCAGGTCATGAATAACTAGAGACACATAAAAAGGAGGAGTAGAAAGGTCTATCTCCTCGACATGTGGGCCAAAGACTACCATGGGTCTTTCTTCTTCAAGGTTTAAACTATCAGGCATGATTGGTATTTCAGGAGGGAGCATGAAGGAAGTAACTTGAGACTGATATACAGGCTATTTTAATAGTTTGGTCAGGGGGAATGGAATCTTGATTTTCTCAAGTTCTTTTTGCAAGTTGAAAGAGAGAGGGGACTTTTCTATCACAACTTCTTTTGACTCTTTATTTTCAACTGAGGATTTAATTTCTTTTGACACTGACTCAACATTAGGAGGACTGACTATTTTTGAAGAAGAAGGAATCTGATCATTGGGCTACAAGGAAGCACTTAGAGGACTCTTACCTTTTTCTATGTTTCTCTTTGTTGTTGATTCCTTCTGAGCAGGTGCTTCTTTCTGAGGTGGCTCCTCTTCTTTTTCTTGAGTGCGGGTCCTCTTCGTTGAAGATCTGAGATCATACTTTACATTTAATTGTGCTTGCATGAAATCAGCAAATTGCTTACAATAATGGTCAATCTCTGCTTCTTCTTCTTCTTGCAATGGGAATTCTATATCATCATTATTTGAAAAGGCAAGATTTGAATCTTCTAATTGATAAGCAGCATCTTCAATGGAGTCTTCTGCTGGACCTTCCAAGTAAAATGGATGTGGTACTTGGTCTGGTTGCTCCTTTGCTTCTCTCGGCAATATCTGCAATGGTGTTCTTTTATACTGGGGATTGTATCCTCTGTTTGGAGCATTATAGAAATTCTTGGGGGCTGCATTTTTAGCCTCCAACTCAAGCTTGACCATATTCTTAATCATCTTTCTTATTTCATCCATTTTATCTAAATCCTTATCTTGATTAGAGGTGGAGACCTCTTCTTTACCTCTCCTCCTAGTATCTTGTTCAAATTTTCCCTTTAATTTTCCAGTGGAGGAAAAGTTCGCTTCCAGCTCCAGAGCATCTGACTGAGCATCATCTAAAGTGGCAGGTTTTTTTTCTCTCAATGAGAATCCAAAATCAAAATCAAAGGCTGCTACAAAAACTATCTTGGCAGTTGTTTCATGGGGCTTCATTTCAGGAGGCAAGCTCAAATATAACTTGTTGAATCTTTTAATAAAATCTGATACTCCTTCATTATGCTTCTTCTTCAAAGTATTAAATTTAGTAAGACACTGACCATAATCTTTCTTTTCTCCCCACTTCCTGAGGAAAGTATTCTCCATCTCGTCCTAGGTGGTCACTGAACGGTTCCCCAAGTTCTTGAACCATTTTCTAGCTTCACCCTCCAAAGATTGTACAAATAATCTTAAGACCACATCCAAATGTTCAACATTTAAATTTTCTGCAAAGGAATAGAATGTCTCAAGATGTTTCTGAGCATCAATTTCATTTTCACCATTAAATCTTGGAAAAATCTTCAAATAATCCTATGGCATATCATTTAGTACTTGAGGTAAGGCCAGTGGAGCATATTTGTTCAATAGAAAAGCAGGAACATTAGCCATTGGAGGAGGTGGGGGTTGTGCAAAAATATAAGGTACAGATGAAGGAAGGGGAGTAGGAGGAAGTGGAGTATGTATAACAATGGGGTTAAATTGTACAGAAGCCTGAGGTGTAGCTGGGAATAGTTCACGGTCAACAACAACTACTTCTGTAATTTCTTTAATTTCCTCAGCCTCAGGAGTAGGATGGAAATCCTCTTCAATCTAGGCACTTCCGCTACGTGGAGTTTCTGAGTAAAACTCGGGATTTTCTGTTATGATTTATTGAGAAGAAGAGGGCAGATAATCTTCAACGGAATATTCAGTGTTTTCGGCACGAACTGATTTCCTCTCCTTCCAAACTCATTTATGAATGATCTTCTCTGGGTCAGACACGTAGGGTGTCTTCGATTGAGATGTATCTGACCTCAAATTTGGCTTACAAGGAGCCAGGACTTCCAATAAATTTATCAGATAAAGAACAATGGAGTCGCCAAGGTGAGAGATATGCAACTCTTTCAACTCTCTCTGCTCACCTGATTAGAGAGTGAATACAATTTGTCGAGGCCCAGGGAAACTGATATTCTCAAATTCGATCCCTAACAACGACGCCAGAAAGATGTTGTGGACAATTTTTTCACCCCTAGAGACAGTCTAGAGTTGCCATAGACCAGTGTCTAGGACATCTTAATATAGCAAGGAGCTCATCATATAGTTTGGGTTGTCAATCCAAATCTCTCTTACTATTTCTTGTTGAACAAGGAAATTAGTTTAAATGGGACCAATCTCTCTCAGAAGCTGATACAAAGATAAGAATAGTGTAGGAACATCATGCAAAACTCCAATACAAAGGCATCAGACAGTTAAGAGACAGCTTACTGTAAAGAGGGCCAGTTCAAATAATATGCCACAGAAATCAAATATCAGAAAGTAGATGCAGTGAAGAAACATGAAGAAGATAGTAGTTAACATGAGACTGATACCCAGATACACAACAGAATCACATATGGGCTTATCCAACTAAGAATCCATACATGACAATGGAGTTTTAAAAGCACCCTCCTCAGGTAACTAATATAGCAGAAAATATGGATGAAATGAATATGGAACAGTATATCATGACTAGGCCTATTTAAAGCACTTCACTAACCCTGGCATGGGCATCAACTAGGATGAATCCTTACTCAAGATTAGTGAGCCACTCGCATTCTATAGCATGATACAAGAAGATAAATAGCATGAAATGAGATATTGTATTAACACATGAGAAAATTACATACTGTGAGATACCAAAGACCAGAATCCTCATTACAGTTATAACTCCTCCTCACTGAGACCCTACGGGCTCTGAATCTTCATACAGAAGTGTTACAAAATGTATACAAAAGCCTTTTCACTGCAGATTTTGCTGATAGAAATATGGAACCCTTCTAATGTCTTATTTCTGGGTTTTTATAGAAGAGATAGAGAATTCTAGAGAAGGAGGTAGATGGAGCACATTTAATGAATTGATTTGAACAAAATGGCGGAAAAAATTCGTGCCCGCACTGTGAATGACTAAATATAAATGACTGTAATTTACAATTTACCTCCAAAAATAAATTTTGAGGATGAAAATCTCCTCATGAACAAGACACAAATAATAAAATATACAATATTCTGCCATTCGCTGAGGGGAAAAATCTACTGCCGTAAGACCTTGAGATTGTTTGTAATTATGCCAAGTACTCTCGAACCTCTAACCTTGAATTTAAACTTCAGATCTTTAATGCAGGGTTCTGTGTTTCTTAATCTTTCGCTGATATTTCATGCTACCCCATTAATACTCTCGCCTGCTCGAATATGTCCCTTGATTTTCTCTGGAGGGTTCTATAGATTCATATCCCCGCTTTCTTTAAGGATGGTCATATCATAAAACTACCCTCGGCTTCACTCCTTAATTTCTTCCTCGAAAACTGTCAAGGGCGGTGTTCTTGACTTCTGCGAACAAAGAAGCAAATCGTGATGAATCTTCGACCGTGGCAAACCTGCAAAAACACAAACCATTTAAGGAAAACCAGACTAGGATGGAGACGAGGACGATGGAGACATCGTCGTATGGTAGGAACACGCAGGGTGGCGGAGAAAACGCAGCGAGAATTTTGATAAACAGATGGGAATGTAAGTTTTCGTGTAGAACAATTGAAACACGACGTATGGGTAAAAAACGATAAATATGAATACAACGCGTATATATAGACGACAGGAATGGTAGTACAATAGGTACACGGGGGAATGACACATGGACACATGGAAAACCAAGAGGAATAGATGATGTGGACGAAAGTACAACAAATGTCGATGAAAAGGGTGACGTGGAGGTGTATAGTCAACAGGCGGAGGAGAACGAGTCCTGGGCCGTTAGATCATGAAACTGGATCAACGGCTCAGAGGTGTGAGAGCGATACGATAGTGGGCCATGGGACACAACAGACACGGGATAATGCACGAGCAGCTTCGGAGGATATCTACCGTTGGATGGACGTCGACAGATCCAACGGCGCGGGTAAATTCCGCTGCCCGTCCATTGACCAACCTTTAACGCGCGAAATGGCGGTTTTGAAAATCGTACATGGGGACACTTGTCGCGCATTCAATGGGGTCGCTGGCCCCATAGAAAATATCGCCGGACCAGCGGAAGTGGTGCGGAATGAAACCACCTGTTTTGGCAATGTGTACGGGTGCGGGGACCGCCGTGGCATGTTATTTGCGGGTCGTAGATTTGCAATTGGATCGAACGGCTATGGTTTTGCCCAGAAACATGAGGTGACAAGCTCTTTTTCAGTCATGCACACGGTTCTTCCACCCGAGTCATATGGGAATTAAAACAAAGGGTGTTGCGGCTGTGTGGGCTAGGCCCGATATAACTTAAATTGCAAATTTAAACCTTTTCCCAGTGTATTTTTGAACACAAAGGGTAACGATGGGCAGGATAAAGAGATATTAGGCCATGACAGAGATTTTAAACAGTTTCGAAGGGGATCATTGGCCAAAAATTGGAATGGAGGGGCTGAAATGCACAACACCACACACAGTTGTCAAGGACATACTGAATCAAGATCCTGATGGTAAAAGGGATAAGTGGATTTCTGTCATCTTAGAATATGATCTAGAAATTAGGCCCATTAAACTAATCAAAGGAAAAGGACTTGTGAAACTCATGGCTGAAGCTAACTTTCAAGCACTAGACATAAACATGATACACTCCTTAGATGAACAAGAGGAACTAGTGACTCCAACCATTGAAGAAGAATTTTTGAACTCACTCTGGTATGATGATATATTGTATGTGATTTTTAATCTAAATGCTCCTCCTACTTTGTTCAAAATAAAAGCTAGATTCTTGAAACTAAAGGCTGTAAATTTATGCATTCTAGATAGATATTTGTATTGGAAAAATTTTGTTGTTATCTTGCTTAAATGTTTACTTGAAGATGATGCAAATAGCATCATGCATGAGTTTCATGAAGGAGAGTGCGGTGGTCATCTCTACTGGAAAACAATTGTCAACAAAATCCTTAGAGATGGTTCCTATTGGCCTGCATTTTTCCCTGACATACACAAGCTAGTAGTAACTTGCCATAAATGCCAAAACTTTTACGAAAAGAGAAAACTATTGCCTTTACCTTTGCATCCTACCAGTATTGAAACTCCTTTTCAACGATGGGGTTTAGATTTCATTGGAGAAATCCACCCTACCTCATATTCCCAACACAAGTGGATCCTCACTGCCATTGACTATTTCACCAAATGGATAGAATTCATCCCTACAAGGAATGTCACTAAATTAGTGATCATCAAATTCCTTGAAACCAACATCTTGTCCAAATTTTGTTTTCCAAGAAAAATCATCACCGATAATGTTGTTGCATTTAATTCCAAGAGAATGGTGGACTTTTCCTACAAGTATCGCATCACACTAGGGAATTCTACAGCTTATTACCCTCAAGGTAATGGGATGGCTGAGTCCTCTAACAAAATTTTGGTGAACATCATCAAGAATTTGTTGGAAGAGAACAAAAATTAATGTCATAGCGAACTAGTTCATGCACTATGGGTTGACAGATTAACAAGCAATAAATCTATTAACATGTCTCCCTATCAACTAGTGTATGGCATGGATGCATTTTTCCCAACATCCTTGGGAGTTCCATTGATGAAGCTTCTCCAAGAGGTAAAATCAGAGGAGAATGGCATACAAAGGAGTTTGAACCAAACCATTCATTTGCAACAATCAAGGGAAGAAGTTTATAATACAACACAAGCAGTACAAGAGAACATCAAGAAGATATTTGACAGAAAGACCAAGGCAAATAATTTCCAGATTGGATACAAAGTGCTAAAGTGGAATTCAAGAAGAGAGGACAAAGAAAAGCATGGAAAAATTGAAAATATATGGAAGGGTCCATACATCATTCATTAAATTAGAGGTAACAATGCCTTTTTCCTACAAGAACTGGATGGAGCAGAGTTATTTGGAGGTCCTGTCAATGGAAGGATGCTCAAACACTATTTTTGTTGAAATTCCTAGTTTGAAGCTTTCATTCATTGTACATAACATTTCTTGATGAAATATCAGAAAGATGAAACACAAAAACAAAGAAAAGAAGAAAAAGAGGGAAGGAAAAAAGAAGAGTTACAACCCCATACCAAAAATAGTATCGTTGAAAGTGCGCAAGCCTAAATCCCACTGCTTTTGAAGAAAATAAAGTCTTGTTCAGTCATTTAGCCTAATCATGATTGAACATGTTTTAAATTTATGTTGATAGGTTAGTGAAATAAGATTTTCCAAACCATGTAAACTTGGCTTGTCAGTAGATTAGATTAGGAAAAGATATGTGGTTTCAATGTTCAAATCTGAATGAAAAGAGAAAGAGAGGGATGCATAACCAATTCTAAATCACAACCCTCAAATTTATTGCTTCACTTGTGTTAGTATGAATCCTTTGTCGAAGTGTATGAAAAAAGACCACTTTAGCTACGCATAACTAATAGCCCTAACATCAAATGTGGCTGCCAATATCTTCAGATCTGCAGTTAGTTGATCAAGACAAGAGCTGCAAAAAACCAGATCTATGCATAAAAAGACATTAAGCAGTAAAAAGAAGGGTTTGCTCCATATATCCAATAGATAAGACAAGAACAATTTTTTAAAGAATTTTTTGTATAAAGGGCACCTGGGAGGAAAACAAGAAGATGTTTCCAATTCTCCTCAATGGGATGGGTTCTTGGAAGTCCTCAACACTTCAGATCTAGAATTTCTCTCTCCTGTTGGTGTAGAAAACCCAGACAAAGATAGAACTCAAAGGGAGCTCACACAGCAAATAATGGAAAATGTGACAATGATAATGGCTCAAAGTCAGACCAAGAGTTTAGATCCAGAGTGATCTAATAGGCAACAAAAGGTGAAGAATGGTAGTAAAAACCCTCCTATTTATAACAAAATATTGGGTCATTCTAGATCTTGGTGCACGATTAAAATAATGTTAACCAAATCTAGATCCACCTTTTATGGAATATTTTATTATATTTGTTGGAGGGAAAAAGTATTTGACTTGGGTCAAATCCCTTTATTTGTCAATAATAAATAAATAAATGATTTATTTATCTTTTTAAGGAAGTGGTTAAAGGATAATCAAATAAATAATGATTTATTTAATTATTTGTGGATGATTTGGTCATATTTAACAAGGAATAATATCTAAATAAGATTTAAATAATTATTCCTAGAAAATAATAAGATAAATAAAGGTTTATCTAATTAATTTCTTTGTTTTGGGTTAAACATGACTAGGAATAATAATTAAATTATGGTTTAATTAATTATTCCATGAGAAAAATCAAACAAAATAGGTTTGTTTAATATTTCCTTTTGGGGTTTCCTGTTTAGACCATAAACAACCTAATAAATGTGGTTTATTAAGTTATTTTACATAGTGAGAGCAATTTTACTTAGGGTAAAACTGGTCTTACATGGTGTACTTGGGTCCATCTAATGATAGTAGGTTAGATGACCAAAAAATGGTGTAACAGATTGCCCCCCAGCGTGCGAGTGTTAGGAGCAAATCGTATGACCGAAGTACGTTGTAAGAACTCAATCACCAGACAACAAAAGGGAAGTCATAGAGAGAAATGTAAGGGAGACTAATGTGCTGAAGAACTAGACCCTGAGGAGATGAGACTTACATGTGAAACAAGTCTCTTTTTATGAGAGGGTACCTGTGCTGAAGGCGGCGGGGGAGGCATACCTATGCCCGTCGAGACAAAGTACAAAAGAATAGTGTGTCCAGTAAACAAGGGACCGAACCATAAAGTACAGCCGGCATAATCATGAGCCAGATAAAAATACAATGAGGAATCCCACATACATGTTGTGCCTGGGATAACAGCCAGGACTTATACAATAATATCCGAGTACATGAGATACAAATACAACCCAAATGCCCCCTATAAACGGGGAAGGGCTCGCAAAATTTGACTGATACATGCAAATCAAAGAGGCGCTGCAAGCAGCTAAGGCCGACATCATCAAATATAAGGAGCTGCATCAAAGGCTGCAATGAAGAGGTCATCCGGGTATGTGGGGGGCTACCTGCAGGGCCACCCCCTCATGAGGGCTGAGACATCTCACACACACCCGGGCATCACCAATAGCTGCTGCTGCATCACTGGACCATCAAGCATACGGATCTCGATCATGCTGAAAGGAGCCGGAGTGGAGAAACAAGAAAGTCAAAGGGAAATGAGAGATCCCTTTGCCTGATCCGAGGCACTGAACAAGAGTGGAAGCTGGAACCAAGGCACACCGCTCTCTAGACCTGTCTTCTGGAATGAGGGAGCTGATGTCTGTTGAGTCATAAAGAGGTATCTTTTGAACACCTAATTATCCCACATTAATCATCAATCCGGGAGCGTCTTTTTATTCCAAGAGTGTACTCTGTCTGAGGCTGCAATTGTCTAAGAGCAATGCTTGTGAAGATGTAGCATAGAAATACAAATGCAGAATTAATAAATGCTTGAAAAGAAATCTAATTGCAAATAACAGGAATGTAAAGGCTACACTACAGCAATCTTGCGGGACATCGATCAGGGATGCAGTAGCAATAACTCTTTCCCTTAGAAATCGATGCGATATGTCTAAATATGGGAACTTGGAACGATTAGCTCTGTCCTCTACAGTTTAGAGATCTCAAAGCAAGTGAAAAAAACTCAAAGGAAATGAAATCTAAAAAGGAACAGCAGCATAAAAGAAACAGCAATTACAATTCTTTGAAAGAAACAGCAACTACGATTCTAACGCAATTCGAACAATTAAATCTTGAAATCAAACTTGTCGACAGTCCAATTGTAATCTAACAAAAAACCATAAATAAATGGAACAACAACTCACTGTAATTACAAAATAGCACTGCTGATAGATAATAATAAGTTTGATAAATGAAACAACAATGAATCAGCGTTTGCTTCGACAATCAATGAAACAACTCTGTAATGCAAATAAATATGAAACACACTTTGCGCATTAACAAACCAAGATTAATAATACAACAGAATATTAATCCACCAGAGCCCAGCCCTTAGCACTAGTGAAGTACTGCTGGGTCTAACTCATAATTCTAAAGAATAGATGAAACCGGTGTTTTTATATTAATCAAAAAGACGTTACAGATAGTGTTCTCTCACGACAGAGAGTCGAGAATTATTCAATTGCAAAGGAAATATGAAAGTCTTTTACAACAACAATCCACCGTCCCTGGTCACTAAAGATCATTGCCTTTATATTCGTTCTTTGGATGGACAAGTCAAGAAAGATGATAAGTTTGTACAGCGATCCCTCAGGATCTTCCGATCCTGAGGGATTCGCACCTTCTTTGTTTTATCACAGTTCTGTTTGCTTAGTTTAGGGTCGAGCTGTCTCTTTCCCTTTTCGGGCAATCCGTTCAGATCTTCTTGGCTTCAGCTGAATATGGTTCATCACAAATGGAGTAGGAGTTAGAGTGTTTTCAACCACGCCTTTGATACAGCTGCTCACCTCTTCAAATTCCTGATTTGACAATAAAAGCAATATTTAGTCATCCTTTTTAGACTCGATGTAAACCTTTCCAAATTAATTACAATTATCATGATAGATTACCTTTTCAAGACAAACTGAAGTATATTTATGGTGAAAGAATGAACAAATACATAGGAATTTCAAACCTCTTTCAATGCCCAACATACCCCCCTGCTTAACCTTTTTCATGTCCTCATGAAAACTATAATTTACATGGAGAGCAATCAAGGAGTAAGCTGGAGAAGGTTTTTCATTGAGAGGCCTAAAACCATGATGTGCAGCTAACTCTTCAAGAATATGCTCTGTCTGTCCCTCGAGAAGCTCATAAATAGCTTTGTAATCCAAAGCAGGGTACCAAACAATGGGGTTGCGGAACCTACACCCTAACCAGAATGGTCCTTCTTTCAAAACAAGATGGCTATAGGCAATGAAACGGTCTGCAGCTAGCCCAAAATTCCTATAATTATATGGCTCCCTATTTTGTACATTTTGACTCGAGGTTCTCCATCGGATCTTGGCTGCTACATAAGCCTGGTCCCTAATAGATGAAAAATAATCTGTTCCTTTCAAAATTATTGACTTATGAACAGGCCCCAGAGTTTGGGTAACACCTTTCCTTATCATTAGACTTTTCTGATTGGCCCATAATTGAAGTGGGTTCTGAGGTTCACTCCTGACCCATAGATCTAATTCATTTTCCTGCCTTTGGAAGGCATTGTAGGCTTTAATCCACTTTAATTGATTTACGGCAAAAGAAATGAATGCCTGAAACTGTACATCTCCAATAAAAGGGCTACGATTTCATTCACATTCATTTTCAAGAATTAAATTATGCAAATAAAACTCACACAAAAGGCGCTATACTTTTTCCCCGTAAAGCTTGCAGCATGATATCAGGTCGTTTATAGTTCTTAGCTCTATTGATTTGCCAACCCTAACTGCCTTGATTTTTAATTGCAAATATCTTTCTAACAGAAATAAAGCATAGTTTTTGGCAGGGCAGGGCACCTACAAGCTAAGACATCAATATACAGGGAGCAGAGAGTATCCATTTGATTTCGTGCTAGTTTTAATTGGTTGCTTACCTTGTCAGCTTTCATCTTTGCCTCTCGACGTTTTTCATGAGCTTCAGTTTCTGCCTCATGAATGATTTTCATCTGTTGCTGCAATTCTTGATATTTCTTCCTTGGGACAGTATCCTCTTCCAACTTCTCTCTTGATTTGGGCCTGTGCCAATTCTTCTTGCAGTCTAATTAATGCTGGATCACTAAAGTTTTGCTGACTGCTAGATTGAATATTTTCACTTAGAACAGGTTCTTCTAGAACAGCTGATGTTGGGACAGTTGTTTGCTGCTCCAAATCCTCATAACTAGGCTCAGGTATGGTTTCTTCTTCTACTTGAGGGTTTCTATTAGCAGTTACCCTTCTCCTTTTCGATCTTCGTTTGATGACAGGGTTTCTTATTTTAGGGATTCGCTTAGGTGTCTGCTTCATTCTTAAAACCCTAATAGTTTTCCTGAGCTGCTCAATCAGTTTATGAAGCTTTTTCCTTTCTCTACGAAGCTTTTCAACTTCAGTTGTTCTCTTCTTCTTTCTCAAAGGGACAGCAAATTGCTCATCTGACCCCAATTGCTTAGCAGGGTTTTGAGCCGTGCCCTCAGTGACATCTTCTTCTTGCACCTCTTCTTGGGGTTCTTGTTCCATACTCTCATGCTCTTGACTAGATTCCTCAGGAATCATTTGCTCAGTTAACTTTGCGGTCTCCTGGGGGTTTCCGGGTCGAAATGTTGGCTTAGTATGTGCATTCTCCTGTTCGTGCATCTCAGGAGAAGCAACCCTAGCTTCGCTAGGGTTTGTTGTTTCATCAGTCACACCTCTATCAAAGGTAGAGCATTCTGGTATTTGATTAATGTCACTGTTGGGGTCCAGAGACCGTGCGTAATTGCTCATGTTGGCCAAAATATAAGCCAATTGGTCTTCCTACAGAGGGCTCGGATTGACATTTTTGACAGGCTCTGTTTCATCCTCATTGCTGCTAAGATTATCCTCATTCGCATCGCAGGTGTGATAACTACCTTCCTCCTCGTCCAAATACCGAATTTCACCTTCGAATTCTTCCTCCTCTGAATCTCCTTCAATCTCTTCTTCGTCTGAATAACGTATTTCCCCTTCCTCTGATTGCTTTTCATCATCAGTATGGTAGCTTTCCTCTTCCTCATCTGAGTAGCGAACTTCTTCCTCTGTACTGGGTTGTTTTTCACTATTGGTATGGTGACTAATTTCCTCCTCGTCTGAGTAACAAATTTTTCCTTCCAATTCTTCTACTTCCTCAGTACGAGGACTTACTCCTTCCAATTGTGGAGGTTGTTCCTCTTCGCCTGAACTGTTTAGTTCTAGGGGCTGGCTACTGCTACCCGGGAGTTCCTCCATTAACTTCCTACTTCGTTTTAGTCGGAGGGATTTTCTGTGAGTGGAGGACTCAGCTATTAAGCCGGCCATCCTCTTTCTTCTCGGGGCAGGTAAAGCCATCCCCCCTTCAATGGAAAATATTAGCTCCTCCCAGCTAGTCTGCTGTTGGGCGAGGCTATAACTTACTATCAGTCGAATCAAGCAATGGTGACTAACCACCCTATCTGCATGTTGGGATTTTCTAATTCCACGAGCAATATCATGTAATAAAGAGTTTAAGAATGCAGGCATATTAATAGTACATTTCTGTTTAAGCAGAGCTAACAGCTTAAGATGGTGGGGTCTTACCACATCTTTTCTACCGTCACATGTTATGTAAGCCTGCACGATCCTAGCCAATTATGTCCATGGTTCACCTAACGACGCCGGGTGGACTCCTCTCCCTTTGACTATTAGCATCTGCCCTTCATCTTGAAAAATTTGCATGGCCTCCCGAATTCTAATCTTCTTCTGAGTCCAAGTGGTTCCTTGCGCAGGAATGCCAGATACTTCTGCAATTATCTCATCGGACACAGCTATCTGCCTTCCTCTGACTGTAGAGGAACCTTCCTGCATATTTAACAAAAATTCAGTAGCCACTGCTTCATGGGGTTTCTGCATTCTCATAAAGTATGTAATCCACCCCAGTCTTTCTAATATTGCCCGTGCGGCATCAGAGACGATCAATGTCTATGGTTCGCTGCGAATTGGACATCCTCCCATCTCTGTGCTTCGTTAATTGTTCTCAACACATAATAACCTTAATGGAACAGCACAGTGTAGTTTGTTAAAGCTCGTTATTCTCTAAAAATGCGGGGGTTTTAGTTCATAAAAATATATTGCGGAGATACAGGTAAAGAAATTTTGGGTGTCAGATCTACATGCAGACATTTCCGCCCCCCAAACGAGTGAGAGGTCATCCTCGACCGTCAAGTAAGGGTGGCGTGTGTGGCACAGCAATAGGACAGCAGTGAAAAAACAGGCGCAATTATGATACAGTCATTCAAATTAAGTAATTATTGAAATCGATGCATAAGATAAATTGGTAATAATGAGGAAATCACGTTGTAATAATTCAAATATAAGGTGAAGGGACAGCAAAAGATTAACATGAATGTAATTGCATTATTTACCATATTAAAGTAATATGGTCAATTTATTATAGTTTTCATGTGTAATGGTTCAGGGATATGACTAAGGAATTCATGCATTTCATTTGATATTCAATAAAGATATAGGAAAAAGGGTTAAGTAACTATTGATTTGTATAAGTATGACTTCAATACCATCAACAGAGCTTTGTTGCCCACAGGTGTCCATAACCTTGACAGAGTTTTTTTGTAACCCACGGAACCATTGTCCTTTATGCATACTTGAGGAAGTGCTTCTTTTTTCTTTGTATTTTTGTATTGAAGACGGAGGCCATTGTGTTGGCTTGGTGACCAGATATGTCACAATGTCGTTCACTAGGAAGAAGTGAAAAGTGGGCAGGCTGGCTCGTGATGAGACCTCCTATTCCAAGGACTTTTTCAATTGTCTTTTGGACCATTTCCCTGGTTTGGTGGCCATAATGGGAATGCCACTTCACTGTCCTCTCTATGATCACGATAGGCTGGCTCTTAATGAGACCCCCTATCCTCCATCTGCAAAAACATTAAAATATATCAATAATTTTTTTTTATCAAACAACACTTTTCCTCAATTATTCATAAGGGATGGCTCAACACTCCTTAAGAGTAGGAATGGTGGAAGAAGTCTAAACATCTCAATAGAAAAAAAATATACCCTTATTTCCATTTCAAAGATAAATATCAAAGAAAGTTACAACATATGGGGAAGGAACCAATCATGATAAAAATAATCGATCAGATTAATTTAATAGTGATAAAATAACAATATTGTGTTATTGTTCGTGCCCCTTTTCCCCCTTTTTTTATTACTAGACAATTTCCTTAAAAATGACGATTTCTTTTGATTTGTTGATTGCAGTAATCCTTAATTTGTATGATTGTTTATGATATTGTTTCCTTGAAAGAGAAAAGAAGAAAAAAATGATCAAAAATACAAAATACAAGCCAAAAACAATCATTCAAAAAGTGTTGTTACAGCAAAAACAATCTGTGAAACTGTTGTTCCTTTCAAAAGGAACAGCAAAGAAATGCTCTACGAAAATTTTGTTCCTTTAGAATGGAACAGCAAAAACACTCCGCAAAATTGTTGTTCCATTCAAAAGGAACAGCAGAAAAATATCCTATGAAAGTGATGTTCCTTTTGAAAGGAACAGCAAAAAAACTCTGTGAAATTGTTGTTCCTTTCAAAAGGAACAGCAAAGACCTTCTGCGAAAATTTTGTTCCTTTCAAATGGAACAGCAAAGACCTTCTACGAAACTTCTGTTCCTTTCAAAAGGAACAACAGAAGTGTTGTTCCGTTAGAAAGGAACAGCAACGCGAAAAAAACACAGAAATTTTTTTATTGTTTTCGTTTTTAAAGAAACTGAATTCAAACGAAAATAAAGAAGTATTAACAAAGGAAAAGAATTTCATAAAACAGAAACCAAAAACAAAAAAAAAGAATGCGTTATGTACAAAAATTAAAAAACAATTTATCAAACTGGCACGGGGGAGGAATTCTCCCCTTCAGCAAGAATTTCAATGGTGGAGTCTTCCCGTAACTGCTGGCAAAAGGATTCACGGGTAAGCGGCTTATGATATAATCGAACTCGATGGCCATTAACCTTAAAGGAATGCCCAGATCCGTCAATGGTGACTAATGTGAGAGTGTCGTTATCATGAACTTTCTGAATTTCGTAGGGTCCAAGCCACCTAGTCTGGAGCTTTCCAGGGAAATCCTGAAACCGAGAATTGTATAGGAGTGCCCAATCTCCTTCATGGAAGATCCTTTGTTTAATGTGGGCATCATGCCATTTTTCTCTCTGTTGCTAAATTAATTTTGTGTGCTGAAGAGTAGAGAGTCTGATTTCATCCAATTCGTTAAGTTGCTGCAGTCTTTTTGCCTGGGCTTCGTCTAAATTCAGACCCACCTTTTGAGTTTTCCTTAATGTTTGAATTTCAAATTCGATAGGAAAGATGGGTTCTTTTCCAAATACCAACTGGTATGGTGAATATCCTGTAGTAGGTCTCCATGTCGTTCGGTACGCCCACAATGCTTCTGGTAGTCTGTAGGCCCAATCTCGTGTATGTGAAGCAACGGTTTTTGTCAGTATAAATTAAATTACCTTATTCGTGCTTTCGACTTGGCCATTGGCCTGTGGGTGGTAGGGAGTTGTAATTTTATGTTGAATATGGTAATTCTGTAATGTCTCAGCCAATTTGTTACCTACAAACTGTGCTCCCCCATCTGTGATTATGTCTCGTGGGAGGCCATAGCGCACGAAAATTTGGAAAAGAAACTGTATCACGGAATCCTCTGTAGCTTTTGAAAGAGGCTCTACTTCAACCCATTTAGTAACGTATTCAGTAGCAACTAGGATATATATTTTCTGGTTCGATGGAGGGCTAATAGGACCAACGAAGTCAAGGGCCCACCGTTCGAAGGGTTCAATCACTAGTTGAGGGTTCAAGGGCATTTCATTAGACTGCCCAGGGCGACCGGCCCTCTGACAGCTATCACAGGCCTGCACAAATTTTTTTGCGTCTCTAAATATATTAGGCCAATAATAGCCTGTCCGAAGGACTTTATGGGTTGTTCTACGATCTGCAAAGTGTCCACCACACTTTCCATCATGACATGCTTTCAAAATATCATATACCTCATCCTCCCTAACGCATCTTCTTATTTGCATATCTGCACCTGTATGAAATAAGTAGCCTCCTATCCAAGAAAAACGGGTGCTACGATGTATTATTTGCTTTCGTTCATTAAGGGATAGATGTTTGGGTAATTTACCTATTGCCAAATAGTTCGCTATATCAGCATACCATGGTGTTCTGGTAGTAACAGCGAAGAGATGTTCATCCGGGATGTGATCTTCAACTGGTTCTACATCTGTGGGCTTTGGAATTCTGGACAGAAAGTCAGCTACAGGGTTCTCTTTGTCCAGTCAATCTTTGATCATGATATCAAATTCCTGCAGTAAAATCAACCATCTAGTCACTCTTCCATTTGTAACAGGTTTATTTGCTAAAAAATTAATGGCAGAGTGATCTGTGTAAAGCACTACAGGATACCTAGTTATGTAATGTCTAAATTTATTTATAGCGTGAACTATAGCTAAAAATTCTTTCTCAGTCACAGTATAGTTTAATTTGGCAAGGGTCAAATTTTTGCTAATGTAGTAAATTGCATATGGATTTTTGTCTTCCTCCTGCCCAAGTACTGCTCCTATTGCTGTGTCTGAGGCGTCAGATGAAATTTGGAATAGTAAATTCCAATTTGGGCCCCTCAGCACAGGATTTGTTGCAACGAGCTGCTTCAAATCATTAAAAGCATTGTCACATTTGTCTGTCCAAACAAAATCAGTATTTCCAATCAGCGCATATAAAGGTGCAGCTATTCGAGAATAATTCTCTATAAATCTTCTATAATAACCAGAAAATCCAAGAAAGCTACGTACCTCTGTCTGTGTAGTAGGTGTAGGAATTAACAAGAGTATTTGAATTTTGGCTGGATCTACTTGAATTCCTTCTACTGAAATATAATGGCCTAAGATAACTCCTTCGGTCATCATCATAAGACATTTTTCATTGCTTAAACAAAGCCTAGTGTCAATACATCTTTGCAATACTTTTTCTAGATTTTTCAATGCAGGTTCAAAATCATCCCCATAAAGAGTGAAATCATCCATATATACTTCGAGACCTTCATTTATTAAGTCTGCAAAGATGCTGAGAATTTCCCTTTGAAATGTAGCAGGAGCATTGCATAGGCCAAAAGGTAAGACTCGGTAGGAAAATGTACCCCATGGGCAGGTAAAAGTAGTCTTGTCCTGGTCTTCAGGGGCAATCTGAATTTGGTTGTATCCACTAAAGCCATCCAGAAATGAAAAGAATTTATTTTCTGCCAATGTGTCTAATACCTGGTCAATGAAAGGAAGAGGAAAGTGGTCTTTCTGTGTTGCCTTGTTAAGCTCACGGTAATCTACACATATCCTCCACTTTCCATTCTTTTTAGGTACCACCACTAATGGGGAGACCCACTTACTATCAGATATTGGATAGATAAAATTGACATCCAATAGTTTTTGTAATTCGTCTTTTACAATATCTTTAAGGTGAGGATTTAGTCTCCTTTGAGGTTGACGAATGGGTCTTGCATCTTTTTCAATATAAATGTGGTGAGTACATAATTGAGGGTCAATTCCTTTCATATCGAGGTAATCCCATGCAAAGGCTGCTTTGTATTTTCGTAATAATTGGACCAATTTCTCTTCTTGTTCAGCAGTGAGATTCTTGTTAATGTTCAAAGTTTTACCTGGTTCAATTTCTACAACCTTAGTATTACTCACAGATGTAGTAGGTATTGCTTGATCATGAATGTATTTAAAAGGATCTTCTTCTTCTTTATTGTCGAATGCTACCTCAATCATGTGACATTGCAAGTGAGATTCAGTTTGTGATTTATTAATGAAATTACTAATGACATCATCCTCTATTTGATCTTTAAAATTCAAAGATTCTTCTATAGTTAGAGGTGACCTCATGTTTTCCACAAAATATGATGCAGGTGGTTGTCTTGTTTTAATGATTGATAGACTTGGTTGGGCTGGGGGATATAAGGCTAAGTTCTTGACATAATTTCCCTTGTTATGGTCATGTTTCCTTGTCGGCATCCAATGTAAGCATCGGCGGTTGCCAACCAAGGTCTACCTAGAATTAAAGGATGTCCATCTAGTCGGTTCTTTGGGTTGATAACTAAGAAGTCAGCAGGGTACTCCCAGGAATCTACAGATACCATGACATCTTGTAAGGTGCCTTCTGGTTTAACTACTGATCGATTGGCCAATTCCAACAAGGTTGTTGTTGGTTCCAGTGATGTAATGCCAAGTTTCTGACAGGTAGTGGTTGTTAAAATGTTGATTGCTGCTCCCAGATCAACTAAGGCATTAGGGAATGATTGGCCATTGATCTGAACTATTACTATAGGGTTTCCTGGATCTTCATATTTGATAGGTGTTTCCATTCCTGATAGTAAATCAGATAAGGTACCGACTATTTGGACAGTAGGATTGGTTGGGGTTCTCCTCTTTGGCTTTTTTATGCATAATTCCTTAATGGTTTTTGCATATATAGGAATATATTGAATGGATTGGAGGAGATGGATTCTGATACATAAATTTTTTAATTCTCTCAGAAGATCAAAATTAGGCTGTTCTAATGGACGGGGAATAATTAATCATTCTGGGAATGGTGGAGAGGAAGTTATTCCTTGTTGTTGTTGATTCTGTTGTTGATTTTGGTGTTGGTTCTGTTGTTGAACTTCCTTCTCGTTATGTTCTGTTTGTTCTTCTAGTAACGGATTTTCAATATGCTCATCAATGTTTCTCTCTGTTTCAACTATATGCCCGGACCTTAATTGAAGATCGTTACACTCTGTTAGTTTAGTTTCTACTTCAGGAGGTTCTGTTATTTGGACAAAATGAACTGGTCTATTTTTTGGGTTTGGGTTGGGTTGGGCTGGGAGTTGCGGTCTTAAATTAGTCTGGGGGTTTGGGTAAGGGGCTGGCAGTGTAGGTTGAGAGAGAGGAATTGATCCTGTTGGCTGATTTGGAGGTTTTTACCAGTTTGACTGCCAGGCTTGATTCTGAGAAGTAGAAGGGGACCATTGTGGAGGCCAAAATGGTGGGAAGAAAGTAAAGCTAGGCTAATTATTCTGATTTTTTTGATTGGGCCAAGATGTGGGAGGAAATGGCTGTTGTGACCAATTAGGAAAGGGTGATTAGTTCTGCCACATTCCACTATACTGTTGAGCATTATATTGAGGCTGAAAAGAAAATGGATCATTTGGCATACCTGATGGTCGTGGCTACCACTATCGGCGCTGGTTAAGCAGACACACTACTTCTGATTCCTCTTCTGCCTCTTTATAAACTGCTTTTAGGCCAGGAAGCGACGGGCATCCTTCTGTAGGGTGATCTTTCGTACAAATGGCACAGAATTTAACCACATCCAATGGGCATTCTTTGTGGCTATGTTTCTTTCTACACCTGGGCAGAATATTGCCAGATTTTGCTCTACTTCTGCCTGCTTCTGCTTGGCTTGCATGATGTCAAACTGTGTTGTTAAAGTCCCCAGGATGTCTGTCTTAAAATCTTCTAACAAATTCCCAATCTCTGCATGAGTCACACCTTCGTTAGAGGCCTTATTCTCCCTTGTGATCATGTCACATTCAACTTATTTCAATCTCGTATTACCCCTCGAACACCTGATACACAAATCAACAATGTCAGAATAGCTTTCTTGATATATATCACCTTTTCCCATAAGATTTAGTGTTTCAACCCACTGATCTTTCATTCCCCTAATTAATGTAGTTTTCAAAACGTTATCAAGTAAGGGTGAAGACGCATATGGTGATCTTTGAAGATTGTATTGAAATCGTTCCACGTATTCTTCCAAGGTTTCACTTGGTTTGGCTGTCATCTAGAATATTTCATCTTTTAATTCTCGTGACCTGCAATAGTCTTGATATTTCTTTAAAAACGCAGTCTTCATATGATCCCAATCAGTTATGACACCTCCACCTAATCCCATAAACCATCGTAGGGCTTCTCCTTTTAACGTAGAAGGGAATAGCTTTAGTTTTTGGGGGTCGGTGGTATAATCGTATCCTCTACACAGCACATCAAACTCAAACAGAAACGCATCTAGGTCTTCTGATGTTAGACCATGAAAGGTAGGAATATGTTGAAGAGGGATAGCTTTCATGGGTGCATTAACTGCAGTGTCTACTATGGGGTATTGCAGCGTAGAGGTTTGCTGCTGGTTCGGGTTTTGGTTCTGGGCCATTTGATCAAAAATATGCTAATACCCTTCTGGGATATCCAGGGAATTTCTAGGTTGGCGAACAGGGGTAGAGATAATTTTGACAGCACTTCCTCTGTCTGGAACGGGTATTCCCTGCTATCCTACTGTTTGAGGTGATTCAAGACCTTGGTTTTGAATAGGTTGAACAGCACTTCCCCTATTTGGGCTATTTATTGTTTGGGTAATTTTAATAGGTGATTTTGAGTTTGTGCTTTCTCCTGTCTCCCCTTCTCCTTCTTGGAGGTTGCTGGCATTCCCTTCTTGCAAGAAACTTATGCAAGGATTCTCAATTTCTTGGGAATCTTGCTTAATTCCCTCTGTTTGACTGTATATCTCAGTGAAGGCCTCAGATGGTGATTCTGTAGCCTGAAGGGAACTAGTAGGTTGTCTAGAAGTAGTTCTTTTAAATCCTACAGACGGATGAGATTCAGTTTTCTTAAGGATTTCGTCAACAAAGGTCGTGCGCCCAAGGGTCACCAGCCCCTTAGGTTTTTCGTCTTTGGGAGGGTTTTTGTTTCGCTTAATTGATTTATTCATTCAAAAGAAACAATTCTTCATTCCTACCCAAAAGAAAAGCTTACTTACCTCTGCTGTGAAGTGAGCCGCGAGCAAGTATGTTTCTTTCCCAGTGCACAGGTTCTTACCTTCCGTCTTTAATACCCAATTCTCCACGAGCAGAAGGAAATCAGCTATGCATTACTCCTGAAAGAATGGCATACACTCTCCCCGGCAACGACGCCAAAATGTTGAGTCATAAAGAGGTATCTTTCGAACACCTAATTATCCCACATTAATCATCAATCTGAAAGCGTCTTGTTATTCCAATCATCAATCTGAAAGCGTCTTGTTATTCCAAGAGTGTACTCTGTCTGAGGCTGCAATTGTCTAAGAGAAATGCTTGTGAAGATGTAGCATAGAAATACAAATGCAGAAGTAATAAATGCTTGAAAAGAATTCTAATTTCAAATAACATGAATGTAAAGGCTACACTACAGCAATCTTGCGGAACATCGATCAGGGATGCAGTAGCAATAACTCTTTCCCTTAGAAATCGATGCGAGATGCCTAAATCTGGGAACTTGGAACGATTAGCTCTATCCTCTACAGTTTAGAGATCTCAAAGCAAGTGAAAACAACTCAAAGGAAATGAAATATAAAAAGGAACAGCAGCATAAAAGAAACAGCAATTGCAATTCTTTGAAATAAACAGCAACTACAATTCTAACGCAATTCGAACAATTAAATCTTGAACTCAAACCTGCCGACAGTCCAATTGTAATCTAACAACAAACCATAAATAAATGGAACAGCAACTCACTATAATTACAGAACAGCACCGCTGATAGATAATAATAAGTTTGATAAATGAAACAACAATGAATCAGTGTTTGCTTCGACAATCAATGAAACAACTATGTAATGCAAATAAATATGAAACACACTTTGTGCATTAACAAACCAAGATTAATAATACAACAGCATAGTAATCCACCAGAGCCGGGCCCTTGGCACTAGTGAAGTACCGCTGGGTCTAACTCAGAATTCCAAAGAATAGATGAAACCGGTGTTTTTATATTAATCAAAAAGACATTACAGACAGTGTTCTCTCACGACAGAGAGTCGAGAATTATTTGATTGCAAAGGAAATATGAAAGTCTTTTACAACAACAATCCACCGTCCCTGGTCACTAAAGATCATTGCCTTTATATTCGATCTTTGGACGGACAAGTCAAGAAAGTTGATAAGTTTGTACAGCGATCCCTCAGGATCTTCCGATCCTGAGGGATTCGCACTTTCTTTGTTTTATCACAGTTTTGTTTGCTTAGTTTAGGGCCGAGCTGTCTCTTGCCCTTTTCGGGAAATCCGTTCAAATATTCTTGGCTTCAGCTGAATATGGTTCATCACAAATGGAGTAGGAGTCAGAGGGTTTTCAGCCACGCCTTTGATACAGCTGCTCACCTCTTTGAATTCCTGATTTGACAATAAAAACAATCTTTAGTCATCCTTTTTAGACTTGATGTAAACCTTTCCAAATTAATTACAATTATCATGATAGATTACCTTTTCAAGACAAATTGAAGTATATTTATGGTGAAAGAATGAACAAATACATAGGAATTTCATACCTCTTTCAATGCCCAACAATGTCGACAGAAGGAGGTCCACCATAGGTGAGGCAATGGGAGGTCCTCAACTAAGGCACGAGAGAAAATAGTAGATCGACGGACAGACTAATACCAATGATGATGATGGAATGGAGGGGACTGAGTAGCGAATGGACGACTTCCCTTGCTAGAGCATAAAGGGCATGAATGACATGGCAGCGACTGACACAATATCATCAGGGATAAGGGATAGTGGGACTGAAGGCCATAATGTGCGACACAAGAGAGAAACCAAGCAATGAGGGGTGGAGGACTATAGCGGGGTACAAAGGGACTCGGGATAGACTCCATGAATGCGATGATGACTCCACTTGGATGCTCTAAACAAGGGCGACTCGATGGTGCTGCCACACAATAAAGGTCCAATGGGGGACCATGAAAACATGAGTACAAGATGGTAACTCACGATGAAAATCAACACGAACAAAGACAAGTAAAGAGGCAAAGTGGCGCCCCAAGTACAAGTGTTGTAAGTGAAGAAATGTGATTTTAAGGAGAGGTGAAGTGACCCATCTTGGACAAAATGTGTCTTGGTGAAGTATCAAATCACAAAAAACTAACAGATACCCATTTGAGGGCTCGGTGAGAGCTTTCCAACGGTGCAAACGGTTCGTCAAACGGAGCTACGGTATGGTCACAGCAGGCGAAAGAAGAAACAAGGGTTCTCTTTTAATAAGGCAGTTTTCCCTCCAAATCCACTCATTTGCTAGTGTTGCTGTGGTGAATGTAGAGAGGAGAGAAGGCCCTAATTCTTGCAGCAAGCGTAGCGGACAAACTGACCATTGGAATCAAGATCCGTCAGTTGCAGGTAAGAGGCCTAACCTTACTCTTTCATTTTGATGGATTAAAAGTTCAGATTAGGGCCCAGAATCTCAAGAACAGCCCCCTTTGCATATTTTCGGCCGGGTCGCACTTTTTGGGCCAAAATCTGTGACCTGGGATGCAGGTTTTGAGCCAAAATGTGCGACCTGTCCCAGGATTTGGCAAAAAAGTGCAACCTGGAAGATGAGGGGGTTTTAGTGTTGTTTGATGGCTGAGAGTTGGGTTTTTTGTGTTTGGTTACAATATTCCCTATATGTAGGCTGACAAAGATGATGTTTTTGTGTAGATATGGCAGATATATAGGTGAACTGGAGAGAGAGAGACCTGGGTACATTACGGGCAGAGATCCAGGAAAATCAGGGTGTCCGTCATGTGTTGGCCAGGTTTGGGGTTCTGAAGTTTTTGGAGAACCCTTTGATGAGAGCTGGAGAGCCCTTGTTGGCCCGGATTATCAGTTATTTGGATCCAGAGCATGAGGTATTTGTAGTGAAGGGGCACAGGATCGAACTAACAGTCCAGGATGTGTATTTCCTGACAGGTCTCCTGCCACTTGGGATGGTGGGAAATACGCAGCCAGTGTTACCGCGGGGGCGGAACATCATGGAGTTTGTGGAGCGGAATTTTTGACCGGGTCTCCGAGTCAAAGGGACGTGGATACCGATCGGGGACCTAGAGAGACTGGAGATCCGGGCAGTGGCCGCAGCAGTGCTGCGGATCCTGGGCAGCCAGGCATTCCATCACATCACTGGGGGGCAGATGATGATCGTAGAGAGCGTGTTGAGTGGGACCTACTATGGGTGGGCCCAAATGATGTTGGTGTCGTTAAAACGACAGCTATCGCTATGCAAGCGGCAAGTGAACCATGATTGCTCGTATGGGACTTTATTGTGTTCTTTCTTTTTTGAGAAGATCCCAACCTTACGACCTCGTATACAGCTCCTAGATGGGGGCCTTAGAGAGCCCAGGATGCACCGGTGGGGGCGGCTACTGTGCAGAGGAGGAGGAGGGGCGTTCGAACGAGTGTTTCGACCTGAGTTCTTTTCCCATTGGGATCAGATGTCGTTATACATAGATGACTATCCCTATAGTGGGATGAGTTATTGTGGGGATCCGGACCTACCACTTCCGCCTGGTCGAGTATGGGGACCCGATGGTAAGTGATAAGTAACTATTCTTTTTTGGGCATGTTAAAGTTAGTGAATAGTAGATAGGGTACTGATTCATGTACTTTTGGTATGCAGATATAGCTCCGGTAAAACCGGCCGGATATATGGGATGACCGGCAGCATCTGGAGTTGCAGGTCCGAGTGGGTCGAGAGCAGTGCATAATGAGGATGCGGCCACTCTTCTAGAGGACATATGTTGTAGATGCGAGAGGTTACTGACCGGAGTGTCAAAGCGCGGGTGGCAAGACTTAGACGACCAGTACATAGAGCCATGTATTGGTCTACCCTCGGAATGGCGAGGTGTCATGCAATGCATGGAAATGGCCGGTCAAGGGATACGTGATCTACAGGCTGCAGGAGCAAAGCCATTGGCTCAGGATCCGCCAGATAGTGATTAGGTGTGGGGCATGTGGTGCCCCCTAGTGTGTATGTAGGGGCAAGTGGTGCCCCCAGGTTTTGAGTTTTTTTTTTTTTTTTTTGTAACATGCTATGGGCATGTCATATGTATCAGAGTAGATGGACTCTAAACACATGTTGTACGACACATATTATGGATATGCATCTTTTTTAATTATTATGAATGTTATTGTCTTGTATGAAATGCGTGTGATAAATTCCAATCTAGAACATGGTTTGCAATGCTATCTACATAGTTATTTTTTTCTCGAGGTACGTGGTTGAACGTTATGGTTTCAAATTCACGTATCAAGAGTTTCACTCGTAAATATCGTCTAAACAGCACAGGATTACGCACACGATAGACACCATTTAGTTGCATGACAAGAAGGAGGGAATCTAAACGAACATGCAGATGGAGGATGCGATGAAAGAGAGCATCGGCTAAGAGACCACGCATTGCATCATAATCAGCCTGATTATTGGTGTCAGGACCAATGCATACCCCGTTGGAGAGAACAAGGGCATGCAAGGGGGTGAAAATGGCCCAACCTGCCGAGGCTAGATTCCGAGAGTAACGACTTGTACCATCGGCGTAACCGATATAGGGTGAGGACAGGAGGTCCTGCGGAATAGTGTTACAAGACAAAAATTGGGGGGAGGAGGGACAATGACGGCAGCGTGAGTGAACAGAAGACATCGAGCGGCAACAGCGGGAGGGAGTGCGATGAGCAGGATGGCTATGACTCATATACAAACTAGAGGGTGGTATATGAGGGCTATAGGAGGTATGGCGGGGACTCGGGCTGCAGAGGTCAACAGAGATACGGGTGGAGTTATCTCGTGTATGAGTGGAAAAGAGGGGGTCAAAGGTGGAAATGACACCACATGACATGAAAAATTTACCTAAATCTTCTGTGGGGGAAGAAAGGCTCGCATACGGATCATCACGGAGAATGATGGAAGAACAGGGAAACAAAGGGTTAAAAGATGGGGAGCCCAGGGTGGTCGCTAAAGGGGGGTCAAGCGAAACAACAGGGGAGGATTCAAGGGGAATGTGCTCCAAGGGTCGCACAAAGGATGATAGGTAAAGAATGGTCATAGTAGACTCCGTCATCTGAACATCAGGGGGGGGGGAATATCGATGGGAGCGGGGGGATCCTCAAGCTGGCCCGAAGCATACTGCGCGAGTATGGGAGAGGCGAATTAATTTTGTTCAACCTCATACTCTCGGACTACTTCTAAAGAGGCATGGTAATGCGTCAGGTGAGAAAAATGGTGGGAGTAATGGCCATGGACATCGCACAAAGCACAGGGTTTGCTAGTGCGAATAGTTTTTGGGTTCTTGGTTACGGACGAGGACGAAAGAGAAGGGTCGGAAACTATAGACTCAGGGAACGTGGCTTTAACCATGAGTTGAATGCGGGGCAACTCAGGACAAGTATGGGTGGCGTGACCGACGAAATCACACAAGGCACAAGGCTTTGCGGGTGGAGGAGGAGCAGGGTCAGTTGGGGTGGCCTTGTCTTTGGATGCCCCCTTGTGAGCTTTGCCTTTCTTTCCTGGAGCTATCACCACAGGGGTAGGGTCCTGGGGAGGTGTAGGGGGCATGGTAGCAATGTAGGAAGCAAGGGGGACCATTTGAACCAGTGTCAAAGCAAGATAGGGTTTGGGGTGACCATGAGGGGTAGCGGCTGGAGGGTCAAGGTACCAGACGGGTATACCCAGGGTCAGGTTAGGGAGAGAGAGGGTGGCCATGACGGGGACCAAATAGACTCTGGGAGGGGGAGCCAGAAATGGTATCTGACCAGTGGGATAATGACTAGGAGGGACGGCTCCGAGATGGTTAAGGCCTGGGGTAACCGATCCAGGGGGATAAAGGGTTTCAGGGATACCAGCTATACGAGAAGGGCCAGAAGGAGGAGGTCCAGCTGGTGGAGATGAAGGGCTAGGAGCAGGTTGTGGTGGGCGAGGTTGAGTCTGAGGTTGCTGACTAGCCGAAGCGGGTCGCTTAAGGGCAGCCCGAGACGATTGCATCATGCAAACATTCGACAAGCTGGGATCAGAGATAGGAGGAGGGGGAGGCCAGGAAAAGTTCCAAGCAGGGAGGAATATTTGTAGACGCCGGGGGAGACACTGGTCAAGGAATCGACAGTTTGTTTATTGGCTACAGAAGAGATGTTCGTCTCCAGGGAGGTCTGAGACGGCGGCTCATGGTAAGTCAACTGGTTGATGGTGACTATCTTTCCATTGTGAGGAAAAGACATCTTGCGAAAAACCGCGGATGGGACAGCAGACATGGCATAGGTGTAGCTTTGCCCTAAGAGAATGTTGTAGTCTAGAGGAGCATCAATGACTTTGACGTCAACGCAAACAGTCTTACCGGCAAGGGTGATAGGAAAATTACGGAAAAGGCCGATAGGCTGGGAGGCGTGGTCGTCCCACACTCGAAGGGTGATTGTGGAAGGGGCCAACTCCGAAGATCTGATTTGCTTCCAAACCGAAGCGGACATCACACAGGTGGATGCCCCCTCATCAATTATACACTGAGAAACGTTGGCATTCCGGATTTTAACTAGGATTTGGAAGGCGACGGAAGCAGGAAGAGGAGGATGTTCTGATTGGTGGGTGTCGAAAACAATCATTTGGTCATCAGCAGGATCTACAGCACCCACGGAAGATAGCAGAGCCTTCTTTTGGGAAGGGCACGACTGGAGGAGTTCCAATGTGGAAATGGCAACAGGAGATTGCGCCAAATCATCTACTATGCTATACGAATGAGCAACTCAACCAGAAGCAGCATTTCGACGTAACGGTCCTTTAGGAATCTTGGTATGGACCTCAACTTTGGGTTGAGGGATATGTAAGGGACCATTGGATGTCAAAAGAGGCTCTGTAGAACCAGAAGAAGGGGACTCGGGAGCAGAATGAGTGGAAGGCTTGAGGTACTGGAGAGACCGAGTTTGAAGGTGAAGGTCGACGGTTGGGGATGGATCAGAGTTCATCATGAGGATCTGGTAATTGGAGGAACCAGAAATGTAAGGTGGAGTTGCGACCTGTCCATCAGGTGGTTGGGTAGCCACGAATCCTTGCTGAGGGAAAGGATTAGTAAACACAGTTGGTTGAGTAGTGGCCACATTAGGGGGAGCATGAGGGGAGGCATGTTGTCCGCGCAATGTGGCTTGAGACTCCCACATCTGCCGCATCTGTGGTAAGAAGGGACAATCGTGGGTGTAATGACCATAAACACCGCAACACAAACAAGGCTTATTTGTGCGAAGAGGCCTGTCCGGCTTGGGCTGAGTGCCCTGTTGCTGGTTAGCAGTGTTAGGGTCAATACCTTGAGGATTGGGTCCTCGAGTACCAGGGGCAGATTGGTTTGGATTTCCTCTCCACCTTCTTTGAGAAGAAGGGGGATTAGTCGCGCCCTGTTGTGCAAATACTTGCCCTGGAGGGGGTTGTAGGTGTTGTTGCGGGGTTGGAGGAGGCAAGGGAGATGGAAGCGCATATGCTGGAGGAGCTGGCGCACCAGGTTGCGGATAAGGGTAATGGTTAGGTTGGGAGACATTGAGGTAATCAGGAGCTTTGGAAATAGGATGAGGCATGCCGTATCCTGGATACATGCTACTTGGAGGGGGAAAAGTGCTAGAGGTGTTGGCCCCTCCCTGAGGGAGACCATAGCCCATAGGAGGTTGAGCATACGGATGAGAAAGGGCTCCAACGATACCGTCAGCAAAATGAGAAGCCCTCGGGGCATTAGCGCCTTCGGGCCTGGGGAGGTCAGGAAGGATGGTATAAACATAACCAGACTGAGCATAGATCAGGTCATATTTCAAGGCTATTTGGAGGGCGGCTTCTTCGGTTTGAGGGAAATGGGAGGTGACATCTTTGCCAATGGGAGCTAAGAGAGTGCGAAGGAACCAGTCCATATAAACCTGATCTTCGAAGGGGGGAGCTCGACATAAGCTTCGTCTTCGTCGCCATTCCTGGACATGAGTGGAAAGGCGGGTCGAAGAGGTATGCTTGAAAGAGGTCAAAAGCTCCGTACCAGTATCTTATCAGAGAGGGAGCTGGAAATAAGATAAAAAGGCTTGGGCAATGGTCACAAAGGTGGTATGGGAAGAGGTGGCTTGGTCAACATACCATTTAGAAGCTTTGCCGGTAAGCGTGCGTTGGAACAACCGAAGACGGATGGATTCATCGGTAATGGAATTGGAGGAACACCACATGTGGAAAGATCGGACATGGTTGGTTGGATCTTCTCCAGCAAGGCCTTCGAACTTAGGGATGTCGGAGGGGAGCTTGGTTTGCATAGAAAGGCAACCAACATCATGGTGGATAGGGTCATTGATCAACTGATTGAAATCGGGGAGGCTGAGGCCTGCGATGTACGGTAGCAGGGGTGCGGCCGAGGTAGTTCCTGTGGCGGTTCCGCTAGTAGTAGTTCCGGCATTAGGGCCGGGAGCTCCGCTAGCGTTAGGTCCTAGACCAGACATAGTGAAGGTGACAGGGGGAGAACCAGAAATAAAAGGAGAGCCCAATGAATCAGAAGAGGAGTCGGAATGCGGACTCGGAGGAGGACTGGCTTGACGACGGCGGGACGGAGCAGGTCGATCGACCGGAAACTAAGGGTGAAGGCCAAGAAGTCTCCGGGAAGCGCGCCTTGGGGGCGCAATGATGGCAACACAAACACAGCACGAGGGGAAGAAGAACAATCGACAGAGGCAGGGAGGTGCAGAATCAAGTGATTACAATGTCGAAACAAGGGCAAAAAGGTGCAATGTCAATTGATTTTAAAGTCTTTGCCTGGCGGTGTAAACCAGGCTCTTCTTCGCTTAGGGTGAGTGTGTGGCGTGCGTTAATTTTAATTTTTAAACCCTTTTCGTTTTTAGAGCAAGAGAAAAAGTGTGTTGCGTAACTGAAAACAATGTTGTAAAAACAGTATATAATGCTGAAATAACAGAAAATTAACAGCTACTATTGCATTGATTTAACCCAAAAAGGCGAGTCTCTCAAAACTAATCTAAAAGAGGGAAAAAATATAGTCAAAACACACTAAAACGAGGCCAATAGATCTAGGGTCGAAAGGGACAGGGATCTAAAGGAGAAAGCTGCTGAAAAGAGGTGCAGATCACAGCCAAGAGGCAGAGGCAAGGTGGCTGGAAAAAAGGATAAAATCAGCAAAAAGCGGAAAGGACAGGGAGGAGGTCCTAAAGGGAGGTCCAAAAAAAACTACAAGAGGTGATTTGAAAGGAAGAAGAGTTGATTTAAAGGGATCTAAGAATGAGGTATCAGATCTGAAAAAGGGAAGGCTGAAACTCTGAAAAAACAGACAGTTGAAACAGCTAAAAACTCTTCCACCAAAAGTGGAGGGTACTGAAGCCCTAGGGGGCTAGGTTCCCACTTAGATGAGCAAAACAGATCGGAAACAGGTCTAAACGGGTAGAGATAGAGGCTGGAAAACCCTGACAGAAGCTTCAGCAAAACCCAGAAAAATTACAGAAAAACAGCAAAAAAAAGCACAGGTCGCAGGTTCTGACCTGTTTTCCTGTTCAGGTCGCAGAAAAGAGGCTAAAAAGTGCGACCTAGAGTCCAGGTCACAGTTTTTGGGCTGAAAAGTGCGACCTCCAACTCCGATTGTCCCGGCGGCAGATTTTCGGAAAAGTTTCCGTCTCAGTTGCGGCTGACGTTTGTCACCTACGCAATAGGGCCAGAAACACGCAGAAGTTAGAAATTTTAATGTTTTAGGGTTTTATAGGTGAAAAAAAACATGAAAATAGGAAAAAAAAAAGCTGAAAAGAAATCCTAGGGTCTGAAGTAGATGGATATGCAGGAATATGAAAAAACGACAGCGGTCGTAATTGAAAACCCGTGTGGAGTCGCCAATTGTTAGTATGAATCCTTTGTCGAAGTGTACGAAAAAATACCACTTTATCTACGCATAACTAATAGCCCTAACATAAAATGTGGCTGCCAATATCTTCAGATCTGCAGTTAGTTGATCAAGACAAGAGCTGCAAAAAACCAGATCTATGCATAGAAAGACATTAAGCAGTAAAAAGAAGGGTTTGCTCCATATATCCAATAGACAAGACAAGAACAATTTTTGAAAGAATTTTGTATTAAGGGCACCTGGGAGGAAAACAAGAAGATGTTTCCAATTCTCCTCAATGGGATGGGTTCTTGGAAGTCCTCAGCACTTCAGATCTAGCATTTCTCTCTCCTGTTGGTGTAGAAAACCCAGACAAAGATATAACTCAAAGGGAGCTCACACAACAAATAATGAAAAATATGACAATGATAATGGCTCAAAGTCAGACCAAGAGTATAGATCCAGAGTGATCTAATAGGCAACAAAAGGTGAAGAATGGTAGGAAAAACCCTCCTATTTATACCAAAATATTGGGTCATTCTAGATCTTGGTGCATGATTAAAATAATGTTAACCAAATCTAGATCCACCTTTTATGGAATATTTTATTATATTTGTTGGAGGGAAAAAGTATTTGACTTGGGTCAAATCCCTTTATTTGTCAATAATAAATAAATAAATGATTTATTTATCTTTTTAAGGAAGTGGTTAAAGGATAATTAAATAAATAATGATTTATTTAATTATTTGTGGGTGATTTGGTCATATTTAACAAGGAATATTATCTAAATAAGATTTAAATAATTATTCCTAGAAAAAAATAAGATAAATAAAGGTTTATCTAATTAATTTCTTTGTTTTTGGGTTAAACATGACTGGGAATAATAATTAAATTATGGTTTAATTAATTATTCCATGAGGAAAATCAAACAAATATAGGTTTGTTTAATATTTCCTTTTGGGGCTTCCTGTTTAGACCATAAACAACCTAATAAATGTGGTTTATTAAGTTATTTTACATAGTGAGAGCAATTTTACTTAGGGTAAAATTGGTCTTACATGCTGTACTTGGGTCCATCTAATGATAGTAGGTTAGATGACCAAAAAATGGTGTAACAACTTGTACAAAAATAAAGTCTATGTGCAGCTTGTCCAAAATGCCACAACCCATGACAAATCAGATTGCTTAACCCTGTTTTGATCATGTTTTAAATTTCATGATAGTAGGTTAGAGAATGAAAATATCTCAAACAACTTAACCTTGGTAGATAAGTAGAGTAGGTAGAGAATAAAGAGTTCATCAGCCTAATATGAACTCTTGGAAGTGATAAGTGTAGAAGTAGATAGTTTTTATGCTTTCAAAATAAAAAATGATGTCAAGGGTTTGCCAATCGAAATGCACCCAAGTGAAGAAAAAATGTTAGGTAAAGTATGATGGGTGGGTAGAAGTGATATTGAAGCAATTATGATTTTTTCAGATTTTAGATCACAGCTTCAAAAGAACATCAGCAAGTGAAGGAAGAAAGGTCTGCCAAGTACAAGTAAGGTACTAATCTTCAAAACTCAGAGATCTGAACTCTGAGGTTCTGGACACCTCCTAAAAATGATCTACCCTCCCCAAGTGGAGCCACTGTTATTCATCAATATTTTTCACTATTTTTAGATGAATATAGATTGGTTTTTTATCTCTAAAAACAGCATTCCTTGAAATATTGTGAGTATCATAAATCTCACCGCCTTCATTATCCTAATAGAAAATTTTTCACTATTCTACTAGTTTTCCATTTCATAGTCTCCATGTTACTCCTAAAAGACTCCTTATGGGCTTATGCCTCTCATCTCCATATTTTTTCCTGCCTATGACTTCGTTACCCTATTTTCCCTTGCCCATAACTCCACTTTCCCTCTAAGGTTTCCTATAGCCTATCCCTTCCCATGTTCACCAGATTCCTCAAGCATTGATGGTCTCAAAACTATCTCTGTAGGCATTTTAGATAAATAAAGTACATTGGATTTTGGATCTTCAATACAACACTTTGAAAAATAATTTGTTTTTCACTTGAAGCCTCCAAGCCAATTTTCAGTCAAGATCAGGTCAAAGAACCCTCCCACTAGTTCAATTAGGGTTTCACATGTTTTAAGGTCATCATTGGTGTTTCAAACATTGCTTTTTCTTTGCTAGAATCTGGCTCAAATGTAATAGAATGTCAAGACATGTCTATTCGAATAAGACCTAAAATTTTCCAAAGAAGACTACCCTATAAGTTCAAAGGCTGCAAGAGATAAATGCAAAGAGTTTAGCACTTCTACAAGAGTGTTGAATGATTTGTGAGCAGAAGGTTTTGGTGAGGTAGATTGTTACTCCTAAATGAAGACTATTTGCAGCAAGGAAAAAAGGAAACACTTGTTCTTATAGATAATTAGGGTTTTTAAGCTTGATGGTCCAAGTAGAGTGCCAAATAGTGATCAATTGCATAAGTGACTTGGAGGAGGCACACAAAACCAAGCATGAAGAAATTCTATCATAGACTATTGAAGAGATAGGGAAAAAGGTGAGGTGAACTGGGTAGAAATGAATGAACTTGAAGGGGATATAGAGAACTTAGAAGACAACACTAATGATTGTCTTAAAGCACTCCAAACACCTAGGGTTTTGGGAAAATATCCATAGAAGGTGAAATGATGAGTGGAACTACATGGTAAAATCAAAAGTGATTTTGAAGATGTTACTGTTTGATCAGGTCCCAAACTTGTCAAAATGAGTTTGTCATGCCTAAATGATCAAAGGATGAGTTGAACCTCATGGTACAAGCAGAAGATGGTTTTGAAGGTGCTGATATGAGAAATCCTCCCAAAGGTGTTTAATGAGATTTTCATGCCTGAATAAGAAAAATATGATGTTGAGCTCCAAGGTGGAAGTAAAAGAGGATTTTGAGGCTATTGTTGTGTCAAAATAAATATGTCAAATCTTCAAGATCAAAAGGAAAACAGATTTCATAACTCCAACAAACTGCCAGCCAAGGTGAAAAGGATAAGTTGAGTATTGTAATGGAAACCACAAAAATTTTTGAAGATGCCATCATGTTTAATATAGCCCTAAAATTTTCAAAATCAACTTGTTATGCCACAAGGAACAAAAAGAGAGTCAAATTGATCATTTCAGTCACTTGCATGCAAATAGTGTAAGAAGGTTAGTGAGAAATGGTGAAAAGGTTAAGTTGAGTTTCCTGGTGGAAATCACACAAGAATTTGAAGAAGTTGTTATGTGGCTAAGTCACAAAGGTGTCAAAAAGAAATTTTTTATGCCTCGACGAGCAAATAGCAAAGCCAAGTTAATTTTTTCAGTCACCTACAAGGCAAAAGTCAAAGGATATCAGTGAAAAGGGAAAAAAAGGTTTAAAAAATTAGAATGTGGGTTGTAAAGCTAAAATTAAATCCTTGAGCCTATATAAGCACAACTTACACTTCAAACAAGTTCTTTTTGCCTTGTAAAACCATCAGAGTGCTCAGGAGTTAAGAATTTCGAGTTTCCAAGTCAAAATTGGACAAAATTTTGTGGCATTTCACCCTTGGAAACTGGCACTACACGTTTGACAATTTCTCCCTGTGTATTTTAAATTGGCGCTACGTGCCAGGAAATGAGTGTTGTGTGCTGGAGAAGGTGCCGCACCCTTACCCAGTAGACCCGATGAAAAAAAAACTTGAGCGCTACAGGCCTGATGTTAGTATGATTCTTTCATCGTAAAATATCACTTTAGCTATGCATATCAAGTAGCCCTAACATCAAGTATGGCTGCAAAATATCTTTATATTTGCTACATAATATTATATCTAAGCATAAAAGACATTAAGAAGATAAAATGTGAAATGGCTCCATGCATCCAATGAACAAGACAAGAACAATGTATAAAAAGAATCTTATATTATATTAAAGAATGGGGCACCTGAGAGGAAAACAGGAAAGGTGTTTTCCAGTTCTCCCCAATGGGATGGGTTCTTGGAAGTCCTCAGTGTTTCAGATCTAAAATTCCTCTCTTTGGTTGATATGACAAACCCTAACAAACATGGAACTCAATGGGAATTCAAAATGCAAACAAAATGAAATTGGTGACCAAGAGTAGATCTAGTGTGATCTAATGCAATGGAAGTGACTAATGAATGGGGAAAACCCTCCTATTTAAAACAAAATATTGGGGTTTTCTAGAACTCGGTGCATGAATAAAATATTATTAATCACATTCTAGAATCACCTTTTAGGAATATTTTATTATATTTGTTGGAGGGAAAAGGGTTTTTGACTTGCATCAATTCCTTTATTTATAAATAACAAATAAATAAATGATTTATTTATTATCTAAGGGAAATGAGGGGAATATAATTAAATAAATAATGGTTTACTTAATTATTTAAAAATGATTTAGTCAAATTTAACTATGAATAATATTTAAATAATGATTTAAATAACTTATTCTTAGGAAATAATTAAATAAATAATTATTTATTTAATTGATTACCTTGTTTTGGGTTAAATATGACCAAGAAATGTAAACAGATGTGGTGAAAGTGATTTTACTTGGGGTAAAATTGGTATTACATGCTGTACTTGGGTTTATCTAACGATAATGGGTTAGATGACCAAAAAATGGTGTAACAGATTGCCTCCCAACGTATGAGTGTTAGGAGCAAATCGTATGACCAAAGTACGTTGTAAGAACTCAATCACTAGACAGCAAAAAATGAAAGAGAGGAATGTAAGATAATCTAAAGTGGTGGAGGACAAGACCCTGAGGAGATGAGACTTACAGGTGCAACAAGTCTCAAGTGTATGATGTGGTACCAATATGAAAGGTGGCGGGGGAGGCATACCTATGCCCACCGAGACAATAGTACAAATAATAGGGCGCCCGGAAAACCACGGAACACAATAGTAAAGCTAGTGCTGGCCTAAACATGAGCTAGAAAACAAGAAGGATGAATCCCACATACATGATATGCCTGGAATAATCTTCAGGACTTATACAATAATTTTTTAGTACATGAGATATAAATGCACCCAAATGCCCCCTACACACGGGGAAGGGCTCGCGAAATCGGACGGACACGTGCAAATCGAAGAGGTGCTGCAAGCGACTGAGGCTGATATCATCGAAGGAGAGGAGCTGCATCAAGGACTGGAATGAAGAAGTCATCCAGGTATGTGGGGGGCTACCTGCAGGGCCACCCCCTCATGAGGGCTGAGACATCTCACACACACCCAGGTATCACCAATGGTTGCTGCTGTGTCACTGGACCATCAAGTGTATGGATCACAATCATGATGAAAAGAGCTCGAACCAATGTACACTGCCCCCTAGACCTGGCTTCTGGAATAAATGAGCTGATGTCGACAGAAGTAGGTCCGCCATAGGTGAGGCAATCAGGGAACCCCAACTAAGGCACGAGGGAGAATAGTATAGCGACGAACAAATAGATACTAATGATGATGATGGAATGAGGGATACTGAGTAGCGGATGGATGACTTCCCTTGTTAGAGCACAAAGGGCATGAATGGCTTGGCAGCGACTGACACAATACCATGAGGGATAGGGGACAGTGGGACTGAAGGCCATAATGTGCGACACGAGAGAGGGAACGAGCAATGAATGATAGAGGGCTATAGCGGGATACAAAGGGACTCTGGATAGATTCCATGAATGCGATGATGACTCAACTCAAATGCTCTAAACAAGGGCGACTCGATGGTGCTGCCACACAGTAAAGGTCCAGTGGGGGACCATAATAATAAGAGTAAAATAGGGTATCTCATGGTGAAAATAAACACGAACAAGGACAAGTAAGGAGGAAAAGTGGTGCCCCCAGTGCAAGTGTCGTAAGTGAAGAAATTCGATTTTGAGAAGAGGTGAACAGACGCTTCGTGGAAAAAATGTGTCCTTGTGAAGTATCAAAACATAAAAAACTAACCAATACCCATTTGAGTGCTCGGTGAGAGCTTTCCAATGGTGTAGACGGTGTGTCAAACGGGGCTATGGTTTGGTCGCAGCGAGCGAAAGAAAAAACAGGGGTTTTCTTCTAATAGGGTGTTTTCCCTCCAAAATCATTCATTTGCTTGTGTAGCTGTGGTGAATGTGGAGAGGAGAGAAGGCCCTAAATCTTGCGGCGATCGTAGCGGACAAACCGACGGTTGGAATTGTGATCTGTCAGTTGGAGGTAAGAGGTCTAATCTTAAGCTTTGTTTTTGATGGATTCAAGTTGTAGATTAGGGCTTTAAATCTTAGGAAGTGCCCCTACTTCTCCTTCACGGCCGGGTTGCACTTTTTGGGGCAAAAACTGCGACCTGGGACGTAGGTTTGAGCCTGAAAAGTGCGACCTGGCCCAGGTTTTGCCTGAAAAGTGCAACCTGTGAAAGGGAGGGATTTTCAGTGTTGTTTTGGACTGAGATTCAGTTTTGGTGTGAGTTAATCCAATTTTGATTATCTGTAGACTGAAAAAGATGGTGTTTTTATGCAGAGATGGTAGATATACGGATCAAATGGAGAGAAAGAGATCTAGGTACACTGCGGACAGAGATCGAAGCAGATCAGGGTGTCCATCGTGCACTGGCTAGATTTGGGGTTCTGAAATTTTTGGAGAACCCTTTGATGAGAGCTGGTGAGCCCCTGTTAGCCTGGATTATCAGTTATTGGGATCCAGATCATGAGGTGTTTATAGTGCAGGGGCATAGGATTGAGTTGACAGTCCAGGATTTGTATTTCTTGACTAGACTCCCTCCATTGGGGATGGTGGAGAATACACAGCCAGTGTTACCGCGTGGGTGTAACATTATGGAGTTTGTAGAGCGGCATTGTTGACCGAGTGTCTGAGTCAAAGGGACTCGGATATCTATTAGGGATCTAGAGAGGTTGGAGACCCGGGCAGTGGCCGCAGCAGTGTTGCGGATCGTGGGCAGTCAGGCGCTCCATCACATCACTGGAGGGCAGATGATGATTGTAGAGAGTGTGTTGGGTGGGACCTACTATGGGTGGGCCCAGATGATGTTAATGTCGCTGAAACGATAGTTGTCACTATGTCGGCGGCAAGTGAATCATGATGGACAGTATTGTGCTCTTTCTTCTTTTAGAAGATCCCAACCTTATGACCTCGCATACAGTTTCCTGATGGGGGTCCGAGAGAGCCTCAGATGCGTCGGTGGGGACAACTACTGAGTAGAGGAGGAGGAGGGGCGGTCGGGAGGGTGTTTCGACCAGAGTTCTTTGCCCATTGGGACCAGATGCCATTATACATAGACAACTATCCCTATAGTGGGATGAGTTATTGCGGAGATCCAGACTTGCCGCTACCACCAGGGCGAGTATGGGGACCGGATGGTAAGTGACAAGCAACTAATATGTTAGGTTCCTTTTCACAGTTTGTGACTAGTATGCATGGTACTAATCTTTATATTGTTTGGGATGCAGATGTAGCTCCGGTTAAACCAGCTGGATATATGGGAAGACCAACAGCAGCAGGTGCTACAGGCGCAAGTGGATCGAGGACAGGATAGAATGAAGATATAGCCACATTGGTGGAGGATCTCCGTCGTAGATGTGAGGGACTGCTGACTGGTGTATCAGAGCATGGATGGCAGGTTTTAGACGACTGATACATAGATCTATGTGTTGGTCTCCCCTCGAAATGGCGAGGGATCATGCGATGCATGGCGATGGCCGGGTAGACGGTGCGTGATCTACGAGCTGTGGGAGTAGAGCCGTTGGCGTGGGATCCTCCGAATGGTGATTAGATGTGGGGAAGGTGGTGCCCCCTAGTATTGATGTAGGGGCAAGTGGTGCCCCCCATTTTTTAGTAGTGGTTTTTGGAACATGCTATGGGCATGTCATATGTTTCAAAGTATATGGACTTTAAAACACATTTTATATATATATATATGAGTTTTATGTGTATTTTGTGGATGCTATTGTCTTATGTGTGATAAATGCCAATCTAGAACATGGTTTGCAATCTTATCTATGTAGTGATTGTGACTTCTAGGGATGTGATGGAATGAAATAAATCAAAATTACCGTATCAAAAGTCTCACCCGTAAATATTGTCTAAACAGGATAGGATTATGCACACGGTAGATGCCATTAAGTTGTAAGACAATAAGCAGGGAATCCAAATGAACTTGCAGATGGAGGATATGATGGGAGAGAGCGTCAGCTAGGAGAGTGCGAACGGCATCATACTCAGCCTGGTTATTGGTGGCGGTGCCAATGCAAACCCCATTTGTGAGAATAAGGATATGCTCAGGACTAAAGATGGCCCAGGCAGCTGAGGCGAGGTTTCAGGAATACCGAATCGCGCCATCGGCGTAACCAATGTAAGGAGTGGACAAGAGGGTCGAGGGAACAACATCACAAGAGAAGAGAAGTGAAGAAGATCGGGGACTGGTGTTGTGATGTACATCATAGAGACGAAAGGGAGGATCAGGGTTAGAGGAATAAAGGGGAAGGTGGTGGATACCACAAGATGCTGCAAAGCTACCGAGATCATCGTGTATGGTGGAAAGGCGCAAAAAAGGGTCATCGGGGGAGATGACTGAAGAGCAAGTAAAAAGATGATCCAAACATGAAGGGCCCAAGAATGGCGCTGAAGGGGGTTCAGATGAAAAAGGTGGAGTGGATATGGAGGGGATGTACTCCGAGGGTTGAGCGGATGATGATAGGTACAAGAGAGGAGCAGCAGATTCGGACATCTCAACATTGGGGGGAGGGATGTCAATGGTGGCCGGAGGATCCTCGAGTAAACTCGACGCATACTGAATGAGGATGGGCGAGGCAGATTGATTCTGTTCCACTTCATACTCGCGAATGACCTCTAAAGAGGCGCGGTAATGTGTGAGGTGAGGACAATGGTGAGAATAATGGCCATGGACACCACATAAAGCGCAGGGTTTGTTGGTGCGAAGGGCCTTTGGGTTCTTGGTTATGGGGACGGGGGAAATAGAGGTTTCCGAGGCTGACGAATCGGGGAACGTGACTTTGACCATGGGTTGGATATGGGGCAACTCAGGACAATTATGGGTGGCGTGACCGACAGCATCACACAAAGCGCAAGGTTTGGTGGGTGGAGGGGGAGTAGGATTGGGAGTGGTGGCTTTATCTTTGGATGCCCCCCTGCGAGTTTTTCGTTTCTTACTTGTAGCAGGTTCGGCATGAGAAGGGTCATGCGACGGCGCGAGAGGTACCAAAACAGTGGGAGGAGCAACGGGAATCGGTTGAACGGGTGTCACAGCAATGTATGGTTTAGGGTGGCCGGGAGGGGTTGCGGTTGGAGGAGTAAGATACCATACTGGTATGCCCAAAGTTAAATTAGGTAGGGAAAGGGCGGCCATGACAGGAACTGAATAGATGCCAGGGGGAGGGCCAAGGAAAGGGATTTGACCAGCAGAGTAATGGCCAGGAGGGATGGTGTCTAAATGGAGGAGGCAGGAGGGAACCGAGACGGAAGGATAAGGAGGTTTCGAGGGGTGAGGGGGAGGTGAAGGACTCGGTGGGAGAGGTTGAACCAACTGAAGAGAAGGGCTAGGAGTAGGGTGAGTTGGATGAGGTGGAGGTTGCTAACTAGCTGGAGCCGGTGGTGGGAGGGCAGCTTGAGACGATTGCATCATGCAAACATTCGTCGAGATAGCATCAGAGAGAGGAGGAGGGGGGGGACCGGGGAAGGTGCCAAGCAAAGAGGAATATTTGTAGACGCCAGGGGAGACACTGGTTAAAGAGTCGACAGTTTGCTTATTGGTGACAGTAGAAATGGTGGACTCAGGTGAGGTTTGAGATTTAGGTTCATGATACGATAACTGGTCAATGGTGACGATCTTGCCATTATGAGGGAAAAACATCTTGTGGTGGACTGTGGATGGGACGGCAGACATGGCATAGGTGTAACTACACCCCAAAAGGATGATGTAGTCGAGAGGGGCGTCGATAACTTCAACGTTGACACAGACAGTCTTACCGAAAAGGGTGATAGGGAAGTTACGAAAAAGACCAATGGGTTGGGAGGCATGGCCATCCCACGCATGGAGGGTGATAGTGGAAGGGGCCAGCTTAGGGGATCTGAGTTGTTTCCAAACCGAAGCGGACATTACACAGGTAGATGCCCCCTCATCAATAATACATCGAGCGACATTGGCATTTCGGATTTTGACTGAGATTTGGAAAGCGACTGAAGGAGGAAGAGGGGGATGTTCTGACTGACGGGCGTCGAAAATAATTAATAGGTCATCAGCAGGATCTACAGCACCCATGGCAGATAGTAGAGCTTTCTTTTGAGAAGGACACGACTGGAGGAGTTCCAATGCTGAAATGGTAGCTGGAGATTGTGCCAGATCATCGACTATGCTATAGGAATGGGCAGCCCGACCAGAGGCAGCGTTTCAGCATAATGGACCCTTAGGAATTTTGGTGTGAACCTCAACTTTGGGTGGAGGGATTTGTAAGGGACCATTGGGTGTCGATAGAGGCTCTGGAGAAGTTGATGATGGGGAATCGGAGATAGACGGTACGGGAGGCGGGGAGTATTGACGAGACCGAGTTTAAAGGTTAAGGGCAACAGTGAGAGGTTGGTCAGAGGACATCATAAGAATCTAGTAATCGGAAGAACCAGAAGGAGAAGGCTGAGTTGATGTCGGGGCATGAGTAGCCACAAATCCTTGTTGAGGGAAAGGATCGGTAAACACAGCGGGCTAAGAGGTAGAAGTAGTGAGGGGGATAGGGGAAGAGGAGTGTTGTCCCCGAATGGTGGCCTGAGACTCCCAAATTTGTTGCATCTGTGGTAAGAGGGGACAATCGTGAGTGTAGTGATCGAAAACATTGCAACATGAACAGGGCTTATTTGTGTGAAGAGGCCTGTCCTGCTTGGGTTGGGATTCCTGGGACTGGGTAGAAATGTTCGGGTCAATGCTAGAAGGATTGGGTCCACGATTACCAGAGGCGGATGGATTGCCTCGCCGCCGTCATGGAGGAGGAGGAGGAGTAGTCACACCGTGTTGTGCAAATACGTGCCCTAGAGAGGGTAGTAAGTGCAGCTATGGGGGTGGAAGGGGAAAGGGAGTGGGAGGAGCTAGGACACCAGGATGCGGATAAGGGTAAGGGTGAGAATGGGCAACATTGAAGTAAGTAGGAGAGTGGGCAAAAGGAGGTGGCATGCCAAAGCCTGGATACATGTTACCGGGATGGGGAAAGGTGCTGGAGGTGCTATCCCCACTGGGAGGAAAACCGTAGGGCATAAGAGGTGGAGCAGAGGTGTGAGACATGGCTCCGATAATACTGTCGGCAGAGTGAGAGATCCCAGGGGCGTTAGTGCCCCAGGGCTTGGGGAGATCAGGAAGGACAGTATAAACATAACCAGACTAGGCATAGATAAGGTCATATTTTAAGGCGATTTGGAGGGCGGCTTCTTCGGTTTGGGGGAAATGGGAGGCGACCTCTTTTCCAAGGGGAGGTAAGAGGGAGTGAAGGAACCAATCCATGTAAACACGATCTTCAAGGGGGGGAGCACGGCATAAGCTTCATCGTCTTTGCCACTCTTGAACATGAGCGGAGAGACGTGTTGAAGAGGATTGCTGAAAGGAGGTCAACAGTTCGGGGCCAGTGTCATATCGGAGAGGGAGATGGAAATAAGACAAAAAGGCTTGGGAAATGGTTGTAAAAGTGGTATGGGAAGAGGTGGCTTGATCGACATACCATTTGGATGCTTCACCGGTAAGGGTGCATTGGAATAAACGAAGATGAATGGAGTCATCGGTGATGGAATTAGAGGAGCACCACATGTGGAAAGACGGATATGATTGGAGGGATCTTCACTAGCAAGGCCATCGAACTTGGGAATGTCGGAGGGGAGCTTGGTTGGCATAGCAGGCCAACTAACATTGTGGCGGATAGGATCATTGATAAGCTGATTGAAGTCAGGGAGACTGAGGTCGGCCATATATGGAAGTAATGGGGCAGTCGAGGTAGGTCCCGTAGTGGTTCCACTGGAAGTGGACCCGGCAGTAGAACTGGGGTTAGGGCTAGGTCTAGAACTAGACATGGTGAAGGTAAAGGGGGGAGAACCAGAAGGATGGGAAGAACCTGAAAAATCAAAGGAAGAGTCGGAGGGCGGACTCGAGGGAGGACTTGCTCGATGACGACGGGAAGGAGGAAGTCAACCAACTAGAAACTGAGGGTGAAGGCCAAGAAGTTGCCGGGAGAAACGCCTTGGAGGCGCAATGATGACGGGAAGAAGAGAGACCGACAAGGGCAGCAAGGTGCAAAAGCAAGACGCGACAAGGGCAAGGAGGTGCAGTGTCGATTAATTTTAGAGTCTTTTCCAGGCGGTGTTAACCAGGCTCTTCTTCACTTAGGGTCAGTGTGTGGCGTGCGTTAATTTTAATTGATTAAACCCAGAAGTTTTGAGAGTAAAACAAAAAGTGTGCTGCGTAATGGAAAAGAAATTTGCAGTAAATAAAACTGAAAGAACAGAAAATTAACAAATAAACAGGCAGCACTCAAACCCAAGAAGGTGGGTCTCTCAAAACTAGTCTAGAAGGGGCAAAGCACGCTAGCAAGAGACCAAGAGATCGAAGGTCCGGAGGGACTGGGATCTAATGGAGAAATCTGCTGGAAAGTGATGCAGAAAGCAGCAAAGAGGCAGGGGCAAGGTTGCTGCTAGAAAATAGGAGATCAGCTAAAAGGAGGGGGTCAAAGGGGTGACCCCAGAGCAGAACCCAAACAAAGAGAAAGGAAGTGTATAGAAAGGGAAGAAAAGCTGACCTGTGAGGATCTGAACAAGAGGTATCAAATCTGAAATAAGGCTAAAATTCTGGAAATGCAAACGTCTGAAAATAGCAACAAACTCTCCCACAAAAAGTGGAGGGAACTGAAGCCCTAAGCGGCAAGAGTCCCACTTAGGTGAGTGAAATAGATCAGAAACGGGTATGAACAGGTGGAGATAGAGGCTGGAACACCCTGACAGAAGCTTTAGTGAAACCCAGAAAAAGTGTTGGCAGATTGCAGAAAAAAGTGCAGGTCGCAAGTTTGGGCCTGTTTTTAGGCCAGGTCGCAGATATAAGGCAGAAAAGTGCGACCTCAAGGCCAGGTCACACTTTTTGGGCTGATAGGTGCGACCTACAGATCCGGGTCTGGTGACGGCAGATTTCAGAAAATTTTGCCGTCTCAGCATCGGCTGATGTCGGTCACCTGCGCAAAAAGGCCAGAAACACACGGATTCAGTTAGAGATTTGAATGTTTGAGGATTTTAGAGGGGAAAACTAGCATAAAAATGGAAAAAATAGGAAAAATAAAAAATGGAAGAGAAACCCTAGGGTCTGAAACAGCTGGATATGCAGGAAAATAGAAAACGACAGTGGTCGCAAAAGAAAACCCGTGTGGAGTCACCAATTGTTAGTATGATTCTTTCGTCGTAAAATATCACTTTAGATATGCATATCAAGTAGCCCTAACATCAAGTATGGCTGCAAAATATCTTTATATTTGCTGCATAATATTAGATCTAAGCATAAAAGACATTAAGTAGATAAAATGTGAAATGGCTCCATGCATCCAATGAACAAGACAAGAACAATGTATAAAAATAATCTTATATTATATTAAAGAATGGGGCACCTGAGAGGAAAACAGGAAAGGTGTTTTCTAGTTCTCCTCAATGGGATGGGTTCTTGGAAGTCCTCAGTGTTTCAGATCTAAAATTCCTCTCTTTGGTTGATATGAAAAACCCTAACAAACGTGGAACTCAATGGGAGTTCAAAATGCAAACAAAATGAAATTGGTGACCAAGAGTAGATCTAGTGTGATCTAATGCAATGGAGCTGACTAATGAATGGGGATAACCCTCCTATTTATAACAAAATATTGGGGTGTTCTAGAACTCGGTGCATGAATAAAATATTATTAATCACATTCTAGAATCACCTTTTAGGAATATTTTATTATATTTGTTGGAGGGAAAAGGGTTTTTGACTTGGGTCAATTCCTTTATTTATAAATAACAAATAAATAAATGATTTATTTATTATTTAAGGGAAATGGGGGGAATATAATTAAATAAATAATGGTTTACTTAATTATTTAAAAATGATTTAGTCAAATTTAACTATGAATAGTATTTAAATAATGATTTAAATAACTTATTCTTAGGAAATAATTAAATAAATAATGATTTATTTAATTGCTTACCTTGTTTTGGGTTAAATATGACCAAGAAATGTAAACAGATGTGGTGAAAGTGATTTTACCTGGGGTAAAATTGGTCTTACATGGTGTACTTGGGTTTATCTAACGATAATGGGTTATATGACCAAAAAATGGTGTAACACCTGGGATTAAACATTGTACCCTTAGCCTTGGCGTTGCGTTCTTGGCCAGGAGGGCTTTCCAAGGAAAAAAACCACTCAAGTCACCTCAAAACTTCTCCAAGCTTCCTCCAAGATCCTCTAAGACACTTATGAATGGTAAGTGGATACCCTAACCACATTTTCAATATTTTTATGATTCTTAATTAATGGTGATGAAACCCTAAGAAGAAGCCCTAGGCTACAAATCTTGAAATCAATGTCTACCATTGCTTAAACTACGTATAAAGAGTATCAGTCAAGATAAGGGTGAATTAAGGTGTTGTGAAGGCTTTCATTTATCTAAGTTCCTCCCTAAACCCATTTTATTGATAACACTATGTCCCTTCACTTGCACAAGACTACCATTCCATCACCTTCTTTTTCATCTCAAAATTCACATCAAATTCTAGGGTTGGCAAAACAGAGTTTTCAAAATTTCAAGAGAGGGAGATAGTGACAGTGGTGGAGAGGCCCAAATTCCAAGGATACATGAGCACAAAGGTGGAAAGATAAATAGATTTGAACCCCAAGACACGAAATAGCTAATTTCATCTCCCTTAACTGTTTCATGTTTCAAGCATATAGGATGCTTTGATTTTTGTGAAAAGGTGCAGTAGGTGCAAAACCACCTTGAGATAACTAGGCTATTCATCATTAAATTGCATGAAAAACAAGTTAACCTTGCAGGGGTCACTTTTGAGTTATCTACCGATTCTATTGCCAGTGCCACTGGGATACCATGTGTGGGTGACAAATGGTTCAAGCAGGAAAATCTTGACATGAGCTACTTTGAACCCTACTTAAAGCCTAGATACAAAGACCGCATCAAATCCATCTTTCCTTTCTCACATTTTCTAGATAGATATGCACCTATGATGTGGATCATTATGAAGTAGTTTACATGTGAGGGAAGTTTCTCCCGACTTTACTCATGTCACATTAGGTTGCTTATGCACTTTACTAGAGTGAGGATGATGCACATACCCTATTACCTCTATAGAAGCATTGATAAAATGTCCTATATTGTACAAAAGAGAGACTATCTCAACAGATGAAAAGCCTCTTCCATCACTCACTTATTAAAATGGTTGTTATGCATCAATTGCAACAGAAGGGCATTCCATGGGAGACCTTCATTTCCAATGAGGTGTTCACCAATCCACAAGGCCAACAGCAGCAAGATGTCCCTTCGTATTCTAATCCTCCCATTAATCCTTCACCATCACACCCCACTACACATCCATCACCATCTACGCACGTTCCTTCACCTCAGGATAATCCTCCTTCATCACCTTCTCACAATCCCTCACCATCATCTCATGGTACTAGTGCATCAAAAGGTGAAGAAGGCAATGAGGCAGAAAGCAATGAGGAAGAAAACAGTGAGGAAAATATCAGTGAGGCAGATGCCAATGAAGAATAAAGTAGTAAGGGAGATGGAAATGAGGAGTAAAACAATGAGAAATAAATTATTGTATAAAAGAGTAGTGAGGGCAGTGAGGCACATATCAGTGAAGATGATGTAAATGAGGAAAAAAGCAGTGAGGATGATGACAGTGGGTCAAAGAGCCATGAGAGCAGTGAGATACCAATGATGATGGTAGTAATGATGGAATTCATGATGGAAGTGATACAGATGGCACTGAGATGGTGAAAATTAAACCTTTTCCTTTGACCTACCAGAAGGGAAATAGGCATGTGTTTGTTGCCCTTAAGAGGCAAGGGGCTATGCCTTCTACATCAACCAAGCAGATTGACAAAGGTAAGGAAAAGGTCATTGATGATGAAGAAGAAGACAAGCATGAAATGAAAAAGAGTTTCAACTTATTCACCTTGGCAGTGACGATGAAAATGAGAAGAGGATCACAAGCATCCTGCTTAAAAGCAAGGATGCTCATATTAAATATTTGCAAACCAATCTAAGTAGGGCTAAGAATGTGATTCACTTTTTTGAGGTTGAAAACAAGTAGCTGGAGGCAGAGAAGGCTATCTATGAGTTCAGAGCTATCAGAGCTCATAAAGAGGCTATAAAAGAAAAGGAAAAGCTAGATGAGGTCTTGGGAACTCATGATGACACTGAAGAAGAAGAAGAAGAAGAAGAACTTCCTAGGAAGAGAACAAGGACAATTGGCTTGAAGAAGGCTCTAGCCAAGGAAAAAGAGCAAGAGAAAACATTGGCAGAGTAGCTCACTCCAAGTGAGATGCTTGCCATGGAAATAGACTATGATATGGAATCTTGGCTAGAGAGGGAAAATGTCTACCTAGAGGATCAGCTGGAGAAGACCAAGAGAGACATGGACTTGCAAAAGAAGATGGAAAGGCACTATGCCTTAAGAAACAAGATTGCAAGGGCCAAGCTCAAAAGAGCCCTTACAAATATTCAATACCTAAAGGATGCAAAAGGCAAAGAAAAATTTTGGCATTCTTTCTAATGCATCCCTAAAATCATGCCAAACATGATTAGTAAGACAAATCCAAATTTTGGCACATTTTTGAAGAATTTGAGTTTTTGATTGTTTTGAAGGGCCAAAGGCGCAACGCCACTAGCATTGTGCTTTTTTTGGGGGCACAAATTGCAGGAAAATTTGATATTTTCATGATCCTTAGGCCAAGGACATCACTCTCATAAAGTTTCAACTCATTCGGAGCAAAACTGGTCCTCCAAAAGTGCCAAAAACATGCAAAAAATCAACTTTCTTCCCTATTTTTCAGAATTGGCACTGTGCCCTTAGTAGTCTTGGGAGAATACGTTTTTTAGCAGGTAAATAGACTCCAATGAGGCAAATAAAGGAATTTTTGGAAACTATATAGGACAAGCTTTCCAATTAGCTATCATGGAGCTCATTTAGACACCGGGAATGCCTCCAAATCTTAGCTGCAAAACATGTTATTTTCCTAGTGTTGGCGCTGCTCCCTTGGCCTTGGTGCTACACCCTTGCCAGAAATTCAACAATAGACACTTGGAGTTAATGAAAGAGATATTTTGAGGGTTTTTGAGGAAAATCACTCTACAGTTAGCTGAGGAGTTATGTTAGCATTTATTTTTTCATTTATTAAGTTAGGATATTTCTTCCTTGAGCCTTGCATGGTCTCTTTGGACAAAAATGGCACTTATGATGTAATTAATGATATTTTGGAAACCTAGCTAGGGTTTTGGTCCTCCTTTGCAAGTTAAATACTGCATGGAGGCCTAATTTTAGTTGTTGGTTGTTTTTTTAAACTTAATATCATAGACTTAGAGTTGAGGAGAAATTGGATTTGGAGTTTTGTGAATGCTTTGAGTTGAATGGCAATGGAGCAAGCACATTTGCAGGATTCATGAGCATGGTTAATGGTGATGTCTCTATGATTTAGTACTTGTCTTCTTATATTTTCATTTTGTTTCATCATTATCTTGCATTATAACATAAATTTTATGCTAATATATTTTGTTAGAGGCACCTTAGGTCTGTCTGCTTCTATTGCTCTAATGTTTTCCTCTGCTAGGTCAGATTAGTGAATTCTTCATTGCTCACTAGTTCCACTCAGCTTGTTTATCTTAGGAATGATTTAATGGAGCTCATGCTAAAGAATTTCATGGTTAGCCCTGCCTTTGGTATGACTTAAAACATTATTTTTGAGGTATTTTCTTTGAAGTATTGCTAATTAGAGTTTGGCTGAAGAGGTTTATGGTTTGCCCTGCCCTTTTTTTCATCTTAAATGGTTGCTTTGAAGGTATTTATAGTTCGATTAAGGAAATTAGGAGTTCCCTAATCTTTGATCATTACTATATGTTATCTTAAATGTTTCTTTTCCTGAAGGTGAAATCACTAAAGAATTTACAAGTTACTTGTTCTCTAGGGTTTGCTGGATTGTTGTCTTAATGTTTACTTGCTAGGGTTTGGTGAAAGAAGCTTATGGTATGTCATGTCCTTGGTTATTTATTTATGCATAGTGTTTTTAAAGACTTTTCTTGTTGTATTACATGTTAAATAATTCTTAACTTCCCTTTAAACCTACTAATCTCACAATTTAATGTTCACTTCACTCACATAAGCCTTGAAGATCCATTTGGCTTTGTTATACTTGCCCTTCGAAACACCCTTGACCTATTGTTGTAATTATCAAAACCTTTTGCAAACTCCATACCCCAATGGTTTAAACTTCTCTTACTCTATCTATTTTTCTTGAAAAGCAACCCAACCAAACAAAACAAACAAACAAACCCTAATCACTATAACTAACCTAAAATCAAAACGCTAAAATCAATCAAGTTACATCTTTTTACACAAATATAGAGAGAGCCCTCTCTGAATCTAGGAATGCTAGGTCCTAGGGCTCCAAAGACTGGTTTGATGTTACCCTTTTAAATTTGGTCTTTCCAATCTCACAAATTATGGGGACCTAACAGCAAGATTTTGGTTTGGAGCTGGTGAGGAAGGAATCCTATCCCGCTGCTTAGTTATCTTCATAGGATCTTCCATCCAAAAGGAGGTAATAATTCCAAATATTTCTTTGTCAATTATATATTAGTATGAACATGTATGCAATACCTTTGGAGCTTTATAGCTAATCTTACAATCTACCTCGAGCATTGGAAATCCCTGAGAGGGATACCCAATAACAACCACCCAAGCATATTACCCTATAGCAAAAATGGAGACTCCGCTGGGGACTAAACCCCAAGTTTTTGGATTTTTCCTATGACTTTACCTCTTTTCCTCTGTTCACATATCCTTCTGATCAATTTATATGCTCAGTAATCATCTTAGTAGCTCACAGAGTCCATAATAGACCTTGCCTAGCCATATGTACAACTTTACCTTGAGTAATGCTCCCTCTCAGAGTGTTTCAGTGCATTATAACGCTGCTTATGCTCAGATAGAGTGTGTTAATCTCATCATTAATGCTCTGTAGCCTCTGCTTGCTAGCGTTACCCAGCTAGAATATGTTGTTTACACCCCTGTTGTGTTTCCCTTTGGTTGTGGAGTTATTTGATACCCTATTAGCTTCTTTCATTGGATCCCTTTGCTTGATTACCAGTGAGCATTTTTTAGTTCTTGTTTTGAAAAGTTAATGTTACTAGCATCTACTTTTTGAAGAATAATTTTTTTTTAGTTTTTTGCACTGAGCTGAATTAATTTTACAAATTTGGTAAAAAGATGTTAGAGAAGATAGATAGATGTCTGAATCTTTAAGGTTGAACTGTGTTATTTGAATGTTTGGTGCATGGATGTTGGAAAAATATCTCCTTGTAGAATAAAATATTCATTGAATTGAATATTTAGAGCATGCTTCTGCATGGTTTTTGAGTCAGAGTCTCATCACATTTCATACATCCACTCCCCCTCCGCAAGACTAATAATCAAGTACACTAAGAATCAAGCGATAATAAAATTAATCATATAAATTTTTCTGACCTCACACCAACAGTAGTTTAGGCTAGGATATTTGGGTAGGAGAAGTGATAAAATCACCCAAGATCTCAAAACTTGAAACTAGAGTCATTAGGAAATCCTACTGCACTCATATTTTCAAGACTACTCCACTACCACTAGAGTTAAGTGTGAGACAACACTATGGTGCATGAGAAGGTAGCCCACCTTCGAGTGCATTCATTGGTCATGCTATATATTGGGTTTCCCTTCGGGGATGTCGAAACTAGATCGGGGATCTAGGTGTTCTGCCCATATAGCGTGTTTTCTACAACCGTGACCCCCTGACAATTTCTGTGATTTGAAGTATCTTTAGTTGCCAGAATTTTTAGGGACTTACACAAGGTGACTGCGACGCACTGCCCTCGTACCTAAAATAGACGGGCCTACTCTATCTTCGGTCTTTGGGAGGGTACTTGTCTTCACGAGAGTGCTTACACCTATTTTCTGAGGTTCGGGCGAAGCTCTAGAGTAACCATAATTGTATTTTTGACCAACCATCTATGTATGATATTGTGATATGGGTTTCATCTCCAACAAACAATAGTACTCAGACAGGGCCATACTTGTTTCAACTGCTTGTTGATTTATTTTAGAGGTCCTTTTTTCTTTTTTCCCTTTTAGGTGTGTGGTTACTATCACTGATACTTTATAATACATCAAAAATAATTAAAATTTGATAAAATTAAATAGGTCACTATGGAATCCCTTGACCCTCGTCATCTTTCTTGACGACAACGAGGTCTCCCTCCATTGATACCGGGGGAGGAGTCGAGTCTCGGTGAACCAGTGCCTTCTCCGGAAGAGCAGTCTCCAGTGAAAACCCCTGACTTTCATATATCTCTGTATCATACGGAATTTCCAGAGGATTATTTTACAGAAGGAGTCATACCTCCTTATAATCATCCTCTCACTGACCCGTTGGGGCCATTGTTATTTCAAGTTACACTAGGACAAGATATGTCTTTGGCTGCACCAACATCTGTTTCACAACCAGCACCCATGGGGTCGATTCCACTGGTAATCCACTCTGGTCAACCACCATCTTCCTTGCTGATTTTTAGTTCTACACCAATGGTTGGAAACCCCAGTAGATAGGCTATACTCGGTCCCAGCAATTCGGTCACCACAACTGTTAGCAGACCTCCAAACCCTTCAAGATCTTCTCCTTTTGTGACTGCGTCGAGACCCACGGTTTCTGCTCCCACTAGCGGGGATACTTTGGTTCTTTTTAGCAAACCTTTTGTTTGGAACCCTTTTCTAAGTTCAAACCCCTTCACAACAATTATAAGTGGCAGTGTCACCAATACATACATGTCGAGGGGCACTTTGGTACCCCTGCAATCATTAGGACAAACAAGGCATCCTATTGTTAACAATGTTCCTTTGAGTGGTCAAACTTCCGGTGTAGGGTCTATGTCGATGCTTAACTATGCGAATAGTAGTATGCCTTTGGTTAACTCTATAATGTCCATATGGGCAAACCAACACCAAATTCAATTTGGGTAAGGGGGTAAATTTTACACTTGGGGAAACCAACAGTTCGCCCCCTAGTACAACATACCCTATGGACATCAACCATACACGTCAACACCCCCACTCATAGGGAAATTTTATCAGAAAAGTCCTACTTATCCCATTAGTAACACATTGATGGGTGGACACTAAGGTTCGAATGGTCAGCCAATACTTCCTTGGCTAGATCCGGGGGAAAACACGCAATTTCCATTCTTGGCAGCTCTAGACATCCCCAATCTCTACAAACTAACCTATGATCCCATCAACCATAACCCAATCTGGCCTCCAATACTACACAAAATTCTATCTGACATCTCTAAATTCGATGGGAAATAAGGGGACGATCTGATTACACAAGTCACCACCTTTCATCTATGGTCTGTTTCTAACTCCATGGTGGATGATAGTATCTGACTTAGAACCTTCCCCTACACTCTTAAAGGAAACGCTGCCAAATGGTACATTGAGTTACCACATGGGGTTGTCAACACTTTTGGCACATTAGCTATGAAATTTCTTAAGAAATTACAACTACCTATTCGATACGAAATCGGCACAGAACTCTTAACCTCACTGCGCCAATACACTTCCACCCACATCTCCAGTCACATTCATGAATGGAGATGTAGGTAAAGGTTCCTCAAAGTGCCAATGCTGGATCATATTGTATCCAACTGGTTTTGCAAGTCACTCTTACCATGCCTAGCTAAGCATGTTTACTTATCTGGTGTGGTCACGGAAGACCAATGCATGTGTCGTGCACAACATTTAGATCTGATCTATTCACAATCTGGCACACTACATGACTTACTCGCCCATGCTCCTGGAAATACGAATCCTCCTACTACTCAATTAATCGAAGCACACACCGACGACATCGTTGGTGTAACCTCCGGCGTAGCCATAAAACAACTTAGTGGGCAAACCTCCCAACCATCTTCGGTTGCCACCACCATAACCAATCGACTACTCTTCCTACCATTGACGTAAACTCTGTGTAGTCTACACAAAACCTAGTGGTAACAATAAGAAGAATAAGAAAAAGACCTCTCCTTCTAAGGAGTAGTTCGGTACTCAAAATAATCCCAATTAGAAAAACGCTGCTAAAAATGACAAAGGAAAGGATAAACCCATGAGATTTCCTTGCAGAATCTATGAGAAGGACCACCTGACATACAAATGTCCTTGGCTGCAGGAATGCACATATTTTATCACGAACAAGGACTATTGGAGGACACCTGTCGTCCTTCATAATCCCTTCCCTAATCCACATCACCAACAAAAACACATGGTTTCAAACCCACCACAATCCCCGCAAAGGGGAAATGGTGGTACTCATCCTTTCGGTGAAGGATCATCTGCCATTTATGGCATAGAAAGTGTTCAACTCCAAACCCAAGCTAAAATCTATGGAAATCTCATAATTGATGCTCAAGAACATGGTACCAATTCAAATTCAATGTCACCCAATGATTTTCATATCGAAAGGCCTAGTGCTAACCCCACGATTCGTCCCCCCAAAGGGACACTTCGATGCATGACTCATAACACCTCTGCACATGCTGCTGAAAACTACAATATTGTAGAAGATTGGTGCAAGAACTGTCAACCATGTCTACACTTTAAGTATTGCAAACTTGCTTAGTACAAAGGAAAGCTCTGCTTTCGGCCATTGGTGGAATAGACCCCCAGGATTCTACGCTAGCCATCTTCAACATGGAGAAATATAAACCTCGCCTCTCACACCAACTTACTTTCCACATACAAGTTGTGTCGAAACGGAGACCAATCCATCGCACTGTCATAGAAGAAGGCGCTTCGACCTGCATTATGTCAACTACATGCTGGCTCGCTTTGGGTTCTCCCCCTTTGTCTTTGCCGTCAAATTTCCTTAAAGCTTTCAATGGTCACACTTTCCTCTCAAAAGGCTACCTTGCTAGTTTTCCCATTTTTCTTAGTGGGAAAATGATAATAGTGGACATAGAAGTCGTATATCATCATCTCGGCTATAATCTATTGTTGGGTTGTAGTTGATCTTACACAATAACTACCATTTTTTCTTCATTTTTCCAACTCATCCTCTTTCCATTGGATGGGAAAAATGTCATAGTGGATCAGTTATCCTTTTGCACCCCCGATTATTCCATGTTACCAAGTAACATTGTACTCATAGTAGGAGGCGTTCCTAACTCGTACGTTAGCATCGGTACCGGTCTTCTGAAGGCATATTCCCTGATGGGTTTTTTTCCTCTCCCATTGCCTGAGGTTCCATAGATGATTGCAATGATATCCACCATTTCATATGGTTCTATCAATCCATGGATCCTACCGACACCTTCAGAAATTGATTCCTACGGAGATAAAATGTCGATATCACCAGCTGAGTTGGCTCATCAAGCCATACAAATAGCATCTGAACCCTCCACTACTTTGGTTTCAACCAATGGTACCACCCTCTCACCCATCACAGTTCCTTCTATGTATCTCCTCAATGAAGTCCTTCTTACGGATGAAGTTATTTGACATATCATGTCTCTAGAAGAACGACCTTGGGGAGAGTTCCATCATTGCACTTCGATGTTCTATTTGGACACAATCACTACTCAAATCCCATCTTTTGACCCACCTAATATTGTTCCCTCCGCTTACATGACTGTTCAAACTATCGATACAAAAGGGAATATGGGAAATATTTCCAAGGCTATTCTCATAGATATCTCGGTCAAAATGGGTATCGTGGAAAATATTCATATTGGAGCTGATTGCAATCCTGAGGAAATTTCATGCTTCACATCCCTTTTTAAGGAATTTCGCAATGTATTTAATTGGTCTTACGATAAAATTCCCACATAGATCCTTCTATTGACGAGAAAGATATCAAGAAAATCGAGCATTCTTTTTATGGTATTTTTCTCGCTCGTTAAACTAAAAAACCTCAAGTTCTCTTCTTTGGGCTCATTAAACTTACGTGAAGAAGCAACGAGCTTTATTTCTAGGGAAATTTTCTAGCTCATAAAACTGAAAAAGCCTCGAGTTTCCTTCGTCGGGTTCCTTAAACTACGACGAAGAAATATGAGCCATTCTTTTCCATCTTTTTCTAGCTCATTAAAAAACTGAAAAAGTAACTGAGTTTTTCTCCGTTGGACTCATTAAAAATTCACGGAGAGCATCGAGTTTTTCTTTTTCAGACTCATTAAAATTTCATGAAGAACATTGAGTTTACTCTATCTCCTCGTACTCATAACAAAATGAGGTAGATTTCCATTGAACATAGGTTTCTCACTTTATCCGGATTCAATGGACTAACTCATGGAAAATGAACTGTTTCAGGCTTATTATTCTCCCTTTGTTGTGCCTGGTTATCAAACATGACAAAGTTACCCCCCGGAGTTGTCTTTTACAATGTTTTTCAAACTCTATAAATATGAACAAATCACCGAGTTTACCCATCTAGACTCATTAAACTTAATCATACAGGGAAAAATTTGGACAGAGTGGATACTTATTCTCTTATATTTTAAAGGTCGATTTGGCAGCACAAAATCTTGAACATGGCACTTCCCAGAAAACTCACCTGCAATTAGCCAAACCCTACCATCTATGAGTTCAGCCTTCATGTGCCAATGTTCCTACATTGGTGAATCCTGACACTCTTTGGTGTTCATTAAGCCTAAGCTGCCTGGTACCCTGTTACAGTGACTTCTATTGTTCAAGAGGATCCTGCTATCTACTACTCCTTGTATCAACCAAGCCATAATATATTAGAACTTATTTGTCGTCAGTTGTTCCCATTTTCTCTTGACTATTTCCAAAAACAAAATCATCTTTTCCTGTTTCATGTCGACTGATGTAGGACGCCTCAGTGCCTACCTTTTTACAGACATATTCTTATCTACTTCAACATATTATCTAGGAAGTTGATCCAGAAACACATTAGTACCCTCGTACTTATAGACATCAGTGGTAGGTCACCTTGTGTTTGGTTGGGGGTTCTCATTACTGTCTCTTGATCAAATGATTCTACGAGTGTATGACATCAAATCCTTTTATTCACACTTGCTAGATTGTACTGTGTAACTTGGGGACCATCATCCTTATCGGTGGCCACCATCGCGTCTATTAACAATTTTTGTTATTTATTGGTAATCAAACAATTTCCTGCATGTTCAACTACAACTCCCTCATTAACATGTGCGTAAATATGCAATTTAGTGAAGCAGCGACCAAGACCTTGGGTTGAGGCTTACATCATTTCAGTTATGTTTCCTCTCCCAAGCTACGATATTGTTTTCAGAGACAGATTATTAGTTTGATCCTGTCATGATAGAAGCTTCCACAATCTACTTATCGGTGGACACACAGTTCATATCTCTATTTTAGAGAAATCATTTTGATATAGCTATTGAGCATGGGAATGCCCAACTCAAGACAGATACTATATTTTCTGACATATGGTGTTGTTTCAGGTTTTCCTCAGTCCTCCAATTCCTCTCATTCTACTACACTTGTTATGAATTATTTCGTCCATCGTCTTCACCTCTGACCTCACACTTTAGGGGGCATCTGTTACAGGACAAATGGCCTCCTCATAATCTCATAGGAGAATGTAACATGGAAGGAAGAAAATAACCTAGACAAGACCTATTTTTTCCAAGAAAATGCACACCAGAAATAGCTAGGTAGAGTTATAATGCACCCAAGCCATGCAAATGGAGTGTTAATGCCTGGGTTAATGCTCTGTCTTACCGAAGGGGAAGCGTTATCCATGTTTGAATGTGAAAAGGGGAAATATCTTGTGGAAAACTAACTGGCATTTCCATCTTTTCCTCAGAAAGAGTCAGTTCAAAAATAGAAAATAATGGCACAAACCTTTTATTAGAAATTTCCAAACACAACTAAACTCATATGGAAGGAAAAAGCAAAGAAGAGAAAGGACACATCTAGATCTTTCCCGATTTGAATTGGTTGAAATATTTGGCAAGGTTTGTCCTCTCCATTTCCTATAAATTGGAGATGTGGGCTCTTGGTCTAAGGTTGAAGGTTTGATTATATGTGGAGAAAAATTTCATTGTTGTAGTGTGAGGCTTGAAGATCAGCGAGGTTCATTGAGGACTTTCTACCTTGATCATCATCACACTCGGAGATAGAGGAATTGGAAGGCTCAAGAGGGCTTGGTGAAATTGACGGTTGTAATGCTCCTTTTCATAAATCAATAGAACTATATTTGTTTTGTCCATTTTATGCATCAGTGTCACATTTGTTGTTCATTTGTCTATGTAGCATGATATGAATGGCTTAGATCTGAATATTTTAATGTTAGTTATATGCTAGTTTAATTTTTAGAAATCTATACTATTGTAGATATTATACGGGTGCTTTGATTGCTTGCAGGATCTAGATTTGGAGCCGGTGAGGAAGGACTCCTACCCTGCCGCTTAGCACTCTCCATAGGATCTGCCATCCACAAAGAGGTAATCATTCCAAATCTTTATTTGTCAATTATATATTAGTATGAGCATGTATGTCATACCTTTGGATATTTACAACTAATCTTACAGTTTTCCTCGGGCACCGGAAAGCCCTGAGAGGGATACCCAATAACTACCACCCAAGCATATTACCCTATAGCAATAATTATGACCATTGTCATTTTTCAGATCCCTACATGTCCATTTGCTTCAACCCCGAGGGTTTTTCTTCAGATTCTTATTTTTCTTTTCTTAATGTTGTTTTTAACCTTTAAAACCCTAAAATAGTAAAAATTCTTACTTCCGTGTGTTTCTGGGCCTATTGCCCAAGTAACAAGTATCAGTCGCAACAGAGATGGAAAATTTTTCTGAAATATGCTCTCGAAATAACCCGAATTGTAGGTCACACTTTTTGGGCCAAAACCTGCGACCTCAACAGAAAACAGGTCAAAACCTACGATGAGTACTTTTTGTGGGAATTTTTCTCTATTTTTTTTGGGTTTGGCTGGGCCACTATTCAGTTTTACCTCCATCTTCACCTGTATTGGACTTGTAATTTCTTAGTTTTACTTGTTGAAGTAGGAACCAAGACCATTATGGATTTGGTACACTTCCACCTTTTTAGGTGGAGTTTAGCTAAAGTACGTATTTTGAGATTTAAATGTTTTCAGAAAAAATTTAGATTTGAACCTGTACTTTCAAATCCATTTTCATATCGGTTATTAATCCATCCAAAACACCTCTTTTCAGTTTGGTTTGGTTTTCCTTTAGGGTCCCCTCCATTTCCCTTCAGGTTGTAGCCTTTTGCCACCTTTTTGCAGCATTTTTCCCTCTGGTTTTTTGTTGTTTTCAGCACCTATTTCTAGCAGATTTGACCTTTAGATCCCTGTCCCTCTCGAATTTAGATCCATTAAACATTTTGTGTGTTTTGACTCGATTTCTCCCACCCATAGACTAGTTGTTGGGAAGCCCTCCTCCTTGGGTTTAAATTGATGCATCTGTAGCTGTTAATTTTCTATCATATTTAGTTTCCTTTACTATCATCTTCAGATTTATTTATAGTTATACAACATCTTTATTCTTTTTTCTCTACACATGTCTGGGCTTAATTAAAATTAACAAAATTATCACATACACGCACACTCTAAGTGAAGAGTGATTGGTTTACACTGACAGGCCAAGACTAAAACATTGTAATCAATTGATCCTACACCTCCTTGCCATTTTTTCGACATTGTAATCAATTGATCCTACACCTCCTTTCCCTTGTTTCTCTCTCTTCCTTCTATGATCTGTGTCTGTCTCCCATCATTGCGCCCCCAAGATGTTTATCTCGGAGACTCCAAGTCCTTCATCTTCAATTTTCGGTAGGAATACTTACTCCTCCACGTAGGTTTCAAGCTCCTCCTCCACCGAGTCCCCATTCTAACTCTGTTTTTGGCTCATCGGGTTACCCTTCTGGTTCTTTCCTCGGTTCTCCTCCACCTTTCGCCTTTACCATGTCTGGATTAGGACCTACTGCTGGTGGCAACCCCGACCCTAATGTTGGGAATGCTACTAGTGGTGCCGCAATAGGAACTATCCCGACAACTCCCTTACTTCCTTATATGGTAGGCCTAAGCCTTTCCAATTTTATCTAGTTGATAAATGTCCCCATACACCATGATCCTGGTTGGCCTTCTATGACAACCAAGCTCCCTTGAGACATCCCCAAGTTTGAAGGAATTGTCGGAGAGGATACTACCAGCCATGTTCATTCTTTCCAGATGTGGTGTTCATCTAACTCCATCACTAATGACTTCGTTCGTCTTCGAGTATTCCAATTTATGCTTACTGGAGAAGCTTCGAAGTGGTATTTCGACTAGGCCTCCTCCTCTCATACTACTTTTGCGACCCCTGCCAATGATTTTTTGTCTTATTTCCAGCTTCCCCTTTGCTATGACACTAGTATCGAACTCTTAACCTATTTTTGTCAATTGTCTATGACCCGCGTATCTGACCATGTTCAAGAATGGCAAAGAAGAAAGAACCTATGTCGAGCCCCTACCTTCGAAGATCATGTCTACATTGATTGGTTTCTCAGATCCATTTTGCCTACTATTGGAAAAGATGTCGCATCTCACTTCCCTCAAACCAAGGAAGATACCCTCTAGATTGTGTTGAAATATGACCTGATCTACACATGGTCTAGTTATGTTTATACCATCTTACCTAATCTCCCTAGACCCGGTGGTGCCAACGCACTGGGGGCATCCCATGCCTCCGATGGTATAATTGGATCCCTTTCACATCCATACACTCATCCTCCCATGGGTTATGGTTTCCCTCAAGGAGGGACCAGCTCCTATAGCACCTTTCCCCCTCCCGGTAGCATGTGTCTAGGATACAACATGCCTCCTCATTTTTCCCAACCTATTTACCCCAATGTTTCCCAATCTCCTTATTATTCGTATCCACAGCCTGGTGCTCCAGCTCCTCTAGCATTAGCACCTCAGCCTTCGATGCCTTATCAAGCTCCGCAACAATAACCACCCCCCCCCCTCAGGGGCAGGTGTATGAACATCAGAGTGTGGCTAATACCTCTAATTCCAAAAATAAGAAGAAAGGAAACCAAAACCAATATTCCCAAGGTAATCGAGGAAAAAATCCCAAAGGGAATACATCCTACACTACAATCCAACAACAGGGCACTCAGCCCAAGAAGGACCAGCATATTCACACGAATAAACCATGTTCTTGTTGCGGTTTCTATGGTCATTATACCCACGGTTGTCCTATTTTACCTCAGATGTGTCAGATATGGGAAGCTCAAGAAACATCCTGAGGACAAAAAGCCTCCCCTTCGGTTCCTCCCAATGCTGCCCCCATCCAACTGGTTGTGTTTACCAATCCTTTCCCCCAGCAAGGATATTTGGTTTCCCAATCCGTTGAAAGTCATGCAACCACTCAACCTCCTCCATCTGGTATCTCGAATTACCAAATCCTAATGATGAACTCTAACCAACCCAATACCGTGGACCTCAACCTTTAGACTCAGTCCCGTGAGTACAGCTAATCCCCCACTAAGTATGCCACCGAGTCCCCTTCTTTAAGTCCCACAGAGCCTCTTTTGACACCCAATGGTCCTTTACAAATCCCTCAGCCTAAGGCAAAGGTTCATACCAAGATCCCCAAGGGGCCATTACATCAAAATTCTTCTTCTGGTAAAGTTTCCCACTTGTAAAGTATATAGATGACTTGGTGCAAACCCTTACCGCCATGTCAACGCTGGAAGTCCTCCAGTTGTGCCCTTCACAATGAAAATCTCTACTAACTGCAATGGGAACTATGGATCCTTCAGATGATGATTTGATTGTCTTTGGCATTGACAATTCAGAGCATATCCCCCTTCCTACTTCTGTCGCCTTCCAAATCCCTGTCAAGATCAGGAATGCCAATGTCTCCTGTTGTATCATTGACGAGGGGGAATCCACCTGTGTGATGTCCACTTCAGTTTGGAAGAAACATGGATCTCCTTAGTTATACCCTTCCACTATCACCCTCTGAGCATGGGATGGCCATTCTTCCAAGCCCCTTGGCATGTTCCGCAATTTTCCTATTACTCTTGCGGGCAAGACTGTTTGTGTTGACGTTGAAGTCATTGATGCCCCCTTAGACTACAACATTCTATTGGGTCATAGCTACATTTATGTGATTTCTATTGTCCCATCTGTGGTTCACTGTAATATGTGCTTTCCTCATAACTAAAATATCGTCACCATCGATCAGTTGACATATTACGAACCGAAGTCCCAGACCTCTCCAAAGTCCATTATTTCTTTGGTGACTAATAAACAAGAAGTTGAACCTCTGACCAGTGTCTCACCTGGAGTCTATAAAGATTCATATTTTCTTGGTTCATTCCCTGGTCTCCCCCCTCTCATCTCTGACCCTAGCTCACAGAATGTTTGCATGATGCAATCGTCTCGGTCCGACCTCAAATAGGCTTGTTTGACTAGCCAACAACCCTGTCCTCCGCAACCTACTCATAGTACTTAGACTCGGCCTTCAGGACCTCCTCCTCAAGGCCCCTCATATGTAGCTGGTGTCCATGATCCTATATATCCCCCTGGAATGTTTCACCCTGGCCTTAACCATCTTAGAGTTGTCTCGCCTCACCATTACCTCTCCAGTCAAATATTGTTTCTTGCTCCCCCTCCTAGAGTATTTTTGGGACCTGTTATGGCTACCTTGTCTCTTCCTAACATGACCCTGGGGATCCCAGTCTGGTACATTGATCCCCTAGCCAATATCCTGCCTAGTCAACCCAAACCTTATACAGCTTTGACCCTGATCCAACTGGTTGCCATGGCCCCTCCCTTTGCTTATGTGCCTTAGCCACCTCAACAGGAACCTACTCTCATTGTGAAAGCCTCAGGTGAGGGGGGGAAATCTCGAAAAAAAACAACTAAGGACAAGGCTACCCAGACAACCCTTTCTCCTCCTCAACCTCCAAAGCATACCCATTCATGTGCTTTGTGTGATGTTGTCATTCATTCCACCCACAATTGTCTTGAATTGCCTCGTCTCAAGCCAATGGTCAACGAAGTGTTTCCTGAGTCTGATATCCCAGAGTTCCATGTCACTTTACCAGATTCAGGCCTAAAACTCAAGTCTTTGTGCACAAATCATCCTTATGCTTTGTGTGATTTCTATGGCCACTATACTCACCTTTTTCCCTGACTCAAATACTACCGCACCTCCTTGGAAGTTGTTCATCAATTCGAGATCAAGCGCAATGAGTCCACCTCTCCCTTATTTGTGAGTTTTGCTTTGGGAAAACTAGAGGACACGTCTTCTCCCATTGAAATTCCCCCTCCTGATGTCAAGATGATGGAGCCTTCAGCCACCATTCTCTACCTATCATCATCTATGAGATCCATGGTAGAAGACCCCTCTCGGACTTCCCCTTTTATTTCCCCTGACCTCCCTTCAGCGATCACCCTCGGTTCAACATCAGTTGATCTTTCATCTACTTGTTCTTTTGTCACCCCTTGTGATGATGCGCGTGTGAACCTTTCTTCTCATGATGATGAGTCAAGTAGCTTTTCCATGTCATGTGCTCTCCCTTCCACCAGTCATGCCATCTTCCATTTTGATGAAGAAATTATGGAATCGATGACTGCCCTTGAATTTCCATGGGATTATATGCACCACCATGCATACTTCCTCTCACAGCAGTCTCATGAACAATATGTTGTGGAAACAAAAGACTTCATTATCGATGAGGTTGATTGGTTTAGAAATCCCATCCCTGCACTCAATGCTTTCGAAGAAGGAAATATGGCCAATATCTCTCCTACCATTAAAATTAACATTTCTGACAAAGAAGGGGTGGAAGAAAACATTACCTTGGGCACCCAATGCACCTGAGAAGAAATTGAAGCTTACACCAAGTTATTCAATAAATTTCATGATGTTTTCGCCTAGTCCTATTCAGATGCCCAAACTTGATCCCACCATTATCGAACACCATATCGATACATGGCGTGATTCCAATCATGTCCGTCAAAATTTGAGACCCATTAATCCTTCGATATGAGAGGTTGTCAAATCTGAAATTGATAAGGTCAAGCAGGCTAGTTTTTATCTAAGCCATTGAATACACAACTTGGGTGCCCAATCCGGTTCCCGTTCTCAAGAAACAAGGCACCGTCCATCTCTGCACTGAATTTTGTGACCTGAATGAAGCTTGTCCCAAAGACAACTTCCCCACACCATTCATTGACCAAATCATTAATGAATGTGCAGAGCATGAGGTTCTATCCCTCATGGATGGTTTCTCCATATACAACCAGATTGTTATCCATCGTGTTGATCAACTTAAGACTAGGTTCATTAGTTCGTGGGGAGCCTTTGCTTATAGGGTCATGTCGTTCAACCTTAAGAATGTCGGAGCCACTTTTCAGAAGGCCATGTCATACTGTTTTCATGACCTGGCTCATATCATCCTTGTTTATTTAGATGACCTCACTGCGCATTCTAAACATCGGGCGCAACACCTCCATGATTTGCATACCATCTTTATCTGATGTTGCAAGTATAATATCCACCTCAACCCGCTGAAGCATGTCTTTTGTGTTCCTACTAACCATATTCTAGGCTTCATTGTGTCTAAATATGGTATAATGCTTGACCCCTTGAAAGTTCAATCCATTCTTGAGCTTCCTATTCCTCGCACCTTACTCCAGGTACAAAGCCTATAAGGCAAAGCTAATTTCCTTCGTTGGTTCATACCTGACTATGCCACCACTACACATGGGTTCCTTAGACTCCTCAGATCTAACATTCCATTCATCTGGGATGACTATGCCAAAGAGTCTTTTGATGCCCTGAAACTTACTCTCACCTCCGCCCCCTTGATTCATCCCCCTGACTTTGATAGGGATTTCATCCTATACATCTTATCCTCCACCTATTCAATCATTAGAGTCCTTATTCAAGAAGATGACAACAGAATCAAGCATGTTATTTATTATGTCAGTAAGAGCCTTGTATTCCCCCCTGTGTCCTACTCAGATGAAGAGAAATTGGTGCTAGTTGTCGTGTTCTTGATCCAAAAACTTTGTCATTATATCCTCATGTGTTCCACCAAGGTCGTGACTAATTGCAACCCTATGGCCTTCCTATTGAGTCGTCAGATCATAAATGGGAAGTACGCCTATTGGATCGTTATCCTCCAGGAATTCGATCTTAAATTCGTCACACCAAAGAGTAAGAAAGGTTTAGCCCTAACTGAAATCATTTATGAATTACCCACCGGTATGCAGGATCCTCCAATTAATGATGATTTTCTCGACGGACATTTTTTTTCCATTACTTCGGATGATCCTTGGTATGGTGACATCTTCACCTATTTGCAAACCTAAAATTTCACCCTCCATCTTGATCGTGATGCTTGACGACATATCTGACACCAGGCCCCCGGCTACCTTTTGATCGGTGACAACCTCTATCATCGCGGTCTAGATATTTTCCTTCGTTGTTCTCTCATGCACATTGAAGCTGAGCAATTCCTTAATGCTTGCCATAGCAGTGCTTGTGGTGGCCACCTCTCTGGTCTCACTACTACCTAGAAAATCATGCACACTGGGTATTTTTGACCTTATCTCTTTGGTGATTACTTTAAAGTAGTCAAACACTATTCCCATTGCCAAAATTTCACCCCAAAGTCTCGAGCCTCTCCGGCTCCCCTCCATCCTGTCATCTCAGCTAGTCCCTTATGTAAGTGGGCCATAGAATTTATGGAGTTTCAACCCACATCTATTGGTAACCACAAGTATATCATTGTGGTGGTTGGCTATTTCACTAAATGGGCTAAGGCCATGCCAACGTTCAACAACACGGCAGCTACCGCAACCCTCTTTTTCTTTAACCATGTTATCACTCGATTCAGAGCTCTGAAAAAATAGTTTTATGACCATGGACAACATTTTGAAGATGAGATATGGAATGAGCTATCCTCTCTGTCAGGTTTTTAGCACCAATATTCATCCTCCTATTACCCCCAAGGTAATGGCCAAGTTGAAGCGGTCAATAAAATCCTTAAAACCATGCTACAATGGATGGTGAATAAGCACAAAAATAACAGGCACCTTATGCTCTTCCCTACTTTGTGGGCCTATAGAAATTTTTTTTAAACCACCATCATTTTTACTTCTTTCCACCTTCTCTTCAGCGAGGAGGCAATCCTACCGATCGAGTGTGAAATCCCTTCCCTTCATCTAGCCATCGAACTTGTCCCTGACACCCAACCTTTATAACAAATACTTATCATTCTTGAGCGCGCTTTTGAAGACCGTTGTGTTTCATTACAAACCACTGAGGTAGCTAAGAAACGTAGCAAATCTCAATATGATCGCAAATTCCACCCTCGTATTTTTCATGAAGGTGATCTTGTTCTATTGTATGACCAGGCTCATGATGTCCTCGGTCATGGGAAGTTTGACTCATTATGGCTAGGGCCTTACATCATCAGTAAGGATTGGGGTAAAGTGGCATACATTCTAGAGGATTTCTAAGGCCACCCTCTTCCTAATCCTCGTAACACACTCCATCTTAAGAAATATTACCCTTAGAATTTCCCTCCTGAAATGCACGTTTTATTTCTTTTAGGTACCCAGATTTTGTTTTTTGTGATTTGATACTTCACCCGGAAACATTTTTCCAAGAAGGGTCACTTCATCACTCCTCAAAATCAAATTTCTTCAATTGCCACACTTATACTTGGGGCACCACTTTTCCTTCATACTTTTCCATGTTCGTGTCAATTTTCATCGTGAGTAACCATCTTGTACTCATGTTTTTATGGTCCCCACCGAGCCTATTCTGTGTGGCAGCATCATCAATTTTCCCTTATTCAGAGCATTCAAGTTGAGTCATCATCACATCCATGGAGTCTATCCCGAGTCCCTTTGTCCCCTGCTACAATCCTCCATCCTTCATTGCTTTGGTCCTCTCTCATGTCGCACATTTTTTCCATCAGACATACTGTCCCCTATCCCCTCCGGAGTCAAGTCAGTAGCTGCCAGGTCATCTATGCCCTTTATGCTCTAACAAGGGAAGTCGTAAGCCCACTACTCAACACCCCCCATTCCACCGTTATCCATGGTGTCAGTATATTAATCACTCTACTATTATCCCTCATGCCTTAGTTGAGGATCCTTGATTGCCTCACCTATGGCAGACCTCCTTCTGTCAACATCAGCTTATTCATTCCAGAATATAGGTCTAGAGGGCAGTGTACCTTGGTTCCAACTTCCACTCTTGTTTGTTGACTTGGATCAAGCAAATGGACCCTTTATTTCCCTTTGAATTGATTGTTTCTCAGCTCCAACTCCTTATGTCATGATCGAGATCTGTATACTTGATGGTTTAGTGATGTGACAAATTTTATCTGTCATCCTCGGGTGTGTGTGAGATGTTACAGACCCCATGAGCGGGTGGCCCTTCAGGTAGCCCCCCACATTCCTGGATGACCTCTTTACCAGAGAATTGGATGTAGCTCCATATGTTTGATGGTTCCAGCCTCAATCGCTTGCGGCGCCTCTATATTTTGCATGTATCATTCATATTGTCAGATCCATTTCATGTTTTAAAGGCCCTAGTTAGTTGTACTTACATCTCATGTACTCATATATTATTGTATAAGTCCTGGCTATTGTCCCAGGCATAGTATGTATGTGGGATCCATTATCATGTTTTTATCTGGCCCATGTGTATGCCAGCATGTACTATATAGTTCAGTCCCTTGTTTGTTGGATGCATTATTCTTTGTACTTTGTTATCTCAATGGGCATTGGTATGCCTCCCCTGCCTCATGCAGAACATGTATTCACTCATAAAAGAGACTTGTCACACCTGTAAGTCTCACCTCCTCAGGGTCTTTTCATCTCGTACTTTAGTATACCTTATATTTCTCTCTCTCTCTGACTCCCCCTTCAGTGTCTAGTGGTTGAGTTCTTACAACGTACTTCGGTCATATGATTAGCTCCTAACGCTCGCATGCTGGGGAGAAATATATTACACCAATTTTTGGTCATATAACTTGTTACTATTAGATGGACCAAAGTACACCATGTAAGAGAAATTTTACCATAGTAAAATTTCTTTCACTATGAAAAATAACTTAATAATCCATAATTTATTAAGTTGTTTCTGGTCTAAACAGGAAACCCCATGAGGAATAATTGAATAAATCCTTATTTGTTTGATTTTACTCAAGCGATAATTAATTAAACCACATTTTAATTAATATTCCTGGTCATACTTAACCCAAAACAGGAAAATTAATTGGATAAATCATTGTTTATCTTATTATTTTCTAGCAATAATTATTTAAAACATTATTTAAGTAATATTCCTTGTTAAATTTGACTAAATCATTATAAATAATTGAATAAATCACTATTTATTTAATTATTAATCAACCACATTCTTAAAATAATAATAATAATAAATTATTTATTTATTATTTACAAATAAAGGGATTTCACTATATTCAAATTATTTTTCCCTCCAACAAAAATAATAAAATATTCCATAAAAGTTGGATCTAGATTTAGTTGATAATATTTTAATTATACACCAATATCTGGACTAAATATTTTGTTATAAATAGAAGAGTTTTTCCATTCATTCACTACCGTTTGTTTCCTAAAGATCACTCTAGATCTATACTTTTGGTCTGACTTTGATACTCCATCATTGTCATATTTTTCTACTTTTTGCTAGTGAGCTCCCCTTGAGTTTCATTTTTGTTTGGGTTTTCTGCACCATCAAGAGAGAGAGATATTAGATCTGAAGCGCTGAGGACATACAAGAACCCATCCCATTAAGGGGGACTGGTACCATATTTCTATGTCCCCTTCCTAGGTATCATAATACAAAAAAATTATTTAAAAAATTCTTGTCTTGTTCATTGGATGCATGGAGAAACTCTTGCTTATTATTTTTTGTTTAATGTCTTTAACTGCATAGATCTAGATTTCTGTAGATTTATTTTGATCACTAACTGCAGATCTAAGGAAATTGACAACCATCTTTGATGTTAGGGTTGTTTTTTATACACAACTAAAGTGAGATTTTTCCGTATGTTTGTGATTAGAATTCACACTAATAGCTATGAACCTTCTCTTTCCTTCTGTAGCATTTATGTTTCATTTCATTGCAATTTTTTAGGGTTTTGAGCCCCTTAGGGTAAATTTATTTTTCACATAGGGAAACAAACCCTTGAATGTCGAAAGGTGTATTGCAGTGCATTGGAATTGAAGGCCAGGTGCCCTTGCAATGCACTGTCCCTTAACCTGGGGTGCTTTGGGCGCAATTCCCATTTTTGTTTCTTGCAGTGTGCCCAAATTTTGCTTTTTTTTTTGCATGAAATTGATCCTTATGAGTCTTATGATTTTTTTTCAGGTATTCATCAGACAAAAATGATGATTACATGGAGGGAAAGAGAACACGAGGAACAAAACATGATTTCCCTAAATGATCCAGGTACAGTAAGAGTCCTTAGAGATTGTGGATTGCTAAAGTACTTCATATTGTTGGGTATGAGGCACCAGATGGAACTATTGGTGTTCCTTGTTTGTTCATAGGATATAGCAATAGAGGCATTTCACATTGGGGACAAAGTAGTCCCAATATTAGTGGAGTATATTTATTTTCTCACAGGATTATAGAAGAGAGGTCTGCCCATTTCTCTTTCAGGGTCTGCTCTTGGAGGAGAGAAAGAGAGAGATTATATATTGTAGTATTGCAATCCAAGGACTGAACCTAGTAAGGATGGGAAAATAAACATTCGTGATGTTCGTGACTTTCCATTGAGGACCATCCTATTCACTATTGCAAAGCTTTTTGTTACTGCTACACTACACGTAGCAAACAGATCTTACATGCAGTATGCACTGGAGTAATTGGAAGAAATAGTTTTCAACTGGGCTGAAGTTGTCCTCTTTCAGATGAGAGAAAAAATTGACTAAGGAAAAGGGAGGAAGGAATAATAATTTCAATTATGATTCGATCCTGATTTCTTTTTCCTTAGAGCAGATTCCATTGATGCAGCCCCAATATCTGACACTGCGTATATCTGGCCCTAGAGATCCAAGGATGTAGAGATGGGTAGAATTGATGGATAGATGTGTTGGTCAATCGACCATCATGTTCTCAAAAACAGTATTCTCCTGGTTCAGGCAACAGATGGTCGCCATTAATGATTATGCATATGGAGGTGTATAATTTCGAGGAGATCAAGATTTGGCTTTACCAAATGACGCTCAATGGGGTGCAATTGGTAAAAAAAAATTGACCATGTATTTTGATTTTTCTAAGGTTTATACATTTTTTTTTTGTTTTTTATGTTTCCCAAGACTAAAATAAATTTTTGATGTATGCAGATGTAGGTCGAGTTAGACTAGTGGGACAGCTAGAGTAGATAGCGAATGAGTGAGCAGAGAGGGCTGCTAGGAGGGCAGTCCTTCAGGATTTGGATATGGTTGAGACTCTTGTTGAGCTACCGCCACACATACAGGGGTTGACTCTTGGGATTCCAGATTGTCAGATCGAAGAGTTACCCATGAGAATGTAGCACCATACTATTGGCGTTCCTAACTATTGGATGTGGTTATTTCCTAAGATAGCTAGATCAATAACATGCTATCACGAGCATCACTAGTTTACTTTTGACATTTTGCATACATTTTGAGGTCAGATGACCAATGTGTCTTGGGCACAAATTTTGTAAAAAACTATAACTATGTATCTATTTCTTTTCATTGTTTTCCTATGTTTATTGTGTAATCCTATTCAATTATGTGATCTGAATTGAAAATATTTCTTTACATGTGTTGCAAATGTTTATTTATAACATAATTTTCTAAGGAATCAGTTAATGTGTTTAAGTTGTTGGAAATGTATTGATATTGAATGAAATCAAAATGTCTTTCCAAAATTCAAGCTCTTAGGAACATACGACACAGTGTTGGATTTATGATAGTATAAACACTAGTTTGTTGCAGTAGCACAAGTTGTGAGTCCAACCTAATGATGATGTGGTTAATACCAAATGAAATTGAATCAGAGAGAACTTAAATCAAGGCGCTATACTCAATGATATTTATTGTAGATTGACCGATACAAATCCCTTGAAAACTTACTAACTCACCATTTAGAGCGAAAATGGCCCACCCTACAGAGGATAGATTTTGTGTACTACGAGTAGCACCATCAGCATACCCAACAAATGGTTCCAAAGACTCAGACATCTGCGATGAAATGTAAAGTGGATTAGTAACTTCAAGAAAACTATAGAAAAACAAACTAAGACAATAAATTCAAATCAACAACATATATATAATATAAGACAATAGTTTACTACGCTCATGTTTAAGCATAGTAACATTTCAGATACAACCCATTTCTGGGATGTGCCAATGGAATTCCATCATAATCTACCAACTCATAGGCGCCCTTAGCAAGAACTCTTTTGACAATATATGGGCCATGCCATAACGGCTCAAATTTTCTTGTACCTATTACATTAGCTTCCGGATAATAAAGAAGGGCCATGTCACTCTCTGAGAAGATGTGAGGCTGGACATTCTTTTCATATTGTGCCTTTATACATCTCTTGTGCGCTTCATTGGCCAATGAGGCTTCACGACGTGTTTCATCAAGATGGATGAGGTTAAAAAGACACACTTCTTTAGAAGAGGTGTCAGGTAATAATTCAATTGCAAGTTTTAACAACAGTATTTCACATTGGATACGAAAGATAGCTTCTAGACCATACACCAATTGAAAGGGGGTAAATCTGGTCACATTTCTCGCTGAGGTTCAGTATGCCCACAAAGCTGAGTACAGGATCAAATGCCAATTTCTTTTATGAACTCCTATCATTCATTGAAGCATTCATTTAAGAATATTGTTAATAGCCTCAACTTTTCCATTTGATTATGGATAATAAGGAGTAGAACTATCATGTGACAGTCCTAATTTAGCAGTCAAATCATTCTTCATGTGATTACGAAAATGCTTACCATGATCTGTGACTATAGCCTATGGAACACCAAATTGTGAGATGAAATGATTGAAAAAGAATAATGCATATGTTTCGCCTATGTTGTTGAATGTAGGCATCACTTCGGCCCACTTGGTAAAGTAGTCTACTATGACAATAATATATCCATTCCCCCTTGATGAACGAGGGTTGCAGGTCATGAATTCAATGCCCCATTTTGAAAATGGTCCCATAGCGATAACAAGATGCATTAGCGCTAGCATTTTTTAGAATTTACGATCAAATATTTGGCAAGCATGGCAACTTCTGACCACGAGGATGCAGTCGTGAAATATGGTACGCCAAAAGTAATCAGCGCGGAGTATATTCTACACGGTAGCATATCGAGACAAGTGTCCACCACAAGCCCCAGCTTGACAATCATTTTAAACCTTTTTGGTCTCCTCATGAGTGAGACACCTCCTTAAAATTGTATCGACACCACGATTATAAAGTGTATCACCGACGATCAGATAATGTTAGGCTTGGTATCGAATACGTCGATGTTTAGAGTGAGAGGTATCAGGCTGAAAATTCTGGGTTTGGAGATAAATTACAAAATAGCCATACCAAGGATAAAATGATCCGATCAGAAACAAAGACTCATCATGAATAGATGGTTTCTATGTAGTAGCATTACTATCAGAGGGAAGGTTGTAGAGAATCTCAGCCAAATCCAAAGACTTATTTGACTTGGATTTGATGAATTCCAAATCAAACTCCTATAAAATGACAATCCATTTTGAATACTTGCCCCCCAGCAATTAACGTGACATAATGAAAGTCATGAGGTTGCAATTCGAAATGACAATGGTATTCCAGAATAGGATATAATGGAAAAATATTTGGACAACTTGAACAACCGCCAAGGCGAGATTTTCGATGTATGAATACTTCACTTATGTATAATTGAGATTATGACTCAAATAATATATCAGATTTTCTATCCCATCTTCTTCTTGGAACAATACCATAGCAATGGTCATATCAACCACAAAAATATATAATAAATAATCACTCTGATAATTGGGGGATACATTAATGACACCTGGACAAGTGTATCCTTGACAACGTAAAAAGAAGATTGCGCAACCTTATCCCAATGGAAGGGAATCCATTTTTTCAAGAGCTGAGTAAATCCTTTAGCCATTTCGGCATAGTTGGGTATAAACCTCCTTAGGAAGTTAGCCTTTCCTTGAATTTTATGTAACTAAAGCAAATTTGATGGCACAGGAAAATCAAGAATGGTCTAGACCTTCAGTGGATCGATTCGAATTCCTTCTTTTGAGACGACGAATCCTAGAAAACGACCATAACCAACACAAAAAACAAATTTATGTGGATTGAGGCGTATTTTGTACTGTTGGTAGCTTAAAAATATAGCTCTCAAATTCATCGGGTGATTATTCTGATTTCATGAATGCGCAGGTAAATAATCTAGATAAGGTTGAACAATGTGATTGATGTCATTGAAATAATAATCCATTTCTCTCTGAAAAGTTTTCCCAGATTTATTTAAACCAAATGGGAGTTTCCGATAAGTGAATGTGCCCTAGGGATAGATGAATGTTGTCTTATATTTCTCCTTTGGGCAGATATTGATTTTATTGTATCCAGAAAATCCATCCATGAACAAAATTTTTTCACATCCAACACAATTGCCAATAATCTAGTCGATAAAGGGAGTAGGATAGTTGTCTTTTCGACAAGCAAGATTAACATTCCGATAATCAACGCACACTCTGATTGTCCCTTGTTTCTTCATAATAGGAACAATGTTGGAAACCCAATCAGTAAGCGGAACATGGTAAATGAAACCAACACGCGAAATATTTTCAACTTATGCTTTAATGGTAGCAGCCTTCTTCGAATGAAGAGGACGAAGGCATTGACATACTGGTTTGAAATAAGGGTACATGTTAATGGTGTGTTCAAAGATGCTAGTATATATGCCTGGAATTTCCTCGTAAGAAAAAGAAAATACATCACGATATTCACGAAAGAGAGAGCGATAAGTTTCGAGTTCTGATGGAGAACAAAACATGCGAACATGAATGTTTTCTACAACACCAGGTTTGGCCAAAATATCGATAGAAATGGTTTCTTCAATATTTTATAAATTTTGCTCGGATTTTATTTTATTAATGGGTGATATACACTACTACATTTGGCGGAAATTCCGACACCTGTTTCCGACGCTTTTGACCAAATGTTGGAAATTTTCCCAAATTTTTTCCATCCCGCCCGAAACTGTCGCTATACCGACGTCTATAGAAAGGTGTCGCAATACCGACACTTAAACTAGTGTCGCAATTACGACGTTTAAAGGAAGACGTCGCAATTGAGACACCATGGCCCAAAGCGTCGCTATTGAGACGACTCTAAACATCGCAACTACGACACAATATCTAGGTGTCGCCATTGCAACGTTTGGAGGCACCGTCCTAATAGCGACGCCTTTTCCGCCGTCGGTATAGCGACAGTTATTTTCGCGCTACATAAAAATACCAAACTTATATGGGCCCTACATAAAAATTTGAAACTTATATGCACGCTACATAAAAATGTTTCGTATTTGTCGCAATAGCTACGTTTGATATCACGCGCGCATTCGCTCTCTGTTCTTGCAGAACAGCATTTGCCCTCAGCATTCGCGCTCAGCTCTTGCAGAATAGCATTTGCCCTCAGCATTCGCCCTCAGCGTTCGCCCTCAGCTCTTGCAGAACAGCATTCGCCCTCAGCTCTTGCAAAATGGTAAGTTCTTACTACAGGCCCTTCCTCCTATAGTAGGGTTGACTCTATTTGGGTTTTTTGGTCAATTCCATTGGATTGTGTTAGGCTGTAGGGTTCTCTCTAGATGTCAAGAATCAAGATTCAATACCCTCTATTATCTTCATCACCCAATACAAGATTTAATTTTTTCCCAAAGAAACGCTTATTAATTTGGCAGCCATTATTTCTCCCTGCTTTAAAACCCCTACATTTAAATGAAAACAAGCATTGCATTTCAACTACAAAAATCTATTAGTGTTCAAATGTACATGTGTGCTACATTAGCTTCTGATATCACGCGGCGTATTTTCTCAAGCTCATGCACGGAGAACACCATTCGCCCTCGGCATTAACATTCGCCCTGGACTCTTGCAGAACAACATCGCCACGAGCTCTTACACGACCGGCAGTCGCCCTCGGCCATTCGCCCTAAACTCCTTGCGAGCCGACGTCGCCACACGGATTCGCCCTCGGCTCTTTCGGAAACCGGCATTCGCCACCGTTCGCCCTCAGCTCTTGCAGAACAGCCTTTGCCCTCAGCATTCGCCCTCGGCGTTCGCCCTCAGCTCTTGCAGAACAACATTCGCCCTCAGCGTTCGCCCTCAGCTCTTGCAGAACAACATTCGCCCTCAGCTCTTGCAAAATGGTAAGTTCTTACTGCAGGCCCTTCCTCCTATAGTAGGGTTGACTCTATTTGGGGTTTTTTGGTCAATTCCATTGGATTGTGTTAGGCTGTAGGGTTCTCTCTAGATGTCAAGAATCAAGATTCAATACCCTCTATTATCTTCATCACCAAATACAAGATTTAAAATTTTCCCAAAGAAACGCTTATTAATTTGGCAGCCATTATTTCTCCCTGCTTTAAAAACCCTACATTTAAATGAAAACAAGCATTGCATTTCAACTACAAAAATCTATTAGTGTTCAAATGTACAAGTGTGCATCACTTGTGTAGGGTATTCCTTTTCCACTTTCACATTATCCAAGAATGTGTGCAGTATAGTTCATATTTTTTGTGATTTAGATTGTCTTGAAAAAGGAAAGGTAAATTATTTCCCATGGAAAAAGAAGGTTTTCCATTTTTATAGGTTGTTTGGACTTACGTGGAAAAATTTATGGTATGCCTTTCATATTATGTAGTTTAAATTTGAATTAACAGATTATTCTACATGAAAATATAATTACCTATGTGATGTCCTTCATCGCTAATTAAAATTATAGGCTTTCAATTTCCTAGACTCTAACTCATCTGATGCTAAATTCTAGGTTCTCATTGGTGGATCACTCTTCCATTGATTTCCTTTCCCTCTGGATCTTGTCATACTTTAAAAGTCATTAATGATACATATATTATTTCGGGTATCCCAAAAGGCTTTATAGTAGAACATATTGTGAAGTTTTTTTGACACTTGAGGATTCTTTTTAGAACTGCAACGTGGTCTATGCTATCGAGTTATATATCAAGCAACTTGTCCTTAATAACCACACTATGAGGTAGGTTCAACCAGTTTGAACTTGTTGGGACATAGCATATGAAGTTGTGTGATGAGTCCATATCACGGGTCTATTATGGTGAAAAAAGTGAAGACATGTAATGATAGTTATTATGTTAACATTACTAGAAACATTTTCGAAATTATCCATGCTATCAAGATGTCAAAATTCCAAGCATTAGGTGTCAATACTCGTAGCTAATAGATAATAATAATAATATAAAAAAAATCACATCTTTATTCTTGAAATATGATTGTTACACATTGGTAACCTAGTTCATGATTTACTATCACCCAAAGATTGCAAAACAAACTTAAAATATAAATTAAACCAACATGAGAATCCAACTAAGGGTTTCTCGACAAAATCATGCCATAACCTGGCATTTTGAAACCCAAATTTGAATCCATCATAAGTAATACAATGCAAACTCGGATGGATTTTCAATGCATGTTTGCATGCTACACTTATTCTCTGTCTAGATATCATTTTTTAAATGGAACCATTAGTCAAGCCCACGGTCCTTTTTATGTGAAAAATTTCAGCTCTATTTGAGCTCTTTTTTGCTCCACCACCTCCATAAACCAGTGTTACATGGGGTCTCGCCCCCCCACCTAGGGGTCTAGATTCCTCGCCCCCTCGCGCTTCGGGGTCTTGGGGACTTCTAGGGGATGTTTCCCTCACGCCCCCTCACGTCCCCTCACCGCCCCTTTTAGTTTATGGTTTCGTGTTAAAATTTGATGTGCCACTTAGCATATTTGAGAATCAAAGTGATTCTGATTCAGATGGTGACATGGTTGATCTTGATATATTCGTGCAGAAGTTGGATGCAGAGACTAGTGGGGCATTAACTTGAGCATTTATGCTCATTTATCAGTATGATGATATCATTTGATATTCATATGTTATGTTTTATGTTTTATGTTTCGGACATAACTTATTTGCGTTTAAGTTTTATGTTTCAGACTTGAGTTGTAAACTTCAGTTTAAACTCTATTTTGAATCTTGATATAATATGTCATATGATATCTTAAACTTTATTTTCATTGTACATTGTTAGTAGTTACATTAATGATTGTATAGTTACAAACTTACAAACTTACATGCATGATTGTATGATGTATGTTTTAACTTTTAACTTTTAAATTTGTTTCAATTATATGATTCATCATTCATCGATTTGTAATTTTATCATTTATAATTTATCTTTCATGATGCAAGTGTATGATGACTTTATATACATTCCTTGCAAAAATATAGTTACATTTTAAATATTAAATTTTATAATTTTTATGACCCCGACGTCCCCCCACGTTTCCTGAAAATTGGTAGGGAGCTTTTGCATAGGCCGCTCCCGCGCTCCCTCGCCCCCTCGCTCCCACCTCCAGGGGACTTAGTGGAACATTTCCATAAACATATGCAAACATATATCATGATCTTGGAATTCCATTACATATGTATGTGCCAATGTTCCATAATCATGCCCCATCATCAATTTAAGAAATTTCCATTGAATATCAAATTATGGAGGGGGGAACTTTTTGCTGCAACATTTGGCTCAAAATCAGGGACCATCTCCGTATGAGGTGAATGAGAACTATAGATATTTGAAGAAGTAGATTAGTGCCTTTTCCTCTGGCCATGGAGTCATATACGGTCATCCATCACAAAAATTTGTCTTTGTTCATTCTCACCTTGAAAGTTGCAAAAATTCATGCCCTAATTGAAACGACACTAAATTTGAAAGATATAATAAAAATGCAAGCTAGAAGTGCCCTATTAATACAAAGGGAAAACCTTCCTACCTACCCTAACTGAGATAAATTTTGATTGAATAGAAAACATGATATTGCCAATGGAGTTGATCCAACAACTTGTTAAATGTATGGGACTAAATCATGCATTTGATTTCCAGGGAAACATGCGCATGAAGAGAAAAAGTGCAGAATTAATGGAAAATCCATACATGCTACTTATGAAAACTACACCGAAAGGTCAAAAAATACTTAAGGCCTTAACTTAATTTGAATCCAAAAATGATAAAATAGGATTAGTGAAAACACGAGAGTGGTGTGGGTGAACAACATAAATAAAAAGTGAAGATACCTTTCCCCAAGATGCCTTTGTCACCGTTGTATGAAAACATGTTTTCCTTTCCCTTTATACATGCAAGTGAATGCATTATAGGTATGGTGTTTTCCCAGAATAGGAGAAACCTACTTAAATATATCTTTTGTGGATTGAATGTTTGGGTGCCTTAATGTGCAATGACATGTTTCCAGGACTGAATTCAATGCAAGGCATATTTGAAACTCTAACTCTGTCTTCCGGTGTCTTATTAGAAATTATTTCGGTTTTCATTTTGTGTTTTCAAGTTAGATATTGTTTTCAAGTTTTTACATTTATAATTTTATTGCAATGCGGCAGACTGATCAGAGCAGTGTAGGAACAACCCCGAGACAGGATGATCGCGGAAAGAGGCCAGCGGAAGAACATGTAAAGTGCCAGCATTGCTCTATCTTTAGGTATTTTAGTTATTTACATAATTGAAATAATATTAATTTTGTTCAAATATGCGGACACCTAGCCATGGTACGCCTGATGATTCCCTCTTTGAGGAAGAGCTTTTTTCATCCCTATCTCCAGTGTTGTTGTTGCAAAAAAAGGCACGAGATGCAACGTCGGAATTTAATGCTTTGATAGATGCGCCTCAAACACCTGAAACAGAAGAGAGGATACAACATCTTGTGAGGCAGCTAAATAGATATCAGGTAATAATAAAAAGTCAAAAGGATATTTTTTTTGTTCTGCATGAGATGAATTGTGATAGTTTGATTTTTAATTTTTACATTGACTAAACTAACAAAAGTTCTTTTGTATGTAGCATTTTCTAGCATTTTCTGAACCCGATGTTGGTGGTAGTGGGACACAAGGGCAAGAGATTGCCCAACAACCCTCTCGTACACCTTCTACTCCTTTAGGTGCTAGCCAAGAAACACACCCTGCCCAAGCTGACACCCAGCCAACTGTTGAACGTGTTGGCAATGATGAGGCTGATATGGCCAACTACATTATTGCGTTTCCTGGAGCTACACGTGTCAGCTCCACAGGGACCATTAATGGCACATTGTTGGTGAACGATGAGGGTGTCCCTATAAAGCATGTACAACTCCCAGGTAGATTTTAATATTTTAACTATTTCATGTACTTTATCTAAAACATATTTATCATGATTTTTATTTTTAAATTAATGATAATATCTTCTTTTTCTTTTGGTTTTATTCTGTGTAGGAAACAATGAGTTCTACAGGATTCTGGAGAGCCATGCGTTGGTAATTTTTGGCCCAACCATACTTACAGGGTGGAATTCCTAGAATTCCAACCTGAAAAAAGAACTTTTAGATTATCTAGAAGCCCTTTTTGGGGTCGGCACATTTGACAGAAAAGCGGTGGCTCAGGTAGCCGGCAAATATTTGAAATATACCAGGGACACCTATAGGACGCAATTGCAATTTAACCCTAGATATGAGCGTCCTCTCGCGGTTTCAGAGAGTGAGTGGAGAGCACTCATCCATGACGGAAAAGAGAAAAGGGCAAAGAAAGAAGGAAAAATGCCAACTGGACCCGCAAGGTAAATTACAACTTTAATTCAATAGATTTAATTTTCTTTATGTCTAAAATAAAAGTGTGCTACGTCATATCTGACTTCAATCTTTTGATGCTAGGTTGCCTGACACCTCAAAGGCAACCAAAGCTAGGATAGAGAAAAAGGGCCATCACAAGCTCGGCCAGGGTGGCTACTTGAAATTAGCTGCAAGAATTGTAATTAAGTAGCTAAACATCTTATAATTAATTGTATCGCCTTCCAACGTTTTTGTAATCCTATCGGATATGATTAAAAATACACAATCATATATAATGTAGGGTGATGACTTTGGAACAATAACTACAGAGGAAGATAAAAATACTGCTTTCCGTTTTGGCTATCAAGCTGTAGTTGAACGTCGCAGAAGCTTGGGGCAGGTCCCAAGATCTACAATGCCTGATAAGGTAAAACATTAACCTTTCAATATTTTCGTTTTCGTCCATAAATTTAATGTCTAACAACTTTGTTTAAATCAGGGGAGCAACACTACCGACGAGGTAAATAACCCAGTTTTAGAGCCAGATGTAGATGATCCTCTCGTGCGACCTGATCATTGTAGTGGGGACCAGGCCGACAATGCTGCTATCAGTGAGGGACGTGACGGTAATTAATTTCCACTTATAATTTTTTCTAATTATACCTTGATGGTTGTCCTTATAACGTTTTTTGTTTAAATGACAGAGAATGTTTCCCTTGAGGATCTTACCACCGGAGAGGAAGACAGGGCAACAGTCCCAACGACGACAACTGGTGCACCAGGTAAATAATCTCATTGCAATTTTTTTTATTAATATTACCGAACTAGTTCAATGATATTTAAAAGCTGACAATTAAAATTTAATATTATCTGTTTTTGTAGGCGATGCCCCGTCACTGGATGAGACCAGACATCGTGACTACGCAACTAGGTCAGCGGCGACAACTGGTGCACCAGGTAAATAATCTCATTACAATTTTTTTTATTAATATTACCGAACTAGTTCAATGATATTTAAAAACTGACAATTAAAATTTAATATTATCTGTTTTTGTAGGCGATGCCCCGTCACTGGATGAGCCCAGACATCGTGAATACGCAACTAGGTCAGCGGTGCGGGTTGAAAGGCACGAAACAGGAGCAGAGCACGATGATATTGATGATGTAATTAGGAGCTTTAAAAATAGGAAGAAGAAAAAGAAAATTTGACAATGTAAAATATTTTATTATTATAAGACAAACGTTACCATACTTGGAACATTTTTTTGCGTTATATAAAAAACTCATTTATCATACTATTTTTATGTCAAGCATTAATTGCAATGTTTCCTTGCGTACTTTTTGTTGAATTGTTTTTTTACTAGTTATTGAATATTTTTTTTTATTCTCATGAAAGTAAAAATTGAAATATAGATTGGGTATTGGGGAATTGAGAGTGATGTGAGGGGAGGGGAGGGGCCATAAAAGCTTCCACCTTCACGTGGTTGGCCCTGTTTAGTAGAGAATAATTTATTGGAGCGATTTAATCTTGGAGCAAACCTCCCTTGATCCAGCGTAGCAACAAAAAAGTCACTGTTGACTTAGTTGCTACTCTTTGAGATCGTGGGAGGCTTGTTCCAAGTTCATGCGACTCCAATAAATTGTTCTTGAAACGAAGAGGAGCTTATTTAGGTATGTTTTGACATTTTCAACATATGTTCTAACATTATCATAAGAATGCATCTTAGAGTAAAAAATACTACATCAATTACTTGTATTTATTGTATAGATAATGATGGATTTTGATTGACTTGGCGGTGCAGGTACAAATCCTCTTGCATCATGAGCAATACAACTTGTCAACCAGGGTCATGTCCAGGATATTTTTGCTTGTGCGCTTGACCAGGTTCGTAATGTCACATTTTGTAAGTTCCTTTACAATTCATAATTCAATATTAAGCTTGTGCACGATTATTATCTAGGTTTTTTGTATGTGTTTTTTCATCTATTTGATTGTAAGCAACTATGCATGTTTCCTGTTGTTCACTATGATTTCTCCCATTACCACTCCCGGGATGAATCCGACTTTATTGTTACATAGGTTACTTTATTGTTACTATGATTTCTCCATTTACGATTTCATAGGTTACATCATGTAAAGTTGTCAATCTCGGGTTGGTGATGAGCTTTAGTTCTCCAGATTTGGGGCTTTTCTGATATTTTCTCCCTCATGTCATTCCTGCATCACCTCATTGTTTGAGCATGCCAATTGTCTACCACTTGTACCAATTGGCACATGTCAATCTCTGAGTGGTGCCACATTTCACCTATTTTTAGTGAGAGTTTAGGGTTTCTCTAACATAGCTTCAGAAATCCGATTGAGTGCCTGCTTGAATATTGTCACATAATACTTATGGTTTGGATTGATGAGCATGTTCTGAATGGTTGGTTGATTCATAATAACCACCCATAAATCTCCCTTCCTCTAACACACAAAAAATAAAAATTTCTTTGACAGGAGACAGAGTTTCAATACTTTGAAAACAAACTTCTATTCCCTTCAATAACTCAAAAAAAAACTATTACACTACTTCCTCACTGAGAGGGATTACAAAATTATGACTGCTACAAAATGCAGTGCATAAAACCAACTCATTGTCTGTTCAAAACAAACATACTCTGTCTCTAAGACACTCTGCTGTGTTTTTCCCTTTCGCACTGCTGTGCATACACACTTAAAAAGTTACACTCAGTTTTTCACTTTTTACACACTGCTATGTAATAAAAAATTTACGTATTGTCTATAAAAAAAACTACCAAGCTTTTTCGACCTTTTTATTTTTATATGCCGGAACATATAAAACATATTATAATAAACCCTCTTTTTAAAAAAATAAAATTAAAACTAAATTCTATGGCCCACCTTTCATTTCGCATATGATATATATATAACATATGTTTAAAACATATGTATATATTAAACTATCAAAACATTAAAGAACCCTTTCCCTCGGGCTTCAAAAGTCTGAATAGATTGAATTTCAAACCAAATTCGCGTTCCAAAATGGGATGCTGACGTCTGCCTAATTTTAACTCGAATTCTCAATCCAATGTGCCTTATAAAAAATTCGGGTCCGGTTTTCAGGTTTTCAGATTCCCTTCAATTTCATGCGATCCAATATTAATGCTCCACGTGTCCTCCTTTTGAATTTACAAAACTGTCGGGTAAATTTCTGTTTGTTTAATTTATGGTTGGTGAATTGAGTTAATGCTGGTTGTTGTGTTTAAATACAATCCTGTACAGAAATATGGCTGCGGCCGTCTACAAAAAAAACTTGCAGGAATTTTAAATCCTGAATTAAATTTCTGGATGGCATGCAAGCAACCTCCAAAAAAAAATGTTGCTGCTGCATCCGTCCTTCTGCTGCAGCAGTTGAAGTTAAAATTCAACAGCACGGGGTTTAATAAGTGAGGGTGTAAAGGTAACTTTTTGTCGATAGTACTGGATTAAGATCATCTATTCATTTTTGTAGGGTCTTATGGTGTTTGGTTTTTAGTTTTGGGTTGGGCTTATTGAGTCTAAGATAGTTTTTGAGTGAAAAAATTGCTATCAGGTATTAAAAAATTTTGGTTCTTTTGTCAAAATTTATGAGCTTGTTAGGAAATACAAAACTGACAATGGTTGTATCTTAAATTTGTGGAAAATAATTTGAAATGAAACCTTTTTGTTTAGGTTGTTGCAGCAAGTGCAAACCCCATTCAAATTACTAGAGGCATTGACAAGACAATAAAGGCCCTTGTTTCGGAACTCAAAATTTTGTCAAGGAGGTAAACGCTTGCCTTTTGAGTAGGCTGGTTTTCCTTTTTGCTGATGGTTTGGTGTATCTAATTGAATTAGTTGCCTAAGGTATTTTTGGTTGCAAACTCCTTTTCATTTTTCATACGGTATTGGCCTTGTGGAATACATTTGATTGTGTGGTCTTGTTAGATCTACAACATTTGTAGTTGTTTAGTCTTATGGCCGAGGTGCACTTTTATTATGGAAATAGTTGATGCAATATTGTCATTTAATCCCTACTGCAGGGTAGCATGTTGAGAAGTTTTTTGTGAAACATTTGGTATTCAAAATGACACTTGATCCTATACAGCATCATGCACTTGACTTCAAAATTTATATTCAAAGTGTGCCGGACAATTCTTGCAAAATTTCAAATATTTAGGTTGTTTTAAACCATTATCTTTTTCATGTATTGGATGCTGAAAATGTGAAAAAGACTTTGGTATGAAACCAACTGGTGAATAATTTCCAGCACACCAACCACTTCCAAGACATGATTTAGAAGTAGAACAAATGTGCTTATGAAGCATAGAAAGATATCCTTGATGCATTGTCAATGTTTGGCTAGGGTTATTTTTGGAGAAAATAACTCCTTATTCCTAGAATAGTGATCTTCAATACAAGTAAATGCCAGAGAAGAGAGATCATCGTGTGACGCAACAAAACTGAAATTGGACCCCAAGGAGAGCTGGTGTGTCTACAATCGCTCTGTCAGCATTTTCCCTTGGTGTACCCCGTTCTTTTCCTCCAGCCTGAGTCTTAATTGACTTCTTCTTTCTTCGGGTTTATTTATCAAATTCGTAGAATTTGATAAATAAATGCTATCCACAATGGTTGGACTTTAATTTATATTCTCGACTTTATATTATCTCCAATCCTTATAACCAATGTTTAACTTTCAACACTTTGTATTTATACTCCACGTTTCTTTTTAAATAAATAACTTGTAGTGAACTTTCGGCTCTATATTTCACCACCCAGCCTTACAACAATCACGCTCCAGACTTATGCTAATTATCCCCCAATAGTTTAATTGAACAATTTCATTATAATCCGGCCCCACCTATATATATCAATAACCAATCAAACACTCGTATCGTACCTGGCTATCCTCCGCACACCTTAGTTAACCTCCGGGCAAGTTCAACGTGCGACCACCGTCCGATGGCCCTTCTCCAAATCAACGACTCTTGGCAATTTCGCTCGGCTTCCAACGTCGGGCTTTAACGTGCGATGGCATGGGTTAAACGGTTTTTTGCCGGGGTCACTTCGCCACGTGTCGCATTCCCTATGGAATCGCTCGCGAATAGGAAATACCGCCTACTCCGCAAAAGCGGTGCGATATGGGCAACCCTCTTTTGTGATTCCTCTCGTGGTTTTGGTAGAGGGCTTGACCACGGGTGCATGTCTGGTTCCGCTATCCTTTTGTTTGTTAACTCATGTCCAATCCTCGGGTCAGGTTCCGAAAGCACAACAATTTTGTCTCTTTATTAAGCGGGATTTTAATATGTGTATTATCAAAGAAAACCAACACAAATTTGATAAGATGGGATCAAATAAAATTGTTCTTAAGTCGAGCCCGCCGGACTTCAAATGGCGATAAACCATAATTCAAACCAAATTCGCGTTCCAAAATAGCCTGCTGACGTCGGCCAATTTTGTGACGCGAATTTCTTATCAAATTCGCCCTAATATTTTACGGGTCCGGATTTCCATTGCGCGAGCGGCCCAAACAAAGATCCGCTCCAATCAATTTTTGCCACGTTTCCTCAATAAAAACTTGCCCTGCTCCCGGCTGCGGGTGCATTCGATGGCGTTTAAGGTGATGGGACATGGATATGGCGATTTCATATCATTCGCATTAACATTTAACGCTGTTCAATTAAGTTTTCACATCAAATCTAAATTAATTAATTTTTAACACTGTTCAAGATCGGACCTCCACTCCTCTGAGCGATTCCGCACGCTCCAATTTGATCCGGCCTTCGGCTCTCATTATTAATGATCAGAGATTCATTATGACGGTCGTCCTTTGATTGCATTGCAGACGGGTCGACATAAAAAATGGCGTTTAGCCATGGTATTTCAGACAAGCCGGTTGCTGGATTACACTGTCTGGTAACTGCGATGATAAGGAGAAGTGGCCAGCGGAACTTCTGCCTAGACTTTGCTGCATATTTCCATTTCTCTTGGTTCTGTCTCTGTCTCTGTCTTCCTCTGTTAATTGGAATTCTGCTTCTTCGTCTCTTGTGCCCACTGCGCCTGAGATTGCACCCATGCCTCGCGTGCGTCATAGGATGCGTTGCCGCAGGGGGAGCACTAGACGTCAATCCCGGCGCGCTCCCTCCAGTACCTCAACAGAGATGACCTCCGGCCAGTCCAGTGATTATTACTTAGGTAGATATCCAAATACTAGGAGTGGGCGGGGTCGGCTTGTAGCATCTGGCCACCGTATGGATTCCCCTGCTCCTGGCTTCCCCACCGCTAGTTCACCTTCTCCCACGACGTGCACTGCACAATTTTCCTTTGATTGCACTCTCAACCGCCCGCGAATCACAGCTGTAGTCACTGTGGTCTTCCGCGAGGAGGCCCAAACGGAGGAAGAATGCACCCGTCCGGCGGGTCCGAGCTCGGAAAAAGCCGGCCAGCATTCGGGCCTTCAGGAGGGGAGCCGTGGCATGCATGTGGAGGTAGCACCTAGCGATCCTGGACCTTCCGAAGGATGGTGCCGAATCGTGGAGGAACCAGCGGAGGATTAGGTTGGTTAATTTGTTTTTCTTGCTTAGCAGGCCCAGTTAATTGGGCTGCTTTTAGTTTATTTTACTGTGCTGGACCTTTAAGTAATATTTTTGAATTCTGTAAATTAAACGTTCAAGACTGGTTTCCCCGTATGAGGGCATTCTTCTTAATTTTTTGATTTTTTGATGACAAATTTGCCATGAGTATGGCCAGGCAATGTTTTTGACTTCGGTGTAATTTTATTCGCAATGTTAATAGATTAACTTTACTTTGAATTCTCACATGATTAGCGTTTTTCTTGATCTGTTCAAGGACTTTGGGTACTTTAATTTGTATTTGGAACAATGGACGTCGGTACTCTATCTATTGCTTTACTGTTCTACATACTACTATTTCACTTTCTTATAGATGCCTCGGGCATATTTGAATGCTTTCTCAGATTGTCGATAATCTCCATGTGGACCGTTACCGGATTTTATATCATGTCCCTGTATGTGACATGGGGTATTTTTCTATCATTGTCTGGGGTGGGACTTCCACTTTTCTGGATGGATATTTGGGTTCCAATCTTGAGATGTGAAAATGTAATGACTTCATGGACTGTTTTACTTCATATAATATATTCAAAACAACATTTTTTCTCTTGTGAAAAAAAAATGATTAATGTTTATCATTCTACCTTCAAAACTAGCGATGCTGGTCTATGTTGCTAGTTTATTGATATGGTCTGATGGTCTTTTTATATTTTGGACATATCACACTCCTCACATGATTAGCGTTTTTCTCTGTTCAAGGATTTTGGGTACTTTAATTTGTATTTGGAACAATGGACGTCGGTACGTACTCTATATGTTGCTTTACTATTCTACATATTGCTATTTCACTTTCTTATAGATGCCTTGGGCATATTTGGATGCTTTCTCAGATTGTCGATAATCTCCATGTGGACCGTTACTGGGGTTTATATCAAGTCGCTGTATGTGACATGGGGTATTTTTCTATCATTGTCTGGGGTGGGACTTCCACTTTTCTGGATGGATATTTGGGTTCCAATCTTAAGATGTGAAAATGTAACGACTTCATGGACTGTTTTACTTCATACAATATATTGAAAACATCATTTTTTCTCTTGTGAAAAAAAAAATGATTAATGTTTATCACTCTGCCTTCAAAACTAGCGATGCTGGTCTATGTTGCTGGTTTATTGATATGGTCTGATGGTCTTTTATATTTTGGACATATAACACTCCTCACATGATTAGCGTTTTTCTCTGTTGCGGGATTTTGGGTACTTTAATTTGTATTTGGAACAATGGACGTCGGTACTCTATCTGTTGCTTTACTATTCTACATACTGCTATTTCACTTTCTTATAGATGCCTCGGGCATATTTGGATGCTTTCTCGGATTGTCGATAATCTCCATGTGGACCGTTACTGGGTTTTATATCAAGTCGCTGTATGTGACATGGGGTATTTTTCTATCATTGTCTGGGGTGGGACTTCCACTTTTCTGGATGGATATTGGGTTCCAATCTTAAGATGTGAAAATGTAATGACTTCATGGACTGTTTTACTTCATACAATATATTGAAAACATCGTTTTTTCTCTTGTGAAAAAAAAATGATTAATGTTTATCACTCTGCCTTCAAAACTAGCGATGCTGGTCTATGTTGCTGGTTTATTGATATGGTCTGATGGTCTTTTTATATTTTGGACATATCACACTCCTCACATGATTAGCGTTTTTCTCTGTTCAAGGAATTTGGGTACTTTAATTTGTATTTGGAACAATGGACGTCGATACTCTATCTGTTGCTTTACTATTCTACATACTGCTATTTCACTTTCTTATAGATGCCTCGGGCATATTTGGATGCTTTCTCGGATTGTCGATAATCTCCATGTGGACCGTTACTGGATTTTATATCAAGTCCCTGTATGTGACATAGGGTATTTTTCTATCACTGTCTGGGGTGGGACTTCCACATTTCTGGATGGATATTTGGGTTCCAATCTTCAGATGTGAAAATGTAATGACTTCATGGACTGTTTTACTTCATATAATATATTCAAAACAACGTTTTTTCTCTTGTGAAAAAAAAAATGATTAATGTTTATCACTCTTCCTTCAAAACTAGCGATGCTAGTCTATGTTGCTGGTTTATTGATATGGTCTGATGGTCTTTTTATATTTTGGACATATCACACTCCTCACATGATTATGATTAGCGTTTTTCTCTGTTGCGGGGTTTTGGGTACTTTAATTTGTATTTGGAACAATGGACGTCGGTACTCTATCTGTTGCTTTACTATTCTACATACTGCTATTTCACTTTCATGGACTGTTTTACTTCATATAATATCTTCACTTTCATGGACTATTTTACTTCACTGTTGTAGGGTCTTGGGTACTTTAATTTGTATTTGGAACAATGGACGTCGGTACTCTATCTGTTGCTTTACTATTCTACATACTGCTATTTCACTTTCATGGACTGTTTTACTTCACTGTTGTACGGTTTTGGGTACTTTAATTTGTATTTGGAACAATGGACGTCGGTACTCTATCTGTTGCTTTACTATTCTACATACTGCTATTTCACTTTCATGGACTGTTTTACTTCATATAATATCTTCACTTTCATGGACGGTTTTACTTCATATAATATCTTCACTTTCATGGATTGTTTTACTTCATATAATATCTTCACTTTCATGGACTGTTTTACTTCACTGTTGTAGGGTTTTGGGTACTTTAATTTGTATTTGGAACAATGGACGTCGGTACTCTATCTGTTGCTTTACTATTCTACATACTGCTATTTCACTTTCATGGACTGTTTTACTTCATATAATATCTTCACTTTCATGGACTGTTTTACTTCATATAATATCTTCAATTTCATGGATTGTTTTACTTCATATAATATCTTCACTTTCATGGACTGTTTTACTTCATATAATATCTTCACTTTCATGGATTGTTTTACTTCATATAATATCTTCACTTTCATGGACTTTTTTACTTCACTGTTGTAGGGTTTTGGGTACTTTAATTTGTATTTGGAACAATGGACGTCGGTACTCTATCTGTTGCATTACTATTCTACATTTCACTTTCATGGACTGTTTTACTTCATATAATATCTTCACTTTCATGGACTGTTTTACTTCACTGTTGTAGGGGTTTGGGTACTTTAATTTGTATTTGGAACAATGGACGTCGGTACTCTATCTGTTGCTTTACTATTCTACATACTGCTATTTCACTTTCATGGACTATTTTACTTCACTGTTGTAGGGTTTTGGGTACTTTAATTTGTATTTGGAACAATGGACGTCGGTACTCTATCTGTTGCTTTACTATTCTACATACTACTATTTCACTTTCATGGATTGTTTTACTTCATATAATATCTTCACTTTCATGGACTGTTTTACTTCATATAATATCTTCACTTTCATAGACTGTTTTACTTCATATAATATCTTCACTTTCATGGACTGTTTTACTTCATATAATATCTTCACTTTCATGGACTGTTTTACTTCACTGTTGTAGGGTTTTGGGTACTTTAATTTGTATTTGGAACAATGGACGTCGGTACTCTATCTGTTGCATTACTATTCTACATACTGCTCTTTCACTTTCATGGACTGTTTTACTTCATATAATATCTTCAAAACAGCGTTTCTCGACTTTTAAAATTTTAATTTTTTTTTTTTAAATTGAACCCTCCGTCGGTCTACCGACGCCTTGTAGACGTCGGAACTGCGACAACCTAGAAACGTCGGAGGAGAGACAGCATGAAAACGTCGGAAGAGCGACATTCCAAACGTCGGACCACATAACGTCGGAATTACGACATCTTCCAGACGTCGGAAGAGTGACGTCCGAAACGTCGAACCACGTTTAGTCGGAATTGCGACAGTTTACGAGCGTCGGAAGAGCGACGCCAAAACGTCGGACCACGTTTAGTCGGAACTGCGACGGTTTATGAGCGTCGGAAGAACGACGTCAAAAACGTCGAACCACATTTCACTGGAAGTGCGACAATTTTCAAACGTCGGAGGCGCGACGGTTTGTGAGACGTCGGAAGAGTGACGCCGGTTCGGAACGTCGGAAGAAGTGTCGATAGTGCGACACTTTTTGCTTGCGTCGGAACGACGACGGCAGGACAAACCACGGTTTGTCCGCCCCCTAACTGTCGCTCTTGCGACGGATATGTGTCGGAATAGCGACGAATTGGCCGTCGGAATTTCACTTCGGGTGCTCTAGTGATGCCACGGCTCCCCTCACAGAGAGCCCGAATGCGGCCGGCTTTCGACTCGGACACCGCCGGACGGGTGCATTCTTCCTCCGTTTGGGCCTCCTCGCGGAATACCACAGTGACTAAAGCCGTGATTCTTGGGCGGTTGAGAGAGCAATTAAAGGAAAATTGCGCAGTGCGCATCGTGGGAGAAGGTGAACTAACGGTGGGGAAGCCAGGAGCAGGGGAATCCATACGGTGGCCAGATGCTACAAGCCGACCCCGCCCACTCCTAGTATTTGGATATCGACCTAAGTAATAATCACTGGACTGGCCGGAAGTCGACTCTGTTGAGGGGCTGGAGGGAGCGCACCGGGGTTGACGTCTAGTGCTCCCCCTGCGGCAATGCATCCTATGACGCACGCAAGGCATGGGTGCAATCTCAGGCGCAGTGGGCACAAGAGGAGACGAAGAAGCGGAATTCCAATTAACAGAGGAAGACACACAGAGACAGAACCGAGAGAAATGCAAATATGCAGCAACGTCTAGGCAGAAGTTCAGCTGGCCACTTCTCCTTATCGTCACAGTTAGCAGGCAGTGTAATCCAGCAACCGGCTTGTCTGAAAAACCATGGCTAAACGCCATTTTGTCGACCCGTCTGCAATGCAATCATAGGACGCCCATCATAATTAATCTCTGATCATTAATAATGAGAGCCGAAGGCCGGATCAAATTGGAGCGTGCGGAATTGCTAAGAGGAGTGGAGGTCCGATCTTGAACAGTGTTAAAAATTAATTAATGCATATTTGATGTGAAAACTTAATTGAACAGCGTTAAATGTTAATGCGATTGATATGAAATCGCCATATCCATGTCCCATCGCCTTAAACGCCATCGAATGCACCCGCAGCCGGGAGCAGGGCAAGTTTTTATTGAGGACACGTGGCAGAAATTGATTGGAGCGGATCTTTGTTTAGGCCGCTCGCGCAGTGGAAATCCGGACCCGTAAAATATTAGGGCGAATTTGATAAGAAATTCGTGTCACAAAATTGGCCGACGTCAGCAGGCTATTTTGGAACGCGAATTTGGTTTGAATTATGGTTTATCGCCGTTTGAAGTCCGGCGGGCTCGACTCAAGAACAATTTTGTTTGATCCCATCTTATAAAATTTGTGTTGGTTTTCTTTGATAATACACATATTTATAATAAATCATGGGAATACTACACTAAACATGTGGAAAAGTTATATAAATTATTGAGAACAATCATTTTTATGTAAAAATATCCAAAGGCGAGGTACGTATGGGGGGGAAACTAGGGGTCGTGGCCCCCATTGAAATATAAAAATCCCGCTTAATAAAGAGACAAAATTGTTGTGCTTTCGGAACCTGACCCGAGGATTGGACATGAGTTAACAAACAAAAGGATAGTGGAACCAGACTTGCACCCGTGGTCAAGCCCTGTACCAAAACCACGAACGGAATCACAAAAGCGGGTTGCCCATATCGCACCGCTTTTGCGGAGTAGGCGGTATTTCCTATTCGCGAGCGATTCCATAGGGAATGCGACACGTGGCGAAGTGACCCCCGGAAAACCACCGTTTAACCCGCACCATCGCACGTTAAAGCCCGACTTTGGAAGCTGAGCGAAATTTCCAAGAGTCGTTGATTTGGAGAAGGGCCATCGAACGGTGGTCGCACGTTGAACTTGCCCGGAGGTTAACTAAGGTGTGCGGAGGATAGCTAGGTACGATACGAGTGTTTGATTGGTTATTGATATATATAGGTGGGGCCGGAGTATAATGAAAATTTTTAATTAAACGATTGGCGGATAATTAGCATAAGTCTGGAGCATGATTGTTGTAAGGCTGGGTGGTGAAATATAGAGCCGAAAGTTCATTACAAGTTATTTATTTAAAAATAAACGTGGAGTATAAATACAAAGTGTTGAAAGTTAAACATTGATTATAAGGATTGGAGATAATATAAATTCGGGAATATAAATTAAATTCCAACCATTGTGGATAGTATTTATTTATCAAATTCTACGAATTTGATAAATAAACCCGAAGAAAGAAGAAGTCAATTAAGACTCAGGCTGGAGGAAAAGAATGGGGTACACCAAGGGAAAATGCTGACAGAGCGATTGTAGACACACCGGCTCTCCTTGGGGGTCCAATTTCAGTTTTGTTGCATCACACGATGATCTCTCTTCTCTGGCAATTACTTGTATTGAAGATCACTATTCTAGGAATAAGGAGTTATTTTCTCCAAAAATAACCCTAGCCAAACATTGACAATGCAACAAGGATATCTTTCTATGCTTCATAAGTACATATGTTCTACTTCTAAATCATGTCTTGGAAGTGGTTGTTTTTCTGGAAATTATTCACCAGTTGGTTTCATACCAAAGTCTTTTTCTCATTTTCAGCATCCAATACATGAAAAAGATAATGGTTTAAAACAACATAAATATTTTAAATTTTGCAAGAATTTTCTGGCACACTTTGAATATGAATTTTGAAGTCAAGTGCATGATGCTGTATAGGATCAAGTGTCATTTTGAATACCAAATGTTTCACAAGAAACTTCTCAACATGCTACCCTGCAGTAAGGATTAAATGACAATATTGCATCGACTATTTCCATAATAAAAGTGCACCTCGGCCATAAGACTAAACAACTACAAATGTTGTAGATCTAACAAGACCACACAATCAAATGTATTCCACAAGGCCAATACTATATGAAAAATGAAAAGGTGTTTGCAACCAAAAATACCTTGGGCAACTAATTCAATTAGATACACCAAACCATCAATAAAAAGGAAAACCAGCCTACTCAAAAGGCAAGCGTTTACCTCCTTTGACAAAATTTTGAGTTCCGAAACAAGGGCCTTTATTGTCTTGTCAATGCCCCTAGTAATTTGAATGGGGTTTGCACCTGCTGCAACAACCTAAACAAAATGGTTTCATTTCAAATTATTTTCCACAAATTTAAGATACAACCATTGTCAGTTTTGTATTTCCTAACAAGCTCATAAATTTTGACAAAAGAACCAAAATTTTTTAATACCTGATAGCAATTTTTTCACTCAAAAACTATCTTAGACTCAATAAGCCCAACCCAAAACTAAAAAACCAAACACCATAAGACCCTGCAAAAATGAATAGATGATCTTAATCCAGTACTATCGACAAAAAGTTACCTTTACACCCTCACTTATTAAACCCTGTGCTGTTGAATTTTAACTTCAACTGCTGCAGCAGAAGGACGGATGCAGCAGCAACATTTTTTTTTTGGAGGTTGCTTGCATGCCATCCAGAAATTTAATTCAGCATTTAAAATTCCTGCAAGTTTTTTTTGTAGACGGCCGCAGCCATATTTCTGTACAGGATTGTATTTAAACACAACAACCAGCATTAACGCAATTCACCAACCAGAAATTAAACAAACAGAAATTTACCCCCCAGTTTTGTAAATTCAAAAGGAGGACACGTGGAGAATTAATATTGGATCGCATGAAATTGAAGGGAATCTGAAAACCTGAAAACCGGACCCGAATTTTTTATAAGGCACATTGGATTGAGAATTCGCGTTACAAATTAGGCAGACGTCGACATCCCATTTTGGAACGCAAATTTGGTTTGAAATTCAATCTATTCAGACTTTTGAAGTCCGACGGAAAGGGTTCTTTAATGTTTTGATAGTTTAATTTTATGTATGCTTTAATATATACATATGTTTTAAACATATGTTATATATATATATCATATGCGAAATGAAAGGTGGGCCATAGAATTTAGTTTTAATTTTATTTTTTTAAAAAGGGAGTTTATTATAATATATTTTATATGTGCAAGTATATAAAAATAAAGGTCCCGAAAATCTTAGTAATTTTTATAGACGATGCGTAAATTTTATTGCAACGGCGGTATGTGTAAGTGAAATCTGAGTGCTTCGGCACTTTTTGAATATTATGCACAACGTCGAAGAACGCGGCCGAGTGTTTAGAGGCGGTATGTTTATTTTGAGCGAAGCGGTGAGTTGGTTTATGCCTTTAGCGTTTATTAGCGTCATAATTTTTATTCTCGATAAATCATCAGACTTGAGTGTGAAGGAATAGAAGTTTGTTTTCAAAGTATTAGCTCTGTCTCTGTCAAGAAATTTTATTTTCTACATGTTAGAAGGAAGATTTATTTTTTCCATTATTAATTGCATTTCTAAATGACCAACGTAACGAAAATATTTAGTTGACTAAATCATTGTCTTTACCGTAATTACTACCAACTTAACCCCAATATTTCAGCTGGAATCTCTAATTCAACCAATAAAAATGCCAAAACCTGTAAAGATATTTCATTTGTATCTTTAATAATTTGACCGTATAACCCTTTATTGTTGTGAAAGCTTTATGCATTACTCTAATGACGCTGAATCAGCAAATAGACACCCTTTAATTAACAAATATATTTCCTTTCACCTTTGAGATTTTTCCAAATTATGCTACCACCAAATCTAAGACATTTGGAGAACTAATGCAAGATTAAAAGAAAACTAGAACACGCATCTCTGAATTACTCCTTAGCCTCTTTATCACACCATCATTAATACTAGGAAGAACCAACTCTTTCTCTCAGAACAACATTTTCCCTTAAGCCCCAAAAGTAACCTCCAACAAAAAATGCGGCAAATTTGTTCCTGCCCCCTTTGCAAAACAAATTGACAATGCTTCGATAAGTGAAATTGACAAATGCCAAAACAACCCTCCGCTAAGCAAATAGCACATTAAACTCGAATATAAGTGAACAGAAAGATCCCTTGCATGATAGTAACACTCGCTAAACATAATTTCACCGACTGCAATTTGTCTTTATTATCTGTTAGTATCCTTTTCCATATCTCTTGTATAACTACCTTCTCTGCATTCGTAATCTCGAGAGTCCTCTTACAGCAGCGACAAAATGGAAGAAAAAGCGAAGAGAAGACAATTGTCTATATGAGTATTATCAGACATTGCATAACTTCTTCCCCTTTCCGACAATGAAGACAGATGTGGCAATTGTCTCTTTGCTTGAAGGCCATCTTCTCAACATGCAAATCTGTAAAATCTTCATATTATGCCATTTAAAACATGACTCCCATTGCTAAAACCCTTTTAGACAACGAGCAAACCTAAACAACTATTGCAACTTTTAGCTAATACAGGCATTAAGAGAAACGAACAAGAAGAGAATACAGCCCGCGATCTCATTTAATGAGCCCATTCTATTTGCATTAGATAATGAAAATCGCGACCAAGGCCATCACCGTAATCATGCAACATCTCGTCTATATGCGGAATTTGCATATTTAATTTGACCTCACAAATGCGCTCAAACGAATGCATCTAATGAATATCTACATCAAATGCTCCTTTATATCCCAAAACAAATTCCCTACTACAAGAACTACCGATATGTCATTTTGAATTCAAGTGGTGAAACAAAGTATTTTTGACCTTTAGTCTTCGTTGTCATTAGCGTAATTTTCCATTAGTCCCATGCTTTCCTTCATGCGCATGTTTCCACGGAAATCAAATACTTGTCCTTTTGTCATTGTTGGATCGGCTCCTCATCATGACCTATTCAATCAAAATTTATCTCGGTGGAAATAGCGTGGGAAGGTTTTCCCTTTGTATTAATAGGGCACTTCTAAGCTTGCATTTTATTATGTCTTTCAAATTTAGTGTCATTCAATTAGGAGCATGATTTGCAACACCGAGAATTTGGAGAATGAACAAAGACAAATTTGTGATGGATGTATATATGGCTCATGGCGAAGACACTAATCTGTAACCAGATATCATAGTTTCTCATTACTCATGCAGTTAGTCCACGATTTTAGTATGTAAATATTTAAAAAATCCTCCATAATTGTGGGAAATTTCTTGGTGATGATGAGGCATGATTATGGAACATTGGCACATACATATAGATCATATGATATTTGCATATTTATATATGTTACAATCGGAAAATTAAGCGAACGAGCGGGAAGCGTACAATTTTCAAGCGGAAAATATGAAAAACGTAGTAAAAAATTACATAATTAATATTTAAAATGTAACTATGGCCTAGAAAATCTTCTCGATAAATATACACTGCATCATGAATAAATCATAAATAAAATTACAAATCGATGAATGATGAAAATCATATAATTGAAACAAATTTAAAGTGCAAGATTAAAACATACATCATACAATCATGCATGTAAATTTATGAGATTTAATAACTATATAATCATTAATGTAACTACTAACAATGTAATGAAAATAAAGTTTAAGTTATCATAAACATATTATATCAAAATTTAAAATAAGGATTTAAATTTGAGATTTACAACTAATCTGAAAATTATAAACAAAACTAAATGGAGTATAAAACATATAAATATAAAATATATATAGATATCAAATGATATCATCATAATGATAAAATGGCTGTCGCAGATTAATACCCCCTCGTCTCCATCTGACTACCGCGAAATATATCAGATAAAACCATGCTCATATGAATCGAGAATCACTAATTCTCAAATATCTTCAAGTAACCGCATTTAACAGCAGGCAATTAGAAGACATGAAGAAACATCCTAGAGATCCCAAGTTCTAAATCTGGCGAGAATCAAACTTTTTGATGAAATGAACAAATCCTCCTCTTGTTTATGAAGTGATGAGAATAATAAATGGTGAAATTTTCATAAAGAACGTAGGCAAACTAATGATTCCATTTAAAAAATGATATCTGGAACAAAAGAATAAATTAATAGCATGCAAGCATGCAGGTAATCATGCAGTTTTCATATACTTATGATGAATTCAGGTGCAAAATGCGATTTCTCTTTATGAATTCAATAGAAACATGGTTAGTTATATGTTAGTTAATTTATATTTTAAAGTTTTATTTTAATCTTTAATTGATAATAGCTCATGAACTAGGTTACCAGTAATATAGCAATCATATTTCAGAATAGAAATTGTGATTTTTATATTATTATTATTATCTGTGAAACTCACGGTATTGACACAATGCCTGGAATTTTGATGTGATAGCATGGGTAATTTCGAACAACCAATGTGAAGCATGGCAACTGTCATTACGTATCTCACCCACTACCTCATCAATTATATGGAAATATCGGACTCATCCTGCAATATCACATCAACAGTGTAGTTGAGCCTACCTCATAGTGTGGTTATTAAGGACAAGTTACTTGATATAGCTTCCGATAGCATAGACAACGTGCGATTCTAAAAAAGATATAAATCATCAAAACAAAGTATGTTCTATAAAGCCTTTGGTCCTGAAATAATATGTATCATTGATGACACTAAATATGACAGAAATCGAGGAGAAAATCAATGTAATCCACCCATGAAATTTAAATTTAGCATCATATAATTAAATCTAGAAGTAAAACCCTGTAGTGATGAGATTTTATAGATGTCTCTTTCATGTAGAATAATCTAATTCAAATTTAAACTACATAATATGAAAGGCATACAACAAATTTTCAAAATGAGTCAAACAACCGGGAAACCTCTTTCCATGGAAATAATTTACCTTTCCTACAAATCGCAAAATATGAACCTCTTGCGCATTCTTGGATAATGTGAAGTGGAAAGTACTACAGAGTATGCACGCCGCGCTTTTTCATTTGGAAATGTAGGGTTTTTAAGCGGGAAAGTAATGAGCAAAGCGTTTACGAAAAATTTAAATCTTAATACAGATGATGAGTGAAATCTTGATTCTTGATATCTAGGGGAGCCATGCTGTGTAACGCAATCGATGGAATTGACCAAATGCATCAACCCTAGGAGGAAGGGCACAACAATGGGAATTCACCATTCTGGAAAGGCGAAAATTATATTACCGAAATTTGAAAGCGCTGAAAACTGAAATGGTAAATCTTGATACAAATTTGAGTGAATCGAAATCTTATTCTGAAAATTTGAAGTAGATGATACTACTAGACTTCGAGCTAAATCTTGTAGATATTATTAGAGCTGTCTTGAAAATCGCTGATACAAACGAAGAGCTTCGAGCGAAAATGGCGGCATCTTCTTCGAGAACGAAGCGTCTTGAGAGCAATCTTGTGCGAGAAATGCGCGCGTGATATCAACGTTAATGTATACACACCGCATTTAATTTTCATCATAGATTTTGTAATTGAAATGCAATGCTTTTTCATTTAAATGTAGGTTACAAAGCGGCGAAACAATGAACACAAATTAATAAGCGTCTAGAAGAATTACAAATCTTGTATTAGATGATGAAGATAATAGAGAATTGAAGATCTTGATTCTTGACATCCTAGAACCCTGCGATGTCTGCGAGAATGTATCAGGGATTTATTTTGTAAATATATTAAAGGGGTGTGATGATTTTAATATTTTATTGAATTAATTTGAATAAAATAGGAGAAGATGAAAGTTACAATAAAATATCTTTAATAATAAAAGGATATGAGAATTTAATTAGTTGAAGAGATTTTAGAGATAGATCAATCCTTTAAGAATGTTGGGTAGAGAGTTGTTGAAGTGAGATTAATCATTTAATTAAATGATTTTTTAAAATTATATAAATAGGAAGGGCTGAAAAGAAAATACATGGGAGTGAAGAATATGATTGAAGCAAACTGGCTACTTGAACTATAAACCTTGACAAGTAGCCAAAGAACCAATTTATTGGAGACTTGAAAGAGAGATTATTGTAAATTGTTTGATGTGTTAATACGGCGGTGTTTTTTCTTGAATAATACATTAATGAAATTGCTAGATTAGACTGTGATAGAGAATAATTCTCTTAAATACATGATAATAATGAAAATGATGTTGCTATGAAAAAAATTCAATTTATGAAGATAATATAATACATAACTATTATAAATTAATAAATACGTCACCGTAGATATTCCAGAAGAAAAACTCACATCAATAGAATATTGATTCTATTTGAAAAATGATATATATGTATTCTTAAGATTTGTTCTATCTCGAAAATGAAATATATGCAAAACAATGATATACAAATTTGGGTAAACATGAAATAATAGTATTAATTCTTAATGTGAAATAAAACATAATATTCTGTAGATTATATTATTGTATATTCACACCATGAAATCGCACATGCAAAATCGATGATATTATCGAAAATTAATTTAAATGAGAATGTTCGAAAATAAATATATTAAAGATACAGCTTCATCTTTGAAGAAAACTGACTGGAAGTGGTAGTAGTGTGAAACAGACTATTAACAATTGAATCTGAATGGCAGGTGTGAACAGATAATACAACGCGTGAATACTGATTGAATGCGTCAATGTAATGAAATTGTCGATGTATATAGTCGATTGAAAAAATTGTGTTATATTAGTATTCACTCGATGTTTGAGCCTTTGATAAATTGAATCGCAGTCGCTGCGTAGAAATTAATGAAATGAATAATTTTGAATCAGTGAGAATATGTCGATTTATTTACTGTCGATCATCGATTCTATTGAGAGGAAACAGCGTTACTACTGGCGGAGAGAACAAGCGTTTAATAATGCGAAAATAACATGCGAAGTGAAGTATGGTAGTTGAATGAAGCAATCAATTTATGAAATTCGCGTAGGCAATTGACCAACGTGGAAGCCAACATGAAATTAGATAAATTGGTGGAGTGGCGTAATATTTTCTGAAATTGACATCATTTCTAATTCAAATGAATAAATTAAAGATAAGTAACTGAAATCAATTCGCTAAGCGTTGACTATCTTTGAAAGTTGAGATTATGAGTCAGTCGCGAGCTCAAACATCATTAAAATGAGTGATGTTGTAATGTCAAATTAAATCATTACAATATGAGTACTTTGTTTCGTGAATACATCCATATATGGAATGAATCGCTAGATAGGTACTGAAAGATTTCTCAAGTTGTGAAACCTTGAAATATTATATTAAAATCCATGTAATGTCGAGGATGAAATGAGGAGATGAGATTTTCACAAATCGATATGGAAGGATTTTGAGTTATCTTAAAGATGCATGTAAATCAAGCTGGTAAGTTGTATCATGTTTACAGAATGAACACCATCAGGCATCATGATTTACAATCATAAAATCATAAATAGATAAGATGCTTAGCAAATGAAAGAGCTTGGGTAGCAAGATTGGGATGCTAATTATGGCGATGACGCTCACGCGGCAATCTGAAGATCCTGGTGCAATGCGGGCTAACCTGCGCATTTTGGTAAACCGAAGCTTGGCTGTATGAAAACTCTTGAAGAGATTCTGATATGCATTGAAACGGTAAATTCTGTTGCGGTGATATGATGATTGACAAATTCTGTATAAGTCTTTGAATAAATTATGGCGGCATTTATGAAATTGAATAACCGAAATGCGAGCAAAGAAATTTGAAATTCTAATCTGACGATCAGCAAGCAATCTGAGCTGAATGGAAATGAAGAATCATGCGAGTATTATGTTTATTTGAATTTTGGGTGATTTCTTGACGGATTGAGATTGATGGGTCTGACAATGAAATATCTCAGTAAAGGAGATCCAAGAATTTATTCTTGACTACAGTAGAGCTTCGAAGCGAAGGAAAATTATTCTTGGCATTAAAGGGTGAATAAAGCGAAGATTGGAAGAAGGATCAATTCTAAATCTGATTGAAGAAAACTGATGAAGATTTGTCGCGAGGAAACGTATAAAATTTGGTAGAGCAATTCTGAAAATGAAGATGAGATTGAAGTCGCAGTGAATGGAAGGACAGATCGGGCGAAGGATACCCCAAGTAAGATGTTATAGGTTTATTTGGATTTGAAAATAGAGTGTTGTGATCTTCGCATTGAAATGTATTTTGGCTCGGCAAAGGCAATGTGACCAAATTGCTTAATGATAAGGAAATTTGAAGTTTCACAAGTAGACGTGAAATTTGAACCTTGGGAATTCAATGAGATTGGAAAGGGGAAGGTGTGTTCTTGAACATGCGGTGAGTTGAAATTAGGAAAGTGCTCAAAGGGTCAATTGCTACCTTGAAAATGATGGAAGGCTTAAATAAATTTGAAATGGCAAGACAGAGCTTCTTCTTTGAGCAGTACGGCTCGCCGGCAAATTCGTAGAGATAAGGAGGATGATGACTAATGGCAATTAAAACAACGAAGATTACGAAATGGAAACCACGCAGCGAAGGACAAAGAAGGAGAGGATGCAGACAGTGTATCTGAAATTTGGTCTCAAGAAAGTATGAGGAAGCGGACAAGTTGACTTGAAGATGATTGTATCAAATGTCTGAAAATGGATAGACAGTATGGTCCTATCATCGAAAATTGAAGTAAGCGAATGGAATCATCGGCCTGTCTCTGATGATATGAAAGGAACAAGGAGACTAACGAGTCTAGATACTGACGAGACAGAAGCGAAACCGAATACGGCTAGATGAAATTCGCAAGAAGATATTTGAGACCTCAATATATTACCCAGAATGGACATATTTTTGAAGTGATGAAAACTAGAGGAGACCGAATCTATGAATGATTGAAAGCGGCCAGTATCAATCAAGGCGAAACAGATCTTGTGACACCAAAACTAATGATTTAGCCAATTGATTGAACAATCTTGCGGCTATCAAAGATATGAAAACGCAACTCGAGGAAGATGAAATTTTGAGAGAGAACTCGATCTTGGAAAATCATTGGAAACTCGGAAAATCCCGGCTGATATCAAACGCTGATATCTTGGCAGAGAATCCAACGCAACATGCTTACAGTATTACTAAGTATTATTATTATCTTATGATGAGATATTATGCTGGTAACTGAGCTATTTAACGCAGTCGATAATAATGAAAAGGAAGGAAATTTAGCATCTTGAAGAAGTGTAAGAATGGCGGAAGGTCTTCAGCGATTATCTCAAATGATCAGAGGATGCCGATGAGATGACGACAAGAAAGAATGTGAAGACGAGGAGAACTGGGAAGACAGCATTTATAACGAAGCGTGAGCGAAGACAAAGCGACGTCAGAGGAAACATTTCAAGCAAGTAGAAGAACAAGCGAAGAATGATTCGATGGCTCCATTGAAACAATCGGCCTTTGAAAGGGCTCTCTTGAACAGAAAATTGAGTTGTCGAGGAGATATGTCAAAACTATCCCGAGAAAACATGCGAAAAGGAGACAACAAGGCGTAGGCGGCAAGTGAATCTCTGACACAGAATGGAGCACTGGAAGACAACGTGAGACAACCAACGACGATATCAGCAACTGGCATTCAAGAATGGAATTTGGAATCGGAAAATATCGGACTATGACAGTGTGAGTCATGTTCTGCATGGGAATTGATGCGAGTATCAAAGTTTTTTATTTTAATAATGTTGTAATTAATTCAGACATAAAATAGGAAGATGAAAATTCCTATATGCCACAATAATAAAGAACATGAAGACTGAACCAGTTAACAAGACAAAATCTATCCTTTAAGTATTAGACTAGAACTATTGAGGAAAAGTGTATTCAATAATGATTTTTAAAGTATATAAATAGGAAGGTGAAAAAACTCCCATGGGAATTTAATATGAAAATATGACCAATGACCACGAACCCTAAACTACTGGAACAATTCTGAGACAATTTCAACCAGGTCGAACCTGGAAAACCTTATTGTAATTATTTGAATGATTAATACCTTTGATTGTTTTTGCTTGAACAATTCGTAGATTAATTTATGTGAATGAAATTAGATTCTTCTTTCAGGATTAATATAATGAAAGATGATATTTGCTTATGAAAAAAATTCAATTTGGAAGAAGTCTATGAAAGCTATACAATTTAAATTATGGGAACAGTAAAATCGATCACCGTAGATCCCGGAAATTTCAGAAAACTACCATCCATGGGAGTACTAGTTTTATTTGAAAGAGGAACGTATTAATGTGATTCTGCAGGATACAATTTTCATCTAGAAATGAGAATACAACTGTCACTAAAACAATGATCTACCTGGAATTTGGAGTAGACATATCGACGGTAATGAAGATAGTGGTGCCTAAATGTGAGGCAAACATGCTTGTATAATTAAAAATTTAGATTATATATTGTTGACGTATTCACACCATGCCGAAATCCAATCTGAAAAAGATGATGGGTGTCATTAATAATGGAATGAAGTGTTCATCGATGTTTCGCAGTAAATATATTAGGTAACTGCATATTTGAAGAAGCATTATCTGATTAGTGAGAGATGGCATTGTTGATGATAATGCTGCGTTGAATCTTGATTGAATCGTGTGGCGGCTCTTTATGGGGAAATCGATATATCAAGATGCGATAAATTTAATGATGATGTTAATTTATAATGATATAGCCGATAAACCATTGTCATTAATAATGTTATTGTTCAATGTGTTCTTTCAATCTTCAAATACATTGAAATTGAATCGCGAGTCAAAGCGTGAAGTAATTAGTAATCGATGATTTATGACGACTGAAATCATCGTTGCAATCAATCATCAATTACAACAGGCGTTACTACAGGCGTAAGCAGCGTTTTAATAATGCGAAATAACATGCCGAAACAATTGCTCAGTGTGAAGCCTTGATATTTATGAAATTCATGAAATTGGCAGTCGCGGGAATTTGGGGTGTAGTGAAGTCCAAACCAGCGTGGAGAATGGCAGATGTTAGTTTAGGGTGGAAACTGTTTTTTCAATAGTGACATCATTTTAAATTCAAGTAGATAAATTCGTCATGAAACCTAGCGTTGAGCTCGATTCGCTAGATAAGCGGTGAAATATCTTGAAAGGTCATTCGAACAAACATCACAAAAATAGTGATGTGTAATGTCAAATTGAAATATTACAATATAGTACTGTTTCATTGAATAAACTAATACTCTCGATAGTCAATACTCATTTGATGTAATGACAAGTTGTTGAAACAAACTTGAAATTTGCGGCTGATGATGATATATACAAAAATCCTATATAATGGGGAGTGGAAATCAAGGAGATGGGAATTTTCTGGAAAATGCGATAGTGAGTTTGAAGATTATCTTAAAAAGATACATGTAAATCGAAACTTTGGTTGGATTTAATCGATGAGTTTTTTTGGAAAATCGTTCTCGTCCTGGATTTCAACACTGGAAATCATGGAAATAGGTAAATCTGTAATAAAAACTTAGTCTTAGGTAAGTCTTATTATGGCGACAATTTCAATGTATACTGCTTAATCTTGAATCTGAGTATGCGAACTGCTTCATCATAAACTAACACAATCAAAATTATTAACAAATAAGTCAACCCTACTATAGGAGAGGAGCTTCTTGTCTTACCATTTGAAATGAAATCTTTATTCTACAAGTGGCGAAACTTGGCGAAATCTTGAGGCAAACATGCAAAATTTGCTTGTAAAATCAGACAAATCTTCATACCAACAAGCGGAGAAACATCTCCGCGTAAATGACGTTAATGGCTATTGCAGCAATAAATAATAAAATATTTTATGTAGCGCATATAAATTCAATTTTATGTACATATAGGGCAGTATTTTTATGTAGCCGAAAATGCAGCAAGATTATAGGCGGCGGAAAATTAGCTGTACGTGAGTCCTCCAAGCGTAAAACTATTAGCAATACACAGCCAATACAGCCGATTCTGTCGCATGGCAGCACTAGCCATTGCGGCGTCTTCCTCAAGCGTGGCAATTGCGACCGTTTTGAAACCAACCATTCATTTTCATAGGCGTCGACATAACCTGAAATGAATGGAAAAATTTGGGAAAATTTCAGGCGACTGTCATCAATCGAAAATGAGGCTACATCAAAACCAACCAATGATAATAACTAAAATAATGTATTAAGGAAATAATTTTACAGTGATTTCTCCTTTGAATTGTAAAACATTGATATTTTGTCAGTTGAATTGTATTAATATTATGTTAGTTTAAATTCTGTAGATATTTGTGATAGAATCACCACTTCAGATGCCGATATCATCATAGAACTTGAAATTCCATGGATATACCACTATTATATTAGCCGAAATTAACAATATTATACTTATGTAAAAGTGTTGATAATGAATGTTGAATTAATATAAAAATTGAGCTTGTAGATGTAGGATATCAATACATGAATACAGTTTAAATCCCTTCATACACATTCTAATACTTCAGTATAAAACTGATTTGAAAATGGAAGGGTATCATATAGTGAGACACCGCATATACCTCGTAGCTATTATATGATGTATAAATATTTTATTAGTAGGTATGTATGTATACAAAATGTTATAATATCTTGATCGTACTTCACACTGAAATCAGAATGGAATATTTAATATATTGCCACATTCATCTAAAGTATATATTTGTTGAAAATCTATTTATCATTCTATAATGTGTTGAGTTGAATTTATCAACAATAATCAAGACATATATGTTTAGAGTCCATTCATACTTTCAAACATGAATGCAATGTCAAACAACCAACTGAATAATCACCATAGAACCTAAATTTACAACACAATCTTTGACTAAATCATCGAATCCCACAATTCAATACATTCTTCATTCAAATCATAATCATATTTTGTCATAGGATCTATATCTATAAGCGGAAACCAGAAAATTAATGAACGCGTAAATTCTGCAACATAGCTAACAAATAAATACTAAAAATACGTGGAATGATATCAAATGCAATTTGTGTAAATTTATTTACATAAATCCTGATGAAACAACATCGGACTGTATTCAACACAGAACACTCAACTACAGGATTTCATTGATGAAGAGTGAAATTGCCTATTGTCATTGTTATATTCAGTGCTATGTGCTTCAGGCAGTGGTAATAACATGTCTCGATTTCAATTTGAAAACCGATATTTTTAGGTATGAGAGCTACAATGTTCTTTATAGACCACGTATTCTTCTGAAACCAAAATCATTTTGGTAATTTATTAAATCTCTTCTGAAGTATTTACGTGTGAAGAAAATTCACGGTAAAAATAGTAAGTCATCTTGGTCAAGGCATGCTATATGTTGATGATATTACGAACAACAATATGTTGCTGTGTATACATGTTGTTTTCTTTTATGAAATTTTATAAATCTTGATTTCAGCTTCATTGGACACGAAAATATATTGCTCTGGTCAAATCTCCTTTTTTAACGTGATATCATTAATTTTCATTTTTGTAAATATTAGCTACATATTATTCTTTGTCCTTGCAAGTGTAATCCCCAGTTTATGTTATATTTTGAAAATAAATTTTATCTTTGATGTCAATACTTCCCTTATGCATTAGAAAGGAGTCAACCCTATTCTATCAGGAATGAAACCCATTAAATCTGCTGCATGGAAAGCAAATGTGAGTTTAAAACATCAATCTTCAGATTGATTTAACCTACAAATTCAAAATTATGATAATAACCGATCCCTGATGCAAGTGCTATGAGATATATACTTATCTTGAGATAATGCAGATAATACATTTTAATTTGTGAAAGATGGACACAGAGAGACAACATATGTTTCAACCATTCTGAAAGATATGGTTTAAAATACTACAATAATACTATGGGTAGAAATTTTAAGATTAATCTGAATCAACAAGATTTCTAGCCTCTTTAAGGAATCTATCTAATGAAACAAAAGAATGAAAGTTTGTGCAGGAGAAATTTTCAGTCTCATCCTATTGGACAATGCTAAGTATGGAGCATTTATATAGTTGAATTTTAAGATTATTTAGAAAATATCTAAACGTATAAGATCTACAAAAGAAACATTGTTTAGTGATGCATAATAGTTGATCTCAATGTATATTTCATTGAATTCTCTTATTCTTGACTACTTGATTAGCACCAAAAAATATTTCCTTTTTAAATTGCCTATTCTTGATAATTTTAATGAGATTGGCATGTTTTCACGTGTTACAAGATGAGCAAGGTAGCTGAAATTGATAGGTAAATTGATGGGGCGATTTTCAAGCTGCATTTTATTGATGTGATGAACCGTAAAATTATCTATTAAATCCTTTGGAATGGAAGATTATTATAATGAGGGTATTTAGCTTTCTTCGTTCTGTCTATCTATAGGTGCAACTTTACTGGATTCGCATCTCTCACCAGGCATCCTGAGCTAAAAATCATATATTTTTGAGGAGTATAGTCTATAAAACATTGTTTGAGATGACTAGTTTCACCCATACCAATAGAGGGTATTTGAAATGACAACACACTAATATTTACTACTTCGTATCACCCTCTTAAGACCTATCTCTACACTCCTCTACCCAGTCCGATAAACTTGACATGAACAAGTGACATACATTCTGCTACTGAAAGACAGTGCTCCAGTCTATAGTATAGATCAGATCTACTACTCTTCAGGCGACTAAATAATGTGAAACTGACATCATGTAAAGAAACATTAATATAGATATCAAATCTATTCTATATTAAATTATGTGTATCTCTATGGCAATATATTATAATTTTATGTTTAGTATTTTGAGATAATAAGACATGATAGAATTCTATTTTGATCTATGCTTCTTAAAGAGCATTCATGGGATTAAGGCCTTAGTATCTGTAAAAGTGAGCATGTGTGATTCAGATTTTGCATGCGTTTAATTTATTGCCGTGCATTTACAATTTTTACATCCTATATATATCCTCTTGATTGAATTTTTCATCTTTGTTTGGTTGTAAGTGAGTCATGTATATAAGATATTTAGATGAAGGAAGTTGAGATCCCATCATAATACTAATTGAATCATGGAGATCAAACTAGATAGTAGTGTGCCGATGAACTCACGATGAAAAGGTAGAGGATATTGATCATGCCCCTTTGTTATCAATGATTTTGACATGGTATGTAAAGACAAAAAGGTAATCTCAAATAGGAAGGCTCCTGAAACCTAAGAATGATGAGTTGAAATTGTACTACGTGAAAATGCGCGAAGGAAGGATGATATACTCTCTTTGTAGAAGACCAATTAGACTCAATAAACTAGGCCTTTAGGCTGCTATGGAAGCCATTTAAGAACTTCTAGTGCCAGAGTATTATGGTGACATCTTGATAAATATCCAATATTTTGAAAACATACACTCAGATACTGAACTGTAATAATTAATAAATCATTGCTAAACTAAGCGTATGTATACAAATAATATATGAGACTGTTATCTCAATCTCTCTTCTTTGAAGAAAATGTATTAGGAAGAGCCCTCTTCAACACGTGATGACTTTAGTTTACCTAGGTGGCAATCAACCGACAGATCCACGAAAAATCGGAAACTTGGGAATATCTTGAAATTTGTAAAGGATAGACTAAGTCACATCATCTTAAACATCAAAATATAAATTAAGACATGAAATTAACAAACAGCCATGGCCATCTTGGATAATGCTCATGCAAGACTCCCCTTTCAATATAGATCCAAATAGTAAAGACAAAGGCAATATGACTACTGATATTTAAATAAAATATGATAGCCCATATTCATTATAGATGACAGAATGACTCATATAAAATGCATAATGTGAAAAAATGAACTGCAGATACTTGTCTCTAAAATTATCAAAAACCTATGAAACATGTCCAGCATTTTGAAATATGGCTAAAAGTAACTTTCTGGGAACAATGTTAGTATATAATCTCAACAGATATGAATGTGATTGTCGTTGATGTAATTGAATCCATTTCTACCACTCTATTTACTTTACCTTCTAAAGCTCTAAATGAATGAAGAAATTCTTGGCAGCAAACTTCGAAAATCACAACAAATAGAATGAAATCGAAAAATATGTAAATAGGAAACATGAAATCATATATATCTAACTTTGCAGGTCAGGCCTAGAAATAAAATTATTCATCTAAAATAAAATGATAAAAAGCTGAAAATCACGGCTCTCTGAAACCAATGAGAAATATCTTGATTGAAGGTTGCACAGAAGTGATCAATGTTGTGATACAATTCTACTATTAGGGAGAATGAGAGTGATGGCCTCTAAAACTGTGCAGTAGAGAATCTCTCCTACCATCTGAAGCTCAAGTGGGCTACTCATGGAGGACTGGATGAGTGGGATATGCGTGTTTCTGGAGATCCTGTCTGTATATGGGGTTTCTCTTTGTAGATACTGTGATCAGTGGAGAGGAAGGTGTATGGGAATTTTACGGGTAAGACACTATTACCTGAGTCTCATGGAGTGAATTAAGTCTCCTTGGATCTCGTAGTCCTTGCATCAGAAGATTTACAGCGCTCACCCTTTGTAAATTATTTATTCCAATGTGTGAGGACTACAATTATCTTGTTATTAGGTGATGGGATTTATTTTAAGGCTCCTCCCTTTGATTAACATTTATTAGTGAAGAAATTTCGACAGGATTGAATTGTTCACGGCTGAATAATTTGCGAGCATCAGAAACTGTTTATTGACATAGCATAAGATCTATTTTTCAATTGATATTGTTGAAGTCACACAACATTAAGAACAAAATAAGAAAATAAATGAAAATCCCTTGGAGAATCATCGAAAATCTAGTAACATGTTGAAAATGTTGATACGTCATTTCATCAACTTGATTTCTGGAAAAATATCAACGTATTATAGATATCGTTTTTTTGCGAATATCGAAATATTATGATATCAGCGATTTGCAAATAATTTCTGATTCACAATATCAACAATGTATCATCCATTTAAATTATATTTCTGCAAGAAAACAGCTAGTATTCTAGTTTGGTGCTAAACAGAAATTTTATGAAAGACATGACAAGCTGATGACTTCTCTCAATATTTGAAGAAGAGTCTATTTTCCAGCATCACATGTCTCTATCATTTGGTAAATATGTATTCCTTGAATTACAAATTTTCTTGAAACTAAATTTATTGATATCACCATGATTTGAGCTATCAAAATGAATACTTTCTGAATTAAGACATATTTCTCAACATACTGCATTCTTCCTCCGCAAATTGATTTTATTTTTTATTGAATTTTGTTGCAGTATAGAGATTTTAGCTGAGATTTTCATATAATTTTTAGTTTGAAGAGGAAGTTCTCTTGCATTAGTAGGTATATCTTCAGAATAAATTCTTGAACTCTAGACAATCCATGAATCTCATAGGCGGCTGTCAGAAATTTTGTAATAATTCTTTGAAGTTAGAACTGTGAAGACATGAATTCAGAAGATCAGAAAACCCTCACATTTCATACCTGCTTTTCAAAATACAAGATGAGATTTAGTAAATAAGCTTGAGAATACATGAATCAATTAAAAAACTAAGCCATACCCCCAAATTTCTTGGAACATAGCGAACAATAATTCAACTGAAACTATAAACAGAATAAGAGTAATACTAAAGCCAATATTTAATAGTATACTTAATATCTGCGAGCATGTAGAATAAGGCTGCATGAGGGCGATTCCAGAAACCTTTTTGAAATTTGCAATGAGAACAGCGATGCTTTCGAGCACAATGTTGTGCTTCCTCAATTTTGGTGCAGATGTAAAGATAATGATTAGCGATCTGAATGCTTCAGTAGATAAACTACTCTCAGCTCTATGTTGCCTCTTGCTTCAACTCCACTAAATGAAGAATGCAACATAAACTAAAATAAAATCTGACAAATCGGATGAATTACCATCATCATTTAGTGGGAGCATGAGTGTAGCTCCTATAAAAGGCATATCTAAATTCGAGGTAAATACCTAAAGAATCAAATTCATCTAAGATATAGTATTACAAAGTCAGAGAGAAAGGTCCCTCTTAAGAACTTGAGAATCAGGAGAAATATCTTGATTGAAGATTTCCTTGAGAAAATCCTACTAGTGAGGAGGACTAGGAGAACTATGGCTATACAAAACATTATTTTGATGGTCAGCTCTCTACCATTTGGAAGATAATCACGATAATTTGAATAAGAACAGAGTGAAATTTGAATAATAAGCTGAATTATTCAGTTATCACGATACAACACTATTTAAACTTCATGCATAATACATAACCTCTTCTACAATTGATCATCAATTTGCGGAAATAGAAGCAGTCGCATGCGCACATTAAAACATAATCAAGCACACATATAACACAGTATGTAATGGGAAAAGCTTACAGCTGAAAACCCCCAACTATCTGTATATTATAATGATAGAGAACATGTAACAATACATAGCACAAAGCTCTCACAGCTCTCAGCACTATCTCACATGCTACACACAAACTAGCACGGAAGATGAACAAGTCACGGGTTCAAATCTCCTCCACAAGTCTGCCTGCCTCTACTGCGCAATCCAAGATGAATAATGATGAGATCCAAGTTCGAATCCCACTGGCTTGTACTGCGCAATCCTCATTGGCAATCTCAATCAATGTGTGTACAAATCTCATGCACAGCTATAGTCACAACTGATAGTAGACTCACCCTTTCACCCACCTCTAACACTGGTCTCCACTGAACTGTCCATGCATTGCAGTTAACTGATGTATTCTTTGGTTGATTTATGAGTTAATAATTAGTGAATTAATTAATAATTAATTCACACCAGTCATCACTAGTGTATTTATCAGTTAGACTAAATACAACTAGTTCAACTAAGTTAAACCGAACACAACTCCACCAACTGTCTCATCAACTCCACCAAACTCTGCCACATGAGTTCTAACTGAAGTCAACCATGCAATAGCTTAACTAACCCTTAGGAAAAGCGTATTTCCTTCTGTCAGCTGCATGTGCCACATCCAAGCATCAAACTGAAGTGCTCCAAGAGGATAAGATAATGTTTATAGTCTAAATATTATTAAGGGTTAATAATATTCGACTGTTTTATTTTTAGCCCGGCAGTCTAAAAATAGATTCCGCTCAATGTCTAAAAATAGAGGTCCATCTATTTTTACCAACTCGACCAATCATCCATAAATAGCATCCTGCAACTCATAGACCATGATCCATATGTCTAAAAATAGACATAGTCTAAAAATAGACTTTGCGACAAAAAATCACTTGTGTGGCCCCCACCTAGTTTAGGTGATCACTTTCCAACTAGGATCAGGAAAGATGTTTCAGGATGCCTCCTTCACTTTTTCTTGTTGCAATCTTCAACACTCCCTCTCAACAAGAAAGGACTGTCTTTTCATGCGACATGCAACTCCATGCATTCGCCCTGCAACCTTCACAAGCGCCATGCAACTCCATGCATCTGCTCTGAAACTCTTCTAAAAATGAATAGGCTCCAAACAAATCAATCAGTATAATGCATCTATCATCAAATTCTTCGACTTCTACTGGTACCAACTGCACATGTCTTCAGGAACCACTGCGCTGTTGAACTCTGCACCCATGCACTCTGCACTTGCTGTCAACTCGATTCGCTCAGTGTCAGAACCTTTCATTGGCTTTGATTTCTTTGTCTAATCCCAGCGATCATGCTACCTACTTGCTTTGTTTAGTGAAAAGAGTCGGAGTTCAATTCATGAGATCCACACCATCTCATGAATCCTGCCCAAAAATCTCCTCTTGGGATTACTCATGCATGTCGCCCCACCTCTCACCTGGTGGTATAGCTGCATGCACTCCCTCTGCCCATCTGGCACGAAATTTCTCTGCATGAGTGGTTTCTCCCACTCCATGATCCTCATCTTGTGGTTTCTCCACATCTCGAGGTTCACTCTTACCTGCATGCAAAACTTGTTCCCTCTCAAGCATCAATTGCATGTCTTTCTTGCACTTCCCAACAGTAGGAAGCTCCGTAGACATCCCATCTACTTCAAGTCTGTAGAGATTCTTTGCTCGAATCCCAACCTTCTTGACTTGTCTTGTTGCCTTGTGCCGAAGGAAAACTTTTCCTTCACTGAAGACAACTTCATACCCTTTATCCTCTAACATTGCGACTAAGATCAAATTCTTCTTTAAACCTGGAACATGCACTACATCTTGTAAAATAATGAGTTTACCTGACTCCCTCTGAAAGGTTATGGTACCAATGCCGGTCGCATTGTATCGTCCATTGTCACCCAACTCAACATGCAACTGGAGATCTTTCTCCACCAAGTCACTGAAAAGATTCACATCTCCCGTCATGTGAAAGGAAGTGCCACTATCAAAATACCACCCTGATCCCAATGCACTAGACACCATACATGCGATCAATGAGAAGTCCAGCTCAAATTGCGAGGCAAGAGCCTCACCAGCTACAGCTCCAGCAGCCTGCTTGTTCTTCTTCTTCTGTGGACAATTTGTGGCGTAATGTCCATGATCGTGACAGTGAAAACACTTCACTTTGGACATGTCACGCTCTTTACCATCCGCACCGGATTGAGAAGCATTCTTCTTGCCCTTCCCCTTCCTTGCTTTGGTAGCCAAAGCGCAATCTTCTTCATCAGATGCCTTTGATGAAGATCCATCCCTGGTACTCCGCCTTATCTCCTCTTGCACAAGATCCGACCAAAGTCGCTCCCATCCTGGAAATTTCTCTCGACCATTGATAGAGTCCTCGTAGCTATGCCAACTCTTCGGAAGCCCAAGGAGAGCCAAGCTCACCAAGTCTTCTTCATCCACACTAACTCCTACACTCCCAAGCTCATCCCTGTAGTGGACAAACTTTGTCAAGTATACCGGAATAGTGTCATTCTTCTCCATCTTTATTTTCCTGAGTTTATCCTTGAGCGCCAACTTCCTCTGGTCGCTCTTGCTTTGGAATAAATCTGTCAACGATTTCCACATCAAGTATGGAGAAGCTTTACCATGCAGGTTGGATACTATGTGATCCTTCATGCCCTCCAACAGAATCCTTCGACACCTTGTTGTCTTCTTTTGCCAAGCCTCAACCAAGGCTGCATCGCTAGGCTTTGGAACTTCATAATCTATGAACTCCTTCAGCCCATTGTCATCGAGCACCGCCTCCATCCTATCTTTCCATGCAATATAATTCGAGCTGCCTTCAAGAGCATACTCCAATCGCAATCCTTGATAAGACATTTTGACTTCGACACCAAGAAAACACTGCTGCAAATTCGAATTCCACCAGCTCAAAACTCAACCGCTTCTGATCTAATGTGAGAACAAAGTATTTCTAGCACAGAGATCGACTGTAGGGGCATTTACTGGATATATCACCTTTAAAATAAAGGATGGATCCAGAGGCTACCTGGCCCGCTTACAGACTCTGTCTACCGAAATAAATTGTAATCACTGTAATAGATCCGATGATCAATTTCGCTCTGATACCATGTAGAAATTTGAATAATAGCTGAATTATTCATCGAGATTATCCTGATTACACACTATTTAATCTTCATGCATAATACATAACCTCTTCTACAATTGATCATCAATTTGCGGAAATAGAAGCAGTCGCATGCGCACATTAAAACATAATCAAGCACACATATAACACAGTATGTAATGGGGAAAGCTTACAGCTGAAAACCCCCAACTATCTGTATATTATAATGATAGATAACATGTAACAATACATAGCACAAAATCCTCACAAGCTCTCAGCACTATCTCCAATTGTTACACACAAAACAAGCTCAGATCATGCACATCCCATGCTCCAATCTGCTCCACCTGTCTGCCTGCCTCTACTGCGCAATCCAATATGAAGAATGAATAGATCCAAGTTCAAATCCCCTTGGCTTGTACTGCGCAATCCTCATTGGCAATCTCAATCAATGTGTGTGCAAATCTCATGCACAGCTATAGTCACAACTGATAGTAGACTCACCCTTTCACCACCTCTAACACTGGTCTCCACTGAACTGTCCATGCACTGCAGTTAACTGATGTATTCTTTAGTTGATTTATGAGTTAATAATTAGTGAATTAATTAATAATTAATTCACACCACTCATCACTAGTGTATTTATCAGTTAGACTAAATACAACTAGTTCAACTAAGTTAATCCGAACACAACTCCACCAACTGTCTCATCAACTCCACCAAACTCTGCCACATGAGTTCTAACTGAAGTCAACCATGCAATAGCTCAACTAACCCATAGGAAAAGCGTATTTCCTTCTTTCAGCTGCATGTGCCACATCCAAGCATCAAACTGAAGTGCTCCAAGAGGATAAGATAATGTTTATAGTCCAAATATTATTAAGGGCTAATAATATTTGACTGATCTATTTTTAGACTGGCAGTCTAAAAATAGATTCATGTATTTCTAAATAGAAATCCATCTTTTTTCCAACTGACCAACCATCCACAAATAGCATCCTGCAACTCATAGAATATGATCGACATGTATAAAAATAAACATAGTCTAAAAATAGACTGGAACAAAAAATCACTTGTGTGGCCCCACCTAGTTTAGGTGATCACTTTCCAACTAGGATCAAGAATGATGTTTCAGGATGCCTCCTTCATTTTTCTTGTTGCAATCTTCATCG